>OZ024831.1:34695284-35045679 GCA_964016985.1 Anodontia alba | reverse complement strand
TGCACCAACAACAGCTGCACCAACAACACCTGCACCAACAACACCTGCTCCTACAAAAACTTTGTGGGGGAAAAAAAAGAAACCGGATGTATTTGTAATGGAATAGTATCCTATGTTGCAGTATGTGCAACAATGTAGAACAATCTATCTTTCTTTTTTTGTGGTGTTGTTTTTTCTATGCCAACTCTGCAAACAATTGGTTGCAGAAGATTCTGTAGTTCTCCTATGCGTTCTACTTCTTTTTCTAGGAAGTGCCCATGTACAGGAACAACTATATCTGTTGTAGGCTCTCTATTTTCATCTATTGGTACAAGAAACAGTATTGTCTTTGTCTTCTTCCGGAAAACAATAGTGGTATATTCCTTGCATATGTATTGTCCTTGTGCAAGATCTATACATTTGACACAATCTTTTAGAAGGTATGTGCCTGGTACTTTGCGCATTGTTTCCCTTGCAGTTGGCCGTTTTTCTTCCAATTCCTTTTCCAATGCTAGTTCCCGGAGAGATGGCAGTTCTGCAGGAATAGGGGCATCTACTATTTGTATAGGATACCATACTCTTTCACTTTGCCCTTCTGGAATAAACGACAATGGTGGTTCTACCAGTATGTCAAGCCCAACCCTTGTGCCTTCTTCGCTGGTTTGCCAACCATTGTTTTTTGACCTGTTGTCGTCTCCCATTGGATAGAATCTTTTGTAGTACTCCCTAGGAAACCAATATGTCACACGTTTGTACCTGTCTACTTTTTTTTCTACACTGCCAATTTCTTCTAGTACTCTCCGTAATCCATTGTTTGTCCATATAGTTCTTGGTGTGCCTCCTTCTTTTTCTGCAACAACTACTTTGCAATATCCTTTGTCTTTTGGCATCCTGTATCCAAGCACACTCCAAATTTGGTCCCCAGATAGTGTAGATATTTTTTCTGTTCTTGTATTTTCTAGAGAATATTCTACTGTCCAATACACATGGTTTGACCTACATCTATCTTTGCGGTTTTGTTCTACATGTTTTTGCATATCTGCAAGTTCTTGATTGCGTCGTTCTTGGTTTTGTATATGTTCCTCTTGGTATTTCTCTAGGCTGTTCCATGCTTTGTGTTTCCACTCTTCTGCAGTTTGCTCTTCTAGTAGATACATTTGTCTTTCTGCACGCTTTCTTGTAGAAAGCAGAGATACCTTTCTATTTGCAGCAATGCTTGGTACTTCCTGCAAAGTGCAGGTTGGTTGCTCTACACCAATTGCATGACATTTCTTTTTTCTCCATTCCCATTCTACAGTGGGTGCTGGAGGAAGAAGTTTGCTTGGATCTTCTGCATTGGGATGTAGTTGTGTTGGTTTTCTACTTGTACAAAGTATTGTCTTGGAATCCTTTGTGTAACACTGTAGATTGGTCAACTGTATATCATTTTCCAGTGACAGTATCTCTATATGGAATATTGGGCAATTGCGGAAGCTAAAATCTCCCATTGCCCACAAAATTGCTCTATTCCATCTATTGTCGCAATCTACTGTAAACTTTGTTGGAGAAATACGTACACCTGACAATCTTCCTGTTTTTGTGTGTGCATACCAACAAACATAGATTGTAGAATTTGGCCGGTCTGCCAGAACAAAACATCTATCCAAGTGTTTTGCCAAATTCTCCCAGTGCTTTGTTGCTGGTTGCTCTACAAATAGATGTGTGGATTTTGGAGAAACTGTTTTCAATGTGTAGTCTACAAGACGGTCTGCTGTTTCTGGTGTTCTATCTGTACATGCATACAAAGATATTTCTATTCTGGTGCAACCCCTAGATTGCACATCTGGATGCAAAAATGTTTCCGTAGTCTGTCGTTTGAACAATCTGCATAGTTTGCAAGGTGCCCACCAAAATGTTCTCGCACTTCACCTGCTTCGAAGTTAGAAACTATTTTGTTGTACACTTTTGTACGCATTGTATATCCATCACATGTTTCTATCCATGTACAAACATGGTTTCCAACACTATTTGTATTGTCTAGTATAGTGGGAGGCGCTTCTTCTAGAATTGTTTCTGTATATGTACCTTTCTCTCGGAAATCTTGTTTTTGCGTCAGATATTGCACTAGTTTTTTTCTACCTAGTGTGCCAGAGAAATCTCTTGTATAGTCTATAGAATAGATGCCATATCCTTGTGCTTGGAGTCTTTCTTCTAGTGTAGGAAGTATATCGTGTAGTTTTTTGTATATCTATTTCAGATACATCCATTTTTGCAACAAACAAGGCATGTATAGGATTTGTGTGCTGCCTCTGCCAATTCTTTTTTGCACAACAATCTGTTTCTTTCTCTATTCTTTCTATTGTAGACCGTATGATGCTTGTTTCTATCTTTGTTCTAGCGGATATTGTATGTATGATGGCTGTAGGTGTGTGTTTTCCATCTACAAGATCACGTACAGCACACAAGATTCTAGATACTACTATTTGTGCAGAGCCACCTTTTCCAGATGTACAAAGTGTTTTTCCTCTAGAAACCACAACTTCTTTTTCTTCCAAGTACCCAAATACAAATAGATCATCTACAAATGTTGACAGACCTTCTAGTTTTTGCAGAGAAGTAGGACCATTGTTGTCTGCAAGATAGTCTACATTGGATATATCCGGTACAAGATTACTCTCGTAGGCGTTTTCTAGGAGAATATGTGCCGCTACAGCTTTGCTAGATCGTAGCCCCAATTGTGTGAATGTCGCCGAGATTTGTTCCATTGTTGTTTTTTGTTGTATTTATCTTTGAACAACATTTCTTAAATATAAAATTTTTAGGCTACTATAGAGGTTCTGTGGGAAGAGGTAGCTGAAAAAAAGGTAGTCCTGATGATTTTTGCGCCACATCTAAGGAAAAAAATTTTTTACCCCAGAATACCTAATTTTCCATATATATGGCGCTGTTACTAACCCTCAGTGGCTCGGGCTACCAATGTCTAGAACAAATTTCCATGATCCCAAAGAAGTTCGAGCGACTGATATTCGAGCGTACTTTTCGCTGAGACTTGAGATTGTTCTCATGTTGAGTGTAATCATACTTACCACTTGATAGATACATTTCTTGTATGAGAGAACATATAGGCTCCGAAAGTCCTGCAAATTTACGCCGTGCTATCTGGATCGCTACCCGGCTAGTCAGTGATTGTGATCGGCTTGTCTATAGCAACAATGAAAGCAGATGGGTTTGGCCTTCGATGTGAGTTTGTAGAGCTCAGAGGAGCATATGTGTGTCCTTCTAGACGGTTATAGATGTCCGCGTCAAGCGAAAACATGCGCAAAAAGTATGGATTCACATCATCCTGCACATGTGGCATTACGAAAACATGCCTATTCAAATATACTGAAAATTTTACCACCAAAAAAATGAAAATTTTCGGATAAAAAATTCTGAGGCGGTTCTAACGAGTACCCACATTTTATGTTTTTGAGCAGAAATAAGAAAAATAATGTATACCCCTGTAAACCCCAGTTTTACTATATAAAAGTGGGGTTTAAGGGGGTCAAAATTATAAAGGCATGTTTTCATGATAGTAAGTTGGGCATTTGCTCTCCATTGAAACATTCTTCACTATCCAATGATTCTGTCTGAGTACAGCGAAGGCCCTGATCAGAGTGCGCAAATGTGCAGGTAGATCTGGGCTATCGCTGTCCGCATATGCCAGAAGACACGTTTTTGCATGGCGCGGCCCAGATACTACCATATTACCCTAAATATTCTATAGACAGACAGACAGACAATCTGAGCAAACGGTGTAGACCCACGCCAGACGCCACAAAACGCGGCGCCTGATCAGTGTCTACAATATTTTCCACTCAGCAATCAGTATTGTGGACACATCAGTACTTAAATTGACTTCTTCAAAGTTTAAGACAAGAACAGTAAGAAGTGAAGGAGTCCAAAATACTTCGGGTGAATACAACAGAACTGATGACCGCAAACGGCGACGCTGCGGAGTCGCCTGATTATATATTTGCATAGTGTGGCTTCAGCGGACGACATTTTAAAATGTTTCTTTTTTTTTTTTTTTTTTTTCTTGCAAAAAAAAAAAAAAAAAAAAAAATGATTTTTCTGATTTCTTACGAATTGTCTCCTAAGGAAACAATTTATGAGCCAATTAGCACGATATGTCAGGGTAGCTGACGGGCCGATAACGACCCGCTATAGATGTATTCTACTTTCAGATAGAATAAGACTCGGCATTTCATGAACATTGTCAGCTAGGCAGACAAGACACATGGAATACCAAGCCTTATTTTTTCAGGAAAATAATGACAAAAATAATAATAAAATTGTCATCTGCTCTGGTTGTGATTAGCACTTCAGAACAAAATGGGGTATGTCAAGCCAAAAAGTACCTTCGAATAGGCGCAAAGGGTGCAGATTCAGATCATCCTGCGCATGCACAGTGTCGTTTGAGAATGTGCTCTCCATTCATACATGATGTAGTATCCAGTGATTCTAGTCACAGACAGTGAAGGCCATGATCAGACCGCTGAGATGCGCAGGCTAATCTGGCCCTTCACTGCCTACATATGCCCCAAGACACACTTGATGTGACCCAAATGATGTTAGTATTTTATGATTTTATGTAAAGGAAAAGATTTTTCAACCACTATCTACACAAGCCAAAGGGTGTTTTTTTTTTGTTTTTTTTTTTTTTGTTTTTTTTCATACTTATAAATGTATTTGTTCCTCTAAATATGCATTTTGTATACATTTAAATTAAAGTTTTAATTCAAATGTATAAGGCAGGCTTTTATTTTACAAGTTTTGATGATATTTTATCATAAGAGACAGACATGGCAAACTTCATAACTGGGCAGCCGGCAGATTATTCTTAACCTTGTCCTGTCTTTGCAAACAGTGTAGATCCAGATCAGTTAAAGCCAACTGATCTGGATCTGCACTGTTTGCCATTAAGTATGTGAATTTATATCAACAGTCTGGATCAAGTAATTTGATTGGCTAAAAACTAGAAATGGGCGTGGCAATTTATTCAGCAGGACAAGGGTTAATTTATGTATATAATGGAGCATTCTGAGATTTATTTTCATTCAACCTGCATGATTTAAACATGCCAAGAAGAAGAAGAAAAAAAAGTGCAAATTCTCTTATTTACCGAATCAGTAATTCTGGTTGGTTTGCATACTGTGATATTGAACCACTGATGGGTTGGGGAACCCGTAGGTTGACCAAACAATTATGTGTGACTGAATCTGTATTGGGATTAAGATGGAGAGTTGAAGGCTCACAAATCCATGTTTAACCCCTACCATGCAGAATAAATTAAGATAACACACCCACTTCTAATTTTCAGCCAATCAGATTTTTGACCCGGATTGTTGATTTAAATTCACATACTTAACCTGGATCTAAACTGTTTGCAAAGGCAGGACATATTCAGGTTCAGCAGGATTAAGGTTAATCATCCAAAGTCAGTGTTGACCAGGCAATATTTCGGTTACAATTCTTCATTTTATTCATTCTGTGTCCAATGAGAAATAGCAGTAGCTTTTCTATTATCTCCCTTGATAGGTAAAGTGCAAGGTAGACTAAATACTAACTAGGTCCCAGCTGACCATCCGTAAGCAAAATTTTCTCACATGTGACTCAAGAGAGGCTCGAACCACAGCGGTGAGAAACCTAATTGATTAAGAGTCAACTCTCCTATCCACTAGGCTACTGGGGGCCGCGCCAGTTATGTTGTAGGTCAAAAGTTAACAACAACAAAAACAACAACAACAACAAAATAAATAAATAAATTTAAGGACAATTTATTTTCAGCAAAAAAAAAAAAAAAAAAAAAAAAAAATGAGTCTAAAAATTAACGCCCACACAAATACATATTGCATATACATTCAGAGTTAAAACTGAGAGTCATCTACAGAAGATAATTTAAGGCCTAAACACGTTGTTTTCAACGGTAACAGGGCCATTTTATGCTCAGCAGGCTGGGTAAAAATTTCAGCAGACATTTTGAAATATTTGTCTTATTTTCCCAGAAAACAGGCTTTAGTATTTTATGCAAATTGTCTCCTACGGAGAACATTTGCATGAAATGTCAAATCCCCTTTTCTGGGGAAAAATAAGAAAAATATCATCAATTTGTCATCAGCTGAATTTACCCATAGCATCGTTAAGTATTAAAGTGTTAGGTTTGCTGATATTTGCACGACACTACACAAATAACTTGCCAGTTTACAGTATATAATGTACAAACAATTAACATATCAAACGGTAAACACTTAACCATTGGTATTTGAGGCAAATCTGGAGAAAACGAGCCGTTTCTCTTTCATGAACAGTGACTTTCCACATCAATTTATTGGCATTCTTCACGTACATGTATTCGCGAACAGGCCGTGATCATTCTTCTTCGCATGTGATATACTGCTAGTTACCCAGTAAGCATTCTACATAAATCTATAGCGGGCCGTTATCGGCCCGTCAGGGTAGCTGACGGGCCGATAACGGCCCGCTGTAGATTTATAAAGAATGCTAGCTGGGTACCTCACAGTTTCCTTCAAATATTTTCTGGTCTTTAACCCTTAACCCTCCTCTTGCTGAACACGACATGTCCTGATTAGCAAACAGTATAGGTCCAGATCAGAAGCCAACTGATCTGGATCTGCACTGTTTGTCATTTAAATATGTGAATTTCTGTCAAAACCCCAGATCAAGTAATCTGATTGGCTTGAGATTAGAAGTGGGCGTGGCTTCTTAAGTTATTCAGCATGACAAGGGTTAAATACCCAGATGATATCTTCCATGAATATAGAAAAGAAATGATCCTTGAGAGCAATAAACACGCTTACAAAACTGAAAACCTCTGAAGTGTCAAGTTTTCTGGGCCCAACTAGATAGTTTCGGCCAAATAGACCTCATCACAGTTAAAGAGAAATCTCCCGGGTGGGATCATTTAAGTCGGAAGAATCTGTATCTCTATTAAAAGGAGTATAATATAAAAATGCATTAATTGCCCCTGTTATTCTAAAAATGCTACTGTCATTGTAAACAGTGTAGAACCTTATTAGACGTCGCGTTCTGTGACGTCTGACCTGATTCTCCGCTGTTTGCAAAGTGGAATGTTTAGGACGAAAACATTATTGGATAATAAATATACAGCATGAATATGCTTTGTCAAAACAATAATTCAATATGCATTTTCGTTAATGTCTTCAAGATAAAAACAGTTTACCACTGTCTGGGCAGATTCAGCAAACAACAAACTGATAACATTTTTTCTTATTCTTTTCCAGGGAATCGGCTTTGACGTTTGATGAATGTGCTTTGTCAAAACAATAATTCAATATGCATTTTCGTTAATGTCTTCAAGATAAAAACAGTTTACCACTGTCTGGGCAGATTCAGCAAACAACAAACTGATAACATTTTTTCTTATTCTTTTCCAGGGAATCGGCTTTGACGTTTGATGCAAATGGATACTGTCTACTATGGAGACAATTTAATGAAAAGTCAAAGCTTATTTCCTGGGGAAAATTATATGTTTCAAAGTGTCGTCTGCCGAAAATTTTCCCAGCATGCTAAGTATTAAATATTTGAGAAGCATTCTCACAGAGAACTTGTCACGTAAACACAATTAACATCTGATCATTAAAGCGTCATGAAAGAAGTAACAGACAATGTTCTTTTTTTTTCCCGAGAAAATAAGGCTTGGCATTTCATATGAATCGGAGGAAGACAATACGCAAGCCAAGCCTTATTTTCTCGGAGAATAAAGTGGTAATTTAGAATATCGTCTGCTGTTGTCATGGGTGATGCTTTTAGAGTTAACAGTAGAACCTCGCCGGTGAAAGCATAACGAAAACTTATCTATATAATTTTGACTCCTTAAACCCCACCTTTATATAGTAAAACTGGGGTTTACAGTGATATGCATTATTTTTCTTATGCTCAAAACATAGATTGAGGGTACTAGTTAGAACCGCCTCGGCGATGCGGTTCTAATGGCTACCCACAAATTATGTTTGAGCAGAAACATGAAAAATATCAAATTTTTTTATCTGAATTTTTTCAAATTTTGGTGGTGAATATATTTGAATAGGTGTGTTTTCGTAATGGGCACATTGAATAGCTTTACTATAGGAATGAATGTTGTTTTTGTGGATTTTATCTATGTGTAAACTCCAGCGAATCACATACAAACTAATACTAAGCATAACGAAAACCTGACTATATAATTTTGACTCACTTAAACCCCACTTTTATATAGTAAAACTGGGGTTTACAGGGGTATACATTATTTTTCATATTTCTGCTAAAAACATAGATTGTGGGCACTCGTCGAGGCGGTTCTAAGGATACCCACAATCTATGCTTTGAGCAGAAATATAAAAAAAATATCGGAATTTTTTTTCTGAAAATTTTAATTGTTTGGTGGTAACATTTTGAGTATATTTTAATAGGCGTGTTTTCGTAATTGTTTGTGAGTGATTCACTGGAGTTAACACATCGATAAAATCCGCACAAGTAATAATTCATTCCTTATAATTCCAAGTTTGCCATCAAAATGTTACACATGATGCCAAAAATGTCCCTCATTTGAGACGGTGGAAGGAAATGAAATCGGACTGATTCCAGCTTTGGACTTTATTGAAGTGTAAAACCTTTCCTTCAACCAATCAAATTGCGTGAAATGTGTATAAAGATGAGGAGTTGGAATTATAAACTGTTATAAACTCTTATATCAAATGCTAAAAGGTATAATCAATATCAACATTTAGGTTAACTATACTTCTAGTAAAAAAATTATTTTTGTTGGCACTGTCTTTTCAATACACTGTGGTTTTGACAAACTCAAAATAAGATTTTCTCACAAATAAGCCAGTAATTGTCGTCCTGAGCGCCAATACAAACTAATAACATATCTCTCTGTTTCAGACACACCTGGTGGCTCGACAATGTGACATAATGTCGCTGAATTGACTCTAACGTGGAAGTATTTGTCTCTCTTTTCATTGAACTATCCTTAAAGGAAATAATGTCGTTGTCTATGAAGAATGGTCCCCACTTTGTAAAGTTTCAAACCCCTAGGGAGTCAACTTCCTGTCTGCATCTTTGCAAAATAGCGACGAAATCCATTTGCCTGGAATAATCTGATCTCAAAACCAGCTTGACCTTTACCTCTCTTTGGGCTAATTCAGCAGACGACATTTTTGAACATGTTTTTTTTTTTTCCCAGAACATATGCTTTGACATTTCATGCACATTTTCTCCAAAGGAGACAAAATAAGAAAAACATTTAAAAATGTCGTCTACTGATTTTTTTACCCGGCGTACTGAGCATTGAACAGTTTGAAGGCAGTAATTTGATACTGTTTTTATTTATGGGACGAAATATTTCTCTGATAACGTAGTAGCACCATGAAGTGCTACTATTTGTAATACTTCGTTTGCCAAGTATGCCAAGATAAAGAATATTTACTGTCTATGCTAAAAAGGTGTAACCACAAGTATAAGGGGACAAAAAGTCCTATTATATAGGAAAGACCTACGCAAGCATGCATTCAATGTCTCTTTTTCTTACTACGTATGCTTTCAACATCACTCAGAAAGGCGTTTTTTTTTTTTTTTTTTTTTGCTTCGCGTTAAAAAAACATTTTTATTTTCTTTTTGTATGTTTTGTCCTCAAATATATTTACCCTAAAATTGAATTTGTTTCTAAAATTTGGTCTGACCCATGCATTTTCTATAGTAAAGTAATATTTTTTAATTTTTATGTAAGAAAAGGTCTTTTACTTTGCTTTGCCGATTTTTACTTATTGCTGTTTCACAACAATATTGTAAAAATGTAGAAAGATTGAACAAAGGAAACTTGTTTAAAATCTGTCTCCAGTTTACTTACCCTACAATCATTTTTACTATTGGGGAAAAGTGAAAAAAATTCGATCTTTTTAAACCGAGGAATAAAGTAAAACTTTTCGTACACAGGTAGTTTACGACAAAAGGTTTCACATTAAGTCATGACAAAAGTTTGTAAATTTACTACGTCTGTGTAAAACGCCAGGCAAAAAACGACTTTCTGAAAGATATAGAAAGCAGAGTAGGACCTTTACTGTAGCTATCTATGTTTAATTCATGCTGATATTACTAGAAGATCACACGAATAGTCGCTTTGTCATTTAGGTATGTATTGAGCAGCATTTTTGTGTGGATGTATGACTTCTCCTGGCTTCTGCCAATTTGTTTAACAAGAACATTGCTAGTTTGTTATTGCACATCATTCCTCCTATTTACATTTTATCAAAAGCCACAATGTGAAAAAAATGTACCTTCTAACATGTGCTCCCAACGCAGCCTTAAATCAGCGTGCGCATTCAAGCAGTCTGATAAGAGTCTTCATTGTTCGCATAAAGAAACTGCAATCTTTGGCTATCCAAAATGCGCCCAGTGAAGATTCAGATCAGACTGCGCAAATGCGCAGTCTGATTTGAATCTTCGCTGGGCACAAATGTCCAAAGGTACGTTTTCTGAACGTTGTGGCTCTATGTAGACATTCTAGAATCTCTTTTCATTACTTTCCAACTTTCCACACACCTGTATAATATGCGTAGCCGTGATCTTGTCGCCATTGTTCATATTTTTTCAGCAAATCAATGCAAGCCTGTGTCGAGCATACTACCGACAAATCAGTTTCCTCCCGCCTAGATCGTTCTAGAATGTTTCTATCGTTCTGAGAGAGCATTTTCAAAACAAATTCTGGTGCGTTGTCTCTTTGATTAACTTGAGTGGTCTTCGAGTGGAACCCTTTGCGGATACGAAGATTTTCAATTTTAGTCGCAATTTCTAAGAATATAGGTGGTAGTTGCTCTGTAGGAACTCCGTCAATGGTATCTTGTGAAATGACATCATCTGATTGCATGTCATCAACACTGTGTAACGCTAGAGATGCTGCCTTTACTTCAAGCACCAAAGACATGATGAGAATAACAACGTAGCAGTGAGTACCTGAAATGTGAGCGGACGTTAGGACAAGTAAGGTAAGGAGTTAAATTTCCGAATACTTAGCATGGGTACAGTATGTAATTTAACAAAAGCAGTTTATAAAAATGCATAAAAGAGAAGAAAATCTACACCTGCAAACAGCTGAAAGAGATATTAGTTAAACAACATTGCAACAGGTGATTGAAATGACAAAAGCTTGCTATAACGATAAAAAGTCTGGGCTATATACGTGTTAAAAAACAAAAATAAATCTGTACAAACTAAAATTTGAAAATGAATAGAGTAAATGATCAAAGCAAGAAAAGCTTTCTGTTACTGCAAGGTTTTGTTCTTAAGGCTTTGTCTGTCCCGTCCCAGGGTCTATTTTGATTTGTAAAATCACATAAATAATACAAATTAGATCGAAGTTAAACGAATTCTTTTTCTGAAATTTACATCAAATGACAGAAATAAACAAGGCTTGTCATAAGTAACGGTAAACAATTTGTTCCATGTCCATATGTAGTGGACTATACTTGGTATTTTACGTCTGACTTTTTTGACACCATTACCTTTACGTCGCAGCTCATTTGTGATGATGACCAAATGTTCTTATTCAAATGTTATTGTTGCTTCAAATGAAGCAAATGTTTGCCACAAACAACAAAAGATGGTAAAGAAGACCCCCATGCAAACTGATGTACTAGGGGAATACGAAACCACCCTAGTCTAAACAGCTTTAAGCCATTAAAGACTGAATAAACTCCCCCACACTATATATTGGATGAGTCCATTTTCCCGATTTTTGGTATGTCAGACTATATGATGTAGATATTCCTAAAGAAAAATGGTTGAACTATTTGCAAACAGTGGAGACCCTGATCAGACGCCGCGTTCTGCGGCGTCTGATCTGGGTCTGCACTGTTTGCCAGTTACCCGTTTAAAAGGTCTCCAGTCTTCAATTGGTTAAACTCAGGCAAGCGATCCTGAACCGCGTTATTTTTTATTTGATTTGCTTTTATTATTATTATTATTTTGTTTTGTTTTGTTTGTTTATTCTTATAAAACTGAAAATTTTATTATTCATTTTGATATTTATTTACAGTCGAACATGATATTTATTTACAGTCGAACATGATATTTATTTACAGTCGAACATGAGTTGCTAACATCTTTGGGACCATAGAAATTTGTTGTAGACATGGGTACTTTGAGCCACTGAGAGTTGATAGCACCAGGTCAGGAAGCAGATGGGGATAATTTAGGAATGTCTTTTCCATCTTCTATACAATAATGGTATGTTAAGTGTACTCATTAGAATCGCCTCGATGATAAAATAAGATTTTGTTTCTAAAATATCCCTAAGTATTTGTTTCCTTGAACTATCGGAAGAATTTCCTGTTGACTCAAAAACGAGTTCGAATCAGGCATGGTAAACGAGCCATCGTTAGTTGAATCATGGAAGTTTTATAGTATGTACAATTTGTGTCTATTTAATAACATTAATTACTTCAAAAGATTGTTTACATTGACGACATAAACACGCATTTTAATAGCACTTTGCAAGACATTTTGTATTTGAATATTAACTAAACCTCAAGAGACACCGACATAGTTAAAAAAAACTCGTGTTACTGTCATCACGAAAACATGTCTATACAATGTTGACCTCTTAAACCCCACTTTATATATTAAAACTGGGGTTTACAGAGGTAGACATGATTTTTCTTATTTCTGCTCAAAAACAGGCGGTTCTAACGAGTACCCACAATCTATGTTTTGAGCAGGATTATGAAAAATATCAGAATTTTTATCTGAAAATTTTCACTTTTTTTTTTGTGGTAAAATTTTCTGTATATTTGAATAGGCCTGTTTTTCGTAATGATTACCTATTTCACTTAATTCCATGATGTTGAATAAACAGGTTTCCTTCATGAACAGAAACTCTACGTCTTGTTACATTAAACTCAGCTCTTTCAAAGATAGCTTAGGAAGTAAATAGTACTATTTAAATATACTTTATCTTGTTAATATTTCAGGAATTTTGATTTTGGCTAAATTTCAGACGCATTTAATGGCACGTTAATCTGTAGACAAATCCAAAAGTTTATACTGTGATAGTGTCGAACAAAGGGCAAAGTACAGAAATGGAAACATTTTATAATTTTATCAAGTTTGCAAACATCTTAAAGACAAATTTGTAGGTTCGAGTTTGATCTAAATGACACCCGACATTCCAATTTATTTCAAAAGAAAGCTGAAACTGTTCTGTATCGATAATCCAGTTGCTCTCCATTGACGCATGTATGCTCTGAGCCGCAACGTTAAAACACATACCATCTGACACGTGCGCCCAACGAAACCTCAAATTAGCCTGCGCATCCGGGCATTCTCGTTCTCTGCATGAAGAAACTTTGCATCCTTGGCTATCCAAAAATGGGTCCAGTGAAAATCTGACCAGACTGCACGAATGCGCAGGCAGAATTGAATATGCGCTGAACGTATATGTACGAAGGTACGTTTTCTAACGTTGCAGATCTTCTAATATTTAGGTAACGTATCTGTTGGATACATTTTTGCAGACAGGCGATGACGCGAATCTTATCTGGACGGCATCAGCACAGTTCAAGCCTTATTTCCGTACATTTTCTATGTATGTCCGTCTACTCTGTACCCGTTTCTTAAAGTAATAAGTGGACTGGCAACCAGTGTAGACCCTGATCAGACTGCTCCTTAGGAGCAGTCTGATCTGGGTCTGCACTGTTTGCATTTGCAATTTTGTCAGAAACCTTGATGTACGAAATTTGAATTCAAGTATAATGCAAGTGTTTCTAATAACAACATATACATGGGCAGTCTAGGTAATTGAGCCAACATACGAGTATATATTTCATTTCTGTACGATTATTCACAAATGGCGCTACCACAGGAGTAGCAAGATAACGGCTGTGTATATCCCAGTGGGCACACAACGTTAAAATGACGTCGTATCAACGTCACGTCGCATCGACGTTGATACGACGTCATTTTGGTGTTGTTTGCCTGCTGTGCATTCGTCCAAGAGTTGAGACCTGTTCAAACTAAGCCCAACCAAACACTAAGATATTGTCTCTCTGATACAGTCTTATAACACTCAAAGCTTTTGGACCATTCAGTCATAGAAAGCAGCAGAACTGACCTCTTTGAAGAAAAGCTTAATATGGTGCTCCTATAGACAGGACTTACTGAATGGACTGTAACCAGTATACCACAGAAAGGGATCAATTGTTTTTAAAGAAAACATTGGAACAACACAAAATCAGACAACAATATTTGAAACTCCGTAGCAAACTTCAGAACCGTCCAGCTCAACATGTAGTAGACGTTCCAAAGGACAAGAGTAAACTGGTCTCTACAGTCATGTAGAAATATACACAAACCCTAGCACTACAGTCAGCCAGTCAGTCCTGTCCTTGAATCACACGAATGTAGTTCCTCTACCGTCTGATGTTATCTGCTTGACTTTAGAGGGGTGCGTCCTCTTTCAATGATATCACAAAGACTAACAATGCCATTATGTTATGCTAATTAAACAGTGTACTTTGTTTCCTTTACTGAAATAAAAAAAAAATGCAAATGAATATGAAGTCAGTGATATTAAAATTCTCACAGACACTCTTGTATGACTTGATAAAGAAAACACAAATCAGCATGAAAGAAAAAAAAGTAATATAACTGATAGGATATGTTTATCTACAAATAATTAAATGGCAGAATATTGACCTTTGAAGTGCTCAGCAAAATTGTAGCAGATAAAATTCTGATTTTTTGTAAATTATTTTTTTCAGAGATAAGACGACATTTCATGCGAATGATCCACATGAAATGCCAAGTCTTATTTTCCCTGAACCCCCACCCCCATCCCCGATCCCCATCCCTAAAAATCGAAATGCCGTCTGCTGCATTTGTGATTAGCACTTTAAGGGTTAACTACTGTTCTATTTACTTTTGTACTACAACTCTTTCGTGCGTATTTGCATAATATATATGAAAACTAACAAAGCAGAAATTTTGTTATCAATTTATTTAAGTTCAGTCTAAATACACTTATTGCACCCCGCCACCAGTGAAGTCATTCATTGTCTCCAAGGAAATGTCTTACGTACTGAACTCACTTTAAGGAATAGATTTATTTTGAACTGTATTTCTTATCTTTGCTCAATGGCGACTTACTGGGACCCACGATAACAAAATCATGAAATAAAAGCTGGGACATCAACAGGGGCCGCGCCATGCGAAAACGTGTCTTCAGGCATATGCGGACAGCGAAGGCCCGGATCAGCCTGCGCAATCGCGCAGTCTGACCAAGGCCTTCACTGTCCACTAACAGAATCATTGGATACTACAGAATGTATGAATGTAGAGCAAAGATACGGATGATACTTTGCATATGCGCAGGATGATTTATTTTGCGCATTCTGCGCATGTTTGAAGGCATGTTTTCGCTTGACGAGGCCCAACTAACAATGAGTAGCAAGCAAACTACTAGGTGCCATATCTCTGGTAAACGGCGCAGATCCAGACTGACCTGCCTATCCGCATAGCCCGATCAATTTCTATAACGTTTATATATTTTTTTCTGTTTGTCCAGATGCAAAGACCGGACCAGTCCGATCAGATGGGCAGGCTGATCAATGTTTAATGTTCGCATATGTAAGAAAAGGTACATTTTTGCCTTTCCTGACCAATCGGAACCGCAAGGTGAGAAAATGTACCTTCTGCCATCTGCGTCCAGCGAAGACTGGTCAGCCTGCGCGTCCGCGCACACAGATCAGAGTCTTTGTTGTCCGCCTTAAGAAACTTTGCACCATTTGCTATGCACAGAACGCCAAGCGAACTCTGATCAGACTGTGTAGATGCGCAAGGTGATCTGAGTCTTTACCGAGCACACATCATAAGGTATATTTTCTCACGTTCAGGTAATATTTTATGATACAACGTCCATTTTGGTCTTTATGGTTTATTTTATCACGCTGTTGGTCTTCAAATTCATAGGTGCAGTATTTAAACATTTCCAAAATTGCTTATATGTAAACAAACCGGCAACATGATTTATGAATGAATACACGAAACATTCAGATAATTCTTTGAGTTGTTCAATATTTGTCCGTGATAAAGTATATAAGCAAAAGGATATTTAATGCATTTTGGTAGAACTAATTTTTATCTCTGAAGAAACACTGGCCTAGATTTTATCGCTCAAGGTAAGAATATCTAATCTTTACGCTCGTATTAAATGTATCAGTTTTAAAGTGATTAACTTTATCACATGAATCGAAATCAATAAGGGATTTCGATCCCTTTCAACGTTTGATTATAAAGAACTATTCTATTTGTGAAAGATCAAAATCACAGGACGGTAAGACAGACGGACAGATGTCAAATTATTTATTTGCATTAATGACTTCTGTTCACTTGCGTACTATCAAACCCAACAACGCCAGTGCAAACCAAACAACAATAGTTAAGCCTTGCCCGTAAAACGGAAACATTGGCAACACAAATTTTCTGAGATTAAAGGTGAGGTCAGCTGTTTTGGACAAATACCACATCACGCTTCACTAGCACTGTGTTTCCTAATACGACAGAAACATGGGATTTGATGGGACTGGTGATAAAACATTAGAACTTCTGCACTTGGTTCTTTAAGATTATCTTAAGACAGGTTGCATTTGTCTTTGTATCCTAGGCTTATAAAGCCGAACTTCAAAGAAATTAGTATCTATTAACAGGATAACAAAAGACACAATCACAGATCACAGCCTACCAATAACACCAAGAGGAAGAGCAAACAACCCAGCTAGCTGCTTTTGTTCTGATCCTAGATTTTGTATGCATGTCATGTTTGTATATTTTTGCATTTACTGTAAATATGATATGTTTTAACCAAATGATACCAAAATCGTATTTCGGAAATTCATAAAGTCGATATACATGAAGGCAAAATTAGAAATGTTCAGACAGAAAAACATGGGCCCTAAATAAATGGGCTCCAATCAGACGTACATTGAAAGTAAACAGTACTTGGTTAGCACGCTTCGCTCGCAATGCCAATCTGCATGAACAGTGATTATGAAAATACGGGGAATAATGTACGGGTGTAGAAAGTCTGTTAATGCATGGCTTGGCTGTGGTTAAATCATCAGATATGAGTGTAAGTCTGGGGACTAACAAGGTTATGATGCCTCCGATAGAACTTCTCTTTTGACACCAGTTTAGTTCTGTGGTATCCAAAGCTGACTTCAGCCATAAACCAAATCAAATATATTTATTATGTTAGTGTGATTGAAGATGTCAATATTATAATGGTATGTCATTATTCTCTTTCAGATGGAACCATGCAATGTGACAATGCTTATATCTTTGGTTGTGATTTCTGTGTCTATTTCCATGTCCTCTGCTTTCATTATTAACAGAAACGAGCAAAGAACCAATGCTAAAGCGCTTTCCAAGTTATTAGATGACCAAAACAGTGAAGTGAATTCACCTGAAGAGTTACCTACACCATCACTTGAAACCGTCACTATAAATATATCGGTTGAAGAAGTGGATATCTATACAAAATTAATCGACAATTTAATAAATTCATATTCCGAAGAGGAAAGCACAAGAGGGTCAATGTCTGATGATCCATTGTCTACGTATTGTCAAACAGAAGAGTGTGTTCAGCAACTAAAAGATTACATGAAATGGCGAGAAGAGAATGGTTATCCCACTCCTGGAGGACGATGGGGCTAACAATACAAACCAGTCTTGACAAAAAAAAAAAAAAAAAAAAAAAAAAAAAAAGAAAGATTATATGAACCACAACGTCAGAAAACGTACCTTCGGACATGTGCGTTTAACGAGGACGAATCAACATGCGCATCCGCGCAGAATGATCAGTCTTCGTTATCCGCATGAAGAAACTTTTTATCTTTGGCAATCCAAAATGCGTTTAGCGAAATTTATGATCAGACAGCTAGATCTGAGTTTTTTTCTCTGGGCTCACATGTCCAAAGGTACGTTTTGTTACGTTGCAGCTCATATTTTCTTATTTATTTAAATATCATATTTACCTTAAACATTGGGACACTTTAACTCCTTGTCATACTTGCACTAATATAAGAGTAAGTCAATTTTACTACCTGTTGATGGGTGGAAAACCTCTGAATGAGTGGCAAAAAGTGAAGACCCTGATCAGACGCCGCCTTCTGCGGCTTCTGATCTGGGTCTTCACCATTTGCTCAAGCTTGTTTATCACAATAGAGAAACAAAGGCCTGTTAAACAGTTTGATATCTTTATTTTTATCAAACGATAACAGTAATACTTATTTTAAGTTTTATTTCATTTGTTGTTAACTCTGTCGGTGCCAAATTTCAGACGACTTTTTTCGTCTGTTTTTTTTTTTTTTTTTTTTTTTTTTTTTTAAACAAACTATCACTTAGAAAGATGTTTATATGTAAAGTTAAAAGACTGAATGTCAAACAGCTTGGATACAGATGGGACGGCTCATAAACGGCTCATTATGATTCGTCTCATGTGGATCTATGCTGTTTGCAAAAGTCTATTATTATTGTCTGTGGCAGTGAAAGAGTTAAAAGCAATGTCTGATCAGTCTTCGTTGTTCGCATGAAGAAATTTTTATCTTTTGGCAATCCAAAATGCGTTTAGCGAAATTTATGATCAGACGGCTGGATCTGAATTTTCGCTGGGCGCACATGTCCATGTTTTGTTACTTTGCAGCTCATATTTTCTTATTTATCCAAATATCATATTTACCCTAAACATTGGGACACTTTAACTCCTTGTCATACTCGCACTAATATAAGAGTAAGTCAATTTTACTACCTGTTGATGTGTCAAAAACCTCTGAATGAGTGGCAAAAAGTGAAGACCCTGATCAGACGCCGCCTTCTGCGGCTTCTGATCTGGGTCTTCACCATTTGCTCATGCTTGTTTATCACAATAGAGAAACTAAGGTAGATGCCTGTTAAAAAGTTGAAGTACTGACAGTTCTTGTTCGTCTTCTAATTTATGCGTCCAATAAGTTTTCAACGTGTACGAGGGTCGTGTAAAAAGTTCTGTCACTAATAGGATTCCTTAGTTTTATCCCAGGTCTATTTTAAAATGCTTCATTGCACTTGAATGGTGTGTTGAATAGCTAACGATACCCGATTATTTCGAGCAAATTGCTTTCCAACTGACCGAGTTATTTCAAATTGAAATAGATGCAGTCATATACACTGACCAATTTACATTTTACATTGGAACATGGGCCAGAAGACTGAAATTCGTAGCTATATTAAATGCCGCATTAGGCTTAATATAGATTCAAAGCAGATATTTAATGAATTGTGTGGTATATATGGACCTCAGACCAGTTCAATGCGTTAAAGCTTTTAAAGCTGGGAAATTTTCTGTTGAAGATGATACCCGTCCTTGAAGGCCTAAAACCTTTGTTACCAAGGCTAACATCGCTGCTGTAAAGATTGTGGTCGAACAGGATGCGCGATTGTCTGTCAAAGATATAGCTAGTTGTACTGGCATATCAGAAGGCAGTGTACAAACAATTCTGAAAAAAAAAACGTTTGGACCTGAGAAAGGTTGCGCTAGGTGGGTACCTCATTTGCTTACTGAGAAGCAAAAGACACAACGCCTTAAATGTGCCCGGGAACTTTTGAAAACATACAAAGGCTGTAATATTCGGGTTATTTCTAACTTGCTAACAGGTGATGAAACCTGGGTGCACATATTTGAGCCACAAAGAAGGTCTGATAATAAGCAATGGAAGCGAAAAGATAAAAAACGCCCATGTATTGCCAAGAGAACCATAAGTTCGAAAAAGATGTTGTACGCAATTTTCTTTAATTCAAGTGGGCCAGTCGTTCAAGTGCCTTGTCCATCTGGTCATACAGTCATTAGCCGATTCTGCAAGAATTCTATACTGAAGAAAGTGAAAGAGTTTTACAATAAGAAATGACCAAGCAAAGGATGGTCAGGAGTCCACCTTTTACATGACAACGCCTCCTCTCATAAGTGTGAGGTTGTTAAGTCTTTTTTGGCTTCTGAAAAGGTGAAAGTTTTAAACCATCCACCTTATTCACCTGACCTGAGGCCCTGTGACTTCTTTTTATTTCCAGGGCTTAAGAAAATGCTTTCTGGAAATAAGTATACGTCTAGAAGTTCTCTTGACAGCGCTATTTATCAGTGACTCCAACAGATACCAAAAGAAGACTATGACTATTTATCTGCTTTTCGCGACTGGGTAAAAAGGTTACAAAAATGTGTTTCAGTAAAGGGGGAATACTTTGAAGGTTTGTAGTAAAAATATGTTTGATAAAACGTAGCACTGAAGTAATCCGAACCCAGTGACAAAACGTTTTGCAGGACCCTCGTAAATGGCTGTTTAAACTGAATCTGTGGTGCCCCAGCAATACCAAAATATGTGAAGATACCCAGGAAGTATCACAATCAAGATGCACAGCCCTCTCAAGGCACCAAAAAGAAAGAAATTTAAACAATGTCGGCACACAAAGAAATCCTGTCTTAAAGGTCACCTGTATTAAGTACCCAGCGGGCACACGATGTTAATACAACGTCGCCTTAATGTCGCGTTGCATCGACGTTGAGCCGACGTTTTATAAACGTCATATCCCCGCAGGGTAATCACCTCTTTTATTTTCCCTATTTTGGATTTCCCTGAGGTGCTTGTTTAACACCGGGATGACTGTATGTGTTGTCAACCCACTGATGCACAGTAGAATCAATTTTCAATTAAAGGGGAGTCTGGTTTCGTTTCTTTCATTATGTATTTCTTTTACAGACGTTATTTTTTTTACGCAAACAACCACAGGTGCATGAAGTTTAGTCCTAAACCTATAAAAAGGTCAAATCTAGGGTAAGATGGGCTTCATATTTTTTTATATGAAGCAGGTAAGAAATTGCCTCTATACAAGCTATTGAGTGGAGTTTCTCGCTTATGGACTAAACTTCAAATACCAGTGAAACAACCCAGAGCCTGATCGAACTCAGCGTTATGTGTTGTCTTATCTGGGTCTACACTGTTTGCATAGGACACTGCTCAGTTTTGACATATTTCAGAAAGTCGTTTTCCCCTGGCGATTTACCTCGAAAAAAGAAGAGTTGCAAAGACATCAAATGTAAAATCTTTTGAGCCTCAACGTGAGAAAACGTACCTTCTGACTTAAGCGGCCAAAGAAAACTTTAATCAGCCTGCTTATCCACTGTCTTATCAGAGTCTTCGTTGTTCACATGAAGAAACTCTGCATCCTTGGCTATCTAAAATGCACCCAGTGAATATTCTAAGCAGACTGCGCAAATGCGCAGGCTGATCTGAAAACTCGCTGGATGTACATGTCCGAATGTATGTTTCCTGGAGTTGTGGTTCTTTTATCGTTAGAACTTATGCAACAGCTTTGTTTTATTTTGATTAGTTTAAACAAAACGAATGTTTTTTGGGGTTCTTTTTATCATCACATAGCACAGATGACAGCAAATTATACAAATATTGGTAGGGTAGATCGATTGAAGAGGCAGGTTTTCAACAAGTTCCACTTGTTCAAATTTTCTGAAATTTTTACAATTTGTTATGAAACATCAATAATGAAAATTGACAGCCAAATAAAAACATATAAAGTAATGTTCCATATTCCATATTTACAGTGGATACTTTGTTTACAGATTCAAGACTCTATATAAAATGACCTGTAGACTCGCTGGCTAGAGGTACGGTACCGGATCTCTAGCCTTGAGGCGTAGGAATCCGGTATCGGGCTTTTTGCCTTTTTATTTTTTTTTTTACAAAAATGAACATAGTTCGTTGTAATTCTGCATTACATAAGAGATATTTCCATGACAACGGGAGGTTACTACTACATGTCATAATTAGCGCATTTTGCCTTGCTTCCCATGAAAGACACATTGGCAAACAATATAGACCCAGATCAGACGCCGCAGTTCGCATTAAATGCAGGATTTTCTAAAAATACATGGTTATAATGAAAACCAACAGACTCCCCTTCTAATGGAAAAGGACCTGTCCAAAGAGTATTCTGGTATAAATTAATTAGACTGACCACTACATAATTAATTATACATGAATGTTCACTAATGTATCTCAGAACTGAATATAGTCACCACTGTATCCCTCGGTCCTTTGTTTAAGTATATTTGGCAATCATTAATAGTTTTCTTTTCTCTTAGCACAACGCTTAGCACTGGGTATTTACAGAGGACGACGTTTTGAATTTTTGTTCTCATTTTCCCAGAAAACAGGATTTAAGATTTCCTGCAAACTTTCTCCATTGGAGACACAACACGTTATAGTTTCCAGAGTTGTGAGTGTCTCCAATGGAGACGGTTTGCAGGAAATCTCAAATTCTGTTCATGTCCAATTTTTTTCTTCTCGCAAAATTTTACCGCATTTATGCCTAGTTGACATTTCTAAACTTATCAGCTAGAAAAGTTCATTTGTCATTTTAGGGGTGTCGAGTTTGTTTTCACCACTCTGAGAGAAATTGCTGTATCTTCTAGGCAAACACTGTAGAACCTGATCAGACACCGCATTATGTGGCGTCTGATCTGGGAATGCATTGTTTGCCCATGTTAAACACGTGATTTTGTCATATGTGGAAATTCCTAATTTGTATCCATATGGTACTATTTTAAGTTGTCCAGAATTTATTGTCAAATTGTCACATCATCAGTACAAAAATCAGCAAAATATAAGCGTTAAAGGTCCGATTAAGCCAGAAAAATATTTCTGACCAAAATTAAATACATACTTATACATATATTTGACTAAAATATTGGTGCGACATGTCACACCTCCTGACAATATTGATGCGATCTGATGCAACCATGTCGCGCCTACAAATACGTTCATGGATGGCCATAAAAGCCCTAGAGAATCACCATGTCATTATTTGGCTAAATTTGATTCAAACTGCTTCAGTGGTTATGGAGAATGTGCAACTGAACTATTTTCCCATGGTAAGTCTATGGAATATTCCATTGCCATAGTAACCAATCAAAAATAAGGCAAAACAGCATTTCTACTATTGCCTGAGCGTTTTTTGAGTAGTTATTAAAAACATCCCATTTTAAAATTAATTGGTGCCATGGCATTTAGACAAAATTACTTATGGCCATAAAATAAACTTAATAGTGAATCAGCCAATGATTCTTATCCCAAGTTCACTAGTTATGGAGAAGATGCAGTTTAAACTATTTCTCCATTATAAGTCTATGGAAACTTTCTGCTGCCATTGCAACAAAACCAACAGACAGACTGGCAAACGTTTAGCTAATCTGAATTGCCACTACAAAAAGTATGTGACGATACCCAGAAAATGCCACAATAACGAAGCCTAGTCTTCCTGAGCCACCAAAAGAAGAGGAAATGGGGAAAATAATAATGACAAAACAAACGGCATATATCATATGAAACCATCAACACAGGAACCACCTTGGAACGGCAATGGAAAAATTACCGGGGTGTGGGCTTATAACCCTGCTCGAAACATCGCCTTCTGATGCAATATTTCTATTATTATCAAATAGTCATACTGCTTAATGGTGTTTGGTGTTTTCTTTTAAAAGTTTTCTATTTTAAAATCTACTGTTGCCATGGCAACTAAACAAAATGGCAACTAGCAATAAAAACATATCATTATAATTTGTAGCGAATCATCAAATGATCATTACTGCCACGTTCCATATAGCTTCATTGGTTATAGAGAAGATATGATTTAACCATTTTCCTATTATAAATCATTGGAAATTTCCAGCTGCCTTAGTAACCAATAAAAATGTAGGTAACCATAATTTTAGCTGCTCTGCGATCTCGTTACCCAAGTATCATTTCTACTTAATCAAGGTCAAATCGTTTCATGAGCTTTGGAGGAGTTGTCATATAGCTTAGGTGTGTAAGAACGTCAAAATCACATGTACATCTTCAGTGCATATCCTAACATCTACAAAGTTTCATCTCAGTTACTTAAAGCTGTAGAAAAAAAAAGCACTCAAAAAGGTACGTAACCAATAAAGTATGTTATACAAAAATTCTCCAAACATAGCTGTCAAGAACAAAAAAATGGGGAAAATAAATCCCAGGAAAGTTTCAACATCATATGTATATGTTCAGACCATGTCCAAATCCCTGCAAGTTGCCAAACGGATTGGTCGAAACACCTAGGAGGATTTGCACACAGAAGATACCCTCTCTTGATGGAGCTTGATGGAACCACAGAGCGCGAGAACTCGAGAAACCGAGAACTCAAAACCGCGGAAAGCCAAACCATGTACCCCCACCTTTCTCCCCTAAAAGGCAGGACACAAATGTTGTTTGGTCTATAGCTCTAGATAAGATCTTCTTTTTAACCAAATTGTGTTGATATCTGTCTTGTCACTCTATGGAAACAAATGGCGTGAGATGCAAGAAAAATATATATCCGAATACCTTTTCTTAAATGACAATTTAATAATTGTAATTTATACACAATGTATAAGTTTAAACATCTGACTTTAAAGGGAAACACAGAGCAAAAAAAAAAAAAAAATAAAATAAAATAAAATAAAATAAAATAAAAAAAAAAAAAATAATAATATAAGAAAATAGTCATTTTGGTGAAACAATATGAAAATCGTCTGAGAAATAAAAAAGTTATTGGACTTTGAATTTCTAGAAAATGCTATCATGGAGCCGCCATTTTTGTGAGTTAGTGACGTCATAACCACCTAATTATATATGCAAAAATTAAATAAATCAACCCTGTAACATTATTTTATTATTATACCTCATAAATCTGTTCGATTTCATTCAAACTATCAACCACCTCATATAAGCGACATATTCCTGTAAACTGATGACTTTTATTTGTGCTTTAAAATAATTAAAGATCTAATTAAATATTCAAAATGGCGGCGCTATTGCTCACATTTATGTTATATTTAAATTACAATATACTTCTGATTACGTAAGCGATTGTGATCAAATGTGCACCTAGATGCTTGTTTTCTAAAGCTAGATATTCTAAGGCATACAATGCATTTAGTGCGTCATTCACTTTTAAGACCACCAACCTGTATGCAGTTACTGATTTAGGCATTTAGTTTAGGACAGTATCAGTGGCAATGAGCGGGAATAATTTATTACTATTAATTACATAAGCACTAGAGATTGTCTTGTAGAAAAGGTCGGATACTGACATTTTAGCTAACAGACTAGTGGATTGGATAAAACAAGAGATGGGTAATTGACAGTTGCCGCAAGTTGGTCAGTTGTAGAATAAATTGCTTTGGCAATAATCAGGAACCTAACCCGCCATCCATGCCATCGCCGCCAATTTAGGTTATCTATTTAAAACATAAATCCGGCAGATAGTTTATGCTGCATACTGCCAAAGTACAGCTGACTCTCGTTATTTCAAACACTGATAACTCAAAATACTGCACTAGTCAAGCTTAATGAAAAGGCATTATTTGGTTCAGTTAGCTCTGTTTCTGACATTCAACACATTTTATCTCAAACTACTGTTATCTCAAAGTAGATATTCTGGTACGATTAAGTTTGAGATAACGAGAGTTGACTGTACTAGTATATTGTCAGGTAAAGAGAGGTCATATGGACATATGCAAACATAGGTCTCATCAGTCTGTGCACTTGTGTAGTCTGATAAAGAGAGGTCATATGGACATATGCAAACATAGGTCTCGTCAGTCTGTGCACTTGTGTAGTCTGATAAAGAGAGGTCATATGGACATATGCAAACATAGGTCTCATCAGTCTGTGCACTTTTGTACTCTGATCTGGATCTTTAGTGAGTGTGTAGTGATGCAATCTATAGTATGATTCTCAAAGCAGACAGCGAAGACCCTGATCAGACACCGCGGGTGCCCATGCCGACCTGGGACCGCTGCTAGTCAAATTCGTACGCCCTGAGGTACGTCAATTGAGTCGCAATACAGGATGTATGTTTCTCACTCTCTGGGGCGGATCCAGTATTTTTGGACAGGACTTCAGATTTCCTGAGCGGGGAGGGGGTCGATTTGACCATTTTACTAATGTTTTCTAAGAATTCCCCATGAAACTGAAATAATTTGGACTATAAAAGGGGTTTGATTGAAACCCCCACCCCTACACCCCGCCAACGCCCTCTAAATCCACATATGCTTCCCCATTGCTCTGCCATTTGCCCCCGAATGTGAAAGAAGTTAAAAAATTATAATGAAATAACCGAATCTAAGCTGATATGAGCCGCATCCGTGCAGTCTGATCAGAGTTTTCGTTATCCGCTTGAAGGGAATTTAAATAGCATCTATCCAAAATGTATGCATACACAATGAAAATTCTGATCAGACTACGAGAAAACACGGGCTAATCAGAATCTTCGCTGAGGTATATGTCCGAGGGTACGTTTACTGACGTTACAGCCAGAGACTGGAACAGACTCCCGTCCAAAGCAGCGTCTGCAGCCACCTGGAAGACTTTTATATTAGGTTGGTGATCTCCTTTTGCACTTTAGCTGTACCCTTTCTCTTTCCTGTACGATTCGGCTTTTTATCAGCCTATACGGCAATTCTAGACCGCCATAATCACGACAACAAACAAGAAAGTCGATCGGTGTAATTAACTCTTGCCATTTCCTAAAGGTATAGTCCATACGAATAGAAACAAGACATATAATCCTTAAAATGCTGACATGCAGAATAACGCTTTCATTCTATTTTGTAACAAACAATTTAAATCATCTTGTGATCGGTCTTCACCAGAAAAAACCTTCGGCACACTCTCCAGAATCCGAGACGTTTCGCTCCCAAACCATTTCCTCCCCTAGTCGTTTCGCCCCCAAGACGTTTCCTCCCTGGTCGTTTCCCCCCCCCCCCCCCACCCTCCTAGTCGTTTCGCCCCCCTAGTCGTTTCGCCCACTTTTCATTGTAAAACTAATTTTCACTGTTGAACTTTTATTAGAGGTGAGAAGAGGTAAATATTTAAGTAGCATCATCGCCCTGTCACGTCAGCCTAAGGATAACTTATCCTTAGTTACCGGCCGGCACCGGGCCTTAAAAACTCGGGGGGGGGGGGGGGGGGGGGGGGGGGCTTTTTCAGCACTGCCAGGTATATGATTGGTCCCCTTTTTTCAAAAAAAAGTATATGAATGGCCCAGTTTTTCTGGATTCCCTACGAGGGCCCCATTTTTCTGACATCCTGGTATATGCACATATTTTTCGCTCAGAGATTTTTCAAGGCTGCTTATCCTCTTGGTATTACATGAATTGACTGTGATATTTGTGTAACAACCAGCAAAAATGGGCACAAAAAAAATCAAAGGGCAGTTTATGAATAGGTCAACATTTTGGATGATCAAGTATATGAATGGGTCCGTTTTTTCAAAGGCCAGGTATATGAATGGGGTAGGTTTTGAAATACTGGCTCGCACACACGTACCAAAATTACTTCTAAGTTACGGCCCCACCCACCCCCCACCCCCCTCAAGAGCTTAAAAGTCGCCACTCGGAGAGGTGTGAGGCCGTTTTCTTAAAATATTTTAGTGTAACTATTTACCGACCATTTTTTTTTTTTTCTTTTTTTCTGTTTTTTTTTTTTTTTTTTTTTTTTTTCTTTTTTTTTTAAATCTTATTTATGAATTTTTTTTATGTATTTTATTGTTTTATTATCTTTTATTTTTTTTATTACGTTTAATCACTTGTTTTGCATATTATTTTTTCTTTCTTTCATTTTTTTTTTTTTTTTTTTTTTTTGTCATATATCTTTTTTATTCATTAGTTTTATTTTTGTTACATATTTTAATAACAGCAAATGACAATTAACTATCTGTTCTAAAGTCTCGTAACTTAATCATGACTGTTCACACGAACATCTCTGGTGTCGTCAGTCAATTTAAAACAAAACTGGTAAAGGTGCTGAAGCGATAATTAAAGGTGTTTAACTTTGCAAAGAGTGCGTTTTTTCACACCTCATCATTAATCGCATTAATTGTGTGATTAATGAGTCAAACCAAATAAACAATGTGATTAACGGTATTGATCAAAACAGGTAATACTTATCATAGTTCCAAATTAACATTTTCATTCAAAGTACATGCTCTGCTCTCTCTCTCCCTTTCTCTCTGTCTCACATGAAGTTAATAAATCTTTTATATAAAAAAAGTAGGGGGAAATGGTTTGGGGGCGAAACGACTAGGGTTGGGGGTGAAACGACTAGGGGACCAAAAAGGGGGCGAAACGACTAGGGGGGAAACGACCAGGGGGGGGAAACGTCTTGGGGGCGAAACGTCTTGTTACCACTCTCCAGACTGTAAAATGAAACTTCAGGACGACTGATGAACTTAGAGGGCTTGCATACATGTGATATCTGCCCGATGTCATCGGGATAACCCGATTTCGAACCCCTGCTGCCGATCATCTGCTCGACAGCCCATATCTCCCGATGAGACCATTTTTCCTACAGTAGGTTGCTGGTTCGACCGACGCCGAGTCGACAACATTCTGTCGGTTCGTAGAAATACCGGAACACACTGGTAATTACCAGAATTACACTCAAAAAAGTATTTTGTTTTTGCTATAAATAAGTAGTTTTTTGGGGGGGAAAATTGTGGTCCGTTTATGTATTCTGTGTCACATTTTGACCGTTTGTAACATGTGAACATACTTTATAAAAATTATCTCCGTTAAGCATCAAATAATTAATATTTTTGTATGGCGGTGTGAGCCGGGTGAATTTTTGTCATGATGAGTTTGGTATTGTTTGTTTGTGTTGAGATTTTATGGCCCAGTCAACCAAATAGGGTCATGTCGAGCGCGGTCAGTTTACCTAACCACACATTTACTGGGCAGGCTTAGTCCTCTAAGCGGTTAACCAGTATTGTGCACATTCTTTCGCCAGAAACTGACAACTGCCCTTCTTGAATCAGCGGAAGGCAGAGAATGACCGTAGAAAATATTTCATGATCAATCTCCACGGAAGAATGTTGCCGACCTCGGCGGGGGTTGAACCTGCGACCTCCTGGTCTCCAGTCGGACGGCGCATCCAACTGAGCCACTGAGGCCAGCTTGAGTTTGGTATTATGATGGTGATTAATTTTATAATCATGGGTGTTAGTTTGCATTAAACCACGTAAGGGAATATTAATGATGAGAGTGAACAATGTATTGACAGAAGTCATTACAAATACATTATCATAAAGGGACCGGAACACATTTTATAAAACACTGGAATGAGGTTAATTTATTATATGCTAAGATCAGATTTATTATTAACAACATCCAACACACAAACAGACAGCAATTAAGTTATAAAAACGATCTTTAATAATATAAAATGAAAAAATTAATGTGTGTTCCGGTAATTACCAATGTGTTTCGGTGTGTTCCTGTACTTCTATGAACCCACATTCTGTGGAGGAGATTGATCATGAAATATTTTCTACAGTCATTCTCTACCTTCCGCTGATTCAAGAAGGGCAGTTGTCAGTTTTTGGCTAAAGACTGCCTAATACTGGTGAACCTCTAGACTAAGCCTGGTGGTGGTTGGGTGTTGCAAAGGTGTCGTGTATCTTACTTTACTGGGGCAGCCAACTGATATTGGCTTTACAGTTGGGCATGGCCTGCTATCCTTGTAGCAGGTAAGGGTAGAGGGAGAATGTTTTTATTTCTTCTGTTTCTTCACTTTCATTTCTGTTCCTCTTTCTTCCCTGTCCTCTCTTTCATCTCTTCTATCGCTTTTCTCCCTTTCTCTAGGAGATGACACAAAAAGGTCTAGATGGGGGTTACCAATAATAGGTTTGAAAAGTTTGCAAGAATATTCAGCAGAAGACATAAACAGACGACATTTTCAGATGCAGGTTTTCTTGGCATTTTAAGGATTAACCCATTTGTGCCGAGTGGACTCATCTACCTCTTCTCTTTGCACAGGTTCATTTATGATATATGCGATGTTTAGTTAGTTTTATTATAAACATGTTTTATATTTAATTTAAACAGTGTAGACCCTGATCAGACAAAGCATTTTATCTGAGTGTTCACTGTTTGCATGTGCCCCTTTTTGGGGGCACTAGGCATAAATGGGTTAAAGTCAACTGATCAGTCACATGCCCAGTCATATGTCGTTAAATGGTCAAGGTTTAGTGTTAAAGATCCCATTTCTGGCCTTTTTCACAGTTATTTCAGGTCATTTAAAATTGAATCCATACATGAATTGATACATCTTATAAGTAAATCAGGTTCCTTTGGAACAAGTTCAACATATTATATGTTGCGCATTCGCTCGGCAAACTTTGCCCATTCACTGGATACAATTCACTCTGACGTTCACTGGGTACACTGCACCTGGAGTAAATACGTTATTTTCGTTCACACCATCACAATCACTGCTACACTGTACTCCATCACTGAATTTCAGCATACTCTAACAAAATAACCAAATTTACAAACGAAGCATAAGAAAATCATGAAAATGAGTAAATATATAGCAAATAAGAGGAGTTCAGGTCCTGAATAAACAAACATGGAAACAGATTGCTAGTTTTAAGGTAGTTAACTCTTTCCCTGCTAGTTGCGACTTTGTCGTCTGCTGATAACTTCTGCAAATAGTATGGACCCAGATCAGGCCCGACAAAATGGCGGGCCTGATCTGGATCCAAACTGTTTGACACTCTGATGATATTCCTGAAAGATTTTTTTGAATAAGTTAATTTAAAAAAAAATCCATAGACGACAAAAAACATGCAAAATTACTCAGCATGCAAAGAGTTAAGAAAAAGAAAAACTGCCATTTTTAAGGTTTTTAACGTGGGCATTAAAGAAAAGAAAAAAACTTCATGTGTCACACAGCCAAAACCACAAGAATTTATCACAATGCACTGAAAGCATACTCACCTGCAAACAGTAAACTGATATATGAATTAAGAAAAATATTTTACTGTGAAAAACACTGACAAACACATTCAGACCTTTTGGAACTTTTACTATGCGTTCACTGCGTGACTGTGCATTCATTGTGTTTCTGTCGTACACTGATTGAATCAGGGGTCCCGGGTCCAAGTTGTGCCGCAGGCATGCTTTTTCCTTCTTTTTAAATTTAGTTACTTTCAAAAGTGACCTTCTCTCAGTAGTGGGATTTTTTTAAAACATAACTGTGGATCTGTGAGAGAAGAGAATACTGGAATTCAGTAACTGATGAAATGTGCCGTAAGCCTTAAAGTGCTAACCAAAATCTGCAACAGACAACCTTCTAACTATTTTGTCAGAGAAAATAAGTCTTGGTATTTTAAGTGAATTATCTGCAAGGCTGACAATTCACATGAAATGCGAAGACTGATTTCTTTGAAACATAAAAGAAAATATTTCAAAATGTTGTCTACTGCAGTTATGCTTGCTGCTACCAACAAAATACGAAAATCTTCCCACCGACAAAGATAAATTCAGAGATGTGCACATCTGGCACATTAAAATTGGTATGGCTATATTCATTTGTGGCACAGATTTTCAAATACAGTTTTTGCGTAGAATCCACATATGCATTTTATGAATTAATTCATTATTATCTTCTTTTGAAATAGCTTATTAGCACAAAGCATTCTGCGTAAAATTTTCAGCAGACATGTTGCAAAATAGTTTGTTGTTTGTTTTTTTTTTCCCAGAAAATAGGTTTGTTTGACTTTCCAATGTAGACAGTTTGCATGAAATGCCAAATCCTGTTTTCTGGGAAAAACAAATAAGAAAAATATCTGCTGAATTAGCCCAGAGATTGGTAAAGGTATAGATGAAGGGAAAAGCTGTATGCCTTGAAAAGTTTAGATACCAGTAAATAAGAAGGCTGAAGTGTGTCGTATGGATAGTCATGTAGTAAAAGTTTCTGACTGTTATTATATGTTATTATAAGTTTCCGGATTCAAATCCTGCTGGAGGCAGAATTCTTCTCACAAATATACAGCAATTCAATTTCATGTATACTCCATTTCATTATCACCTCTCCAATGTCTAGATATGAGCTATATGAATTTAATAAGTGCTACCTATATCCGTGCATCCAAATTATCATCACATGCTTCATAGATGGGTTGGCCAGATCTAACTGAATTTGATTTCAGACCACGCTTGACTTCTAATCCACTGCATGAATTGTGATATAATGTCCAAGTCAACAATATTTAAAGTACCGGTAGTTCAGAGACATTGCCTCCAAATTTGTGGGACTTTTACCTGACCAGATCACATGAATTCGGGTCCTGCTTTAGCTTAGTTACTACAGCTCTGCCATGGAGGCTTTAGGCAGCCCGTCTATTTTGCGGGCCCCGATGGGCGGGGGCCATGCTTTCCAAATACCGAAAACTAGTGTATGCCGATGACAGGCACAACGACAATATACTATCATTCGCTTACCTGTGTCGAGGTTTTTTTAGATTATCATGCAAAAAGAGTGTAAAGTCTATGTGTTATCTAAAAATCTACATAAAAGTGTACCTGATGCACAAAACCAATCATGCTTAGCTAGTAAAAAGACATAGAATGGAGAGAAATAAAATTCGAAGTGGAGACAAAATTCAAAATGGCTGCAAACGCAAATTTTGTGGGCTGATGTCATAAGTCTCATGATTCAACACCTTGCAATTGGAATACTTGGCGTTATTGGCTGCTTTGTTGCTATTATCGGCACGGCCACCGTGTCAATAGTCTCTGCTAAATCATGGAATGCTTATTGTTTTTCAGTATAAGCACTGAACCATCCAAGCTTTTGTTGAACTATCACATATTTGGTCACGCACATCACTGGTCGCATAGGTAGTCTGTAGTAGTGCGTCTGCATGCCGAACCACTGCACGGTTCGGGGAATTGCTTCGGAGTTCCCGTTGGACACCCTTAAAATGGTTGAAAGACGCTTCTAATGAGGACCCACAACCTACATTTTCATGAAGAAATAAGAAAAATATAGACAATTTTCAGTTGAACGAAAAATATGCCTATTATGCCAATATACTTGGAAGGCATCCTTAAATATTTTCATATAGAAGTTATTATAGTAGCTAAGAATTTTAAATTGTTTATGCAGATATACTTGATGAATCTAACTTCTTTTGCAGGGTTATGGCCAATAAGTCCTTTGGGGAATCTGGGTTTGATCGGACTTGTAAGTATTACTTTTCTTTGTTCCTTGTCTCATAACTCGAGAGAAGTCGGGTAAATATTTTTCTAATTTCTCCACAGAAGGTACTTATTTGAAGCATCTCAGTGAGATACTTCTAATGAGTACCCACAACATTTATTGTGGCAGAGAAACAAGAAAAATATCAATACTTTTTGATTGAAAATTATCTTATCTGAAGTTTAAACTCAGTTCTAATCTTTTTCAAATTGAATTTTCACAATGACTTTTTATTATGGTCATTTTTTTTTTTCTTTATAATCTATACATGTTTGTATCTGTATCCAAACAAAAATGTATGGGTTATTTATCTAACACAGTCTTTGCTTTGGATCCCAGCAATAACGTTACGGTAAATGTCCTAAAATTTCGAACACTTTATTCCATACTATTTTGGCCTAAAGTTTGCTTTTTATACATCTGTTGCTTAAAGTACTTGGTGGAATGGCAAACATTATAGACCCTGATCAGACTGCTCCTACACTGCACTGTATGCATATGTCATTTTGTCAGACACTTAGATGTTCAAAATTTTAGGACATTTACTGTATAAAGAGGTTGTGGTGTACCTTGTTTCAGGCAGTCTTTTCCAGCAGTCATTTGGGATCTATTTTATAGTTGAGTATGATAATGAACATATTCAATGTGTATGTATGTTTTGCACACAACTGGATGAATGTCCAATAGAGAATTTCTCATTATTTTTATACCCTGCCACACAGTAGTGGCAGGCTGTTATGGTATCACAAGTGTTGTCTGTGTGTCTGTCCCTCCATCCATCTGTCTATCATATGTCCATCTGCATTTTCTTTTCCGGACAATTACTTGAGTAAATGTAAATGGATTTTCACCAAACTTGGTATGTGCATTGATATTACACAGATCTGGTTTGGGAATGCTAATGGGCAAATAAATTTTATCAATATTTGAGGGAGCTATCTGCCCAAGACACATCCATATTTTGTTTCCAGATGTTAGCAGATTGAATTTTAATCTGTTCCCACCTAAAACAGAAGAATTATCCCTATTTAGGCAAGAGGTAGCATCTTGAAAACAACATGCCCCGAAATCTTATCAGTGGACCCTTAAACTTCAGGTCAGGGAGTTCCAGGCACTGTCATTTTGAAACTGAGGGAAAACCTTGAAGTCCCATGGAGAAATAAGAAAAATGTTTATTGGGATACTCCTTATCTAGAGTCATAGTGCCAGGTAAGAGTCGGGGTATCCAGTTAATATTTTCTAATTTCTGCACAAAAACATATTTTGTGTGTCTTTGCTGATCTGCCACCCCATGTAATATACTTTTATTTTGTCTGATTTCAGATTTGGACAATGAGTTGAAGAAGATTGATACAAGCCCGACAGCGGGCACCCAGTTTGTCTTCGGCAGGACCAGTAATGCAGGGTCTGTGCCAGGGTCATCAGCCTCATCGGCTCATAACACAGGTAGGCTAAATAGGGGATATATGCAATGAATATCATTTCAGGGACTTGTTAAGGAGGCATATTATGTGATAATTTATCTTATTTCTCCATCAAACATACGTTATATGGTATATAGAGATTATTATATGGCAATTTTCATATCATACCCCATATCAACCCGAGACACTCATATCAGCCCGCGGGCCATATGTGACTTAACTCTGAAAATTGCCATATCATAATATATTCATTGTACATTTTTCTTTGTTTCAAGTTTGTTGTTTGATATCTTATGCAGAGTCAAAGGCAAGACTGCCAAGAGCTTGGAATGTGGTGGTATGGGTTTTTTCCCCAGGGCAAAAAAAGCTGTATCACTCACGTGACCCATTATCACACATTTTGCGCTCCACAAGAGTGATATGTGCTTGGAAGCCCTGTTAGTATCACATATGCAAAATGAACATATTTTCTAGTAAATGTATGATAAATGAGTATATAACACACTTGTACTGCCTTGAAATACAAGCCGACTTATATAGCAAGGCAGTAGAGTGCAGGACTTTGAGTCCCTGGTCTGGGAAAATTGTGATTTGCCTTTTTAAAAGAATGGTTAAATCATTCCACCATACCATTCCCCATGGATTTTATTAAGTATGTTGTCCTTGACTTAACAACTCCAATCATATTGCACAATTCTTTTATAACATTATTCTCACTACTCTCAAAGTTTCTTTCCTATGTAGGCTAGCAGGGAAACCATGGTATATAATAAAATTCTCAAATAAAATCTTTACTGTAGCTTTGGCCAACTCTTTTCTTTTTGGAAAGACTAGAATTTATCTTGTAAATGATAGGTAATTATAAGTATATTTTCGTGTCTGCCCTTTGACCTTTCCAAAGATAAAAAATCTATACAAACTAGCTTCATTTGCTAAATACTAATAGTATTGACCAGCTCAGCACAAGGCTTTTGCACAGTCTTCCCTTTAATACAACAGTCGCAATTCTTAATCTTACCTTCAACATCTAATTCTAAACCTGGCCTGAGATAAAATACACTCTCGGCCTGGATGACCAACATCATTATGTAAGTGTTTTTGTATTCTGGATGAGATTTTTAAAATAAAATCATACAATAATGCAAGATCAGCAATCATACATGTTTGCTTTATTCCATTTACACGGGGTTCATACATGTTAGGAAAATATTTCTGATATTGTCAGTGGAATTTACTTACGGGAAGTGTCAGGGAATGTTCGGAAATTTTGGTCAAACATTTGCAAGGTCCCCCAGAGGATATTTGAAAATATTTAACACTTGGTCTGTTGCCATTATATTCAAATAATTTCCTCCAGACTTAGCAAATGTTAATACTTTAAAACAAACTTGTCATGCTTATATTGTATAGACAGACAGTAAAGACTGGTCAGATAGTACTTATAATGCAGGATGGACTGTTTCCTTCCCCCTCCCCCACCCACTCCTCCTACAGCTTGATTCTGTTTTATACAAAAGACCACACTATGTTATAGATAGATAGAGGCCCTCCTACTGCTTGATTCTGTTTTATACAAAAGACCACACTATGTTATAGATAGATAGATAGAGGCCCTTCTAATGAGCAAAGAAACATAAATTGTCATGGAGAAGTAAGAAAAAATTTAATATTTTTTGGATGTACAAAGTACCTTATCCGTAGCTATGTACTCTTATCTTACTTGTTTTGCCATAAATTACCTAGATGCCACTTTGTTACAGATGATGAAGACAGTGACAGTAGCCGAGCAACAATGAGTTACAAAGATAGGAGGCGGGAGGCACATACAGCTGCTGAACAGAAGAGGCGTGATGCCATAAAGGTGGGCTGTTCTGATATACTATGTGATTATATTTTGTTTGAAGACAAAAGGTCAGGATTTTATGATTAAGGGCATTTAAATGAGTGTAATTATTGCTCGTCCTGCAGAAAAGAGTTTAGAGTGACCTATAATCAGCTTGTGAGGCCATCTGTGTGTGGTCAGTTAGCAAAAATAGCAATAACTCTTGAGCCATCTTTATATTTTAATAATTTTAATTTTGGGATACACATTGCTATCAACAAGATCTAGCCGATCCATTTGCCAAATGTCATTTTTCATTGTCCAGCCCTAAGCTGAGGGACAGGTAAGAATGAGGCTCGTTATACACCTTAGCGATAGATGATTTTCAGTTTAATTACCATAGCTGCAGTTAAGAGGAGGTATCAGGCAAATATTTTTCCGCGCGTGTTTCTCCATAAAAATATATGTAGTGGGTACTCATTAGAAGCATCTCTTAGAGGTGCTTCTAATGTGTGCCCACATTTAACTGGTATATTAGGAGAAATCACAAAAATATCAGGGCCCAGTTGTTCAAAGCATTGTTAGCTTAACAAGCTCATTAGTGGTCAAAATGTATATGTTCTAGTAAGTACAATATCTAATTCACAGGAAGTTTTGCTGAAAAAATGTGAGTAGCTTTTGCAAATGCAAAAGCTACTCACATTTTTTTTTCAGCAAAAATACTAGTGTATATGCCATATTTAATGATCAAAGTTTTAATGATATGTTGACTAACAACATTGTTAGTTTTGAACAACTGGGCCCAGTACTTTAAAGTTGAAACAAGAACCTCATCTTGAGCTATAATCACTTCATTTCACTTCAGCCATCTAACCTTGTAGGTTACTGTTTCACAGTTGATAACTTTGAGATTGTTTCTCTCCATTTTGATCTCTCTTCAACTGCCTTTTATTAGCTTGTGAAGCTAAGATCAGTCATCCTTGGTTGTCTTTTCTTCTGCCAGTCCCTTCTTCTGGTCCCTTCAACCATGCCTTGCAGAATTTTTCTTTGCCATATTAAAGGAATACAAAAATAGAAATATGACTGTACCACATGAGTGCTTGTTTCTTGACCATGGTTTGGCGGTTGATAGTTTGCCATAAAATCTCCATGAAAACAACATTTGAGCCAGTACAGGACAAAACCTACAAAATGGCATGTGCGCCCAGCGAAGACTCAGATCAGCCTGGGCATCCACCCAGTCTGATCAGAGTCTTTGCTGTGCACTCAGTTGGTAGCTAAGGACCCAAACTTTCTTCATGTGGACAGCGAAGACAGATCAGACTGGGCGGATGCCCAGGCTGATCTGAGTCTCTGTTGGGTGCACATGCCATTTTGTAGGTTTTGTCATGCGCTGGCTCATTTGTGGATATTTAATCACTTTTATTATGGCCAAGAAACGTAAGAGTGTTCTGCTAAGCAGCTATGCTGAAATAATTGTTTTTGCTAGAAAACAGGATTTTACATTCCATGCAAATTGCATAAAATCTCAAGAAACATTTCAGTGGGGACAGCAGGTTGGTATTTTCCTTCATCATTTTTGTCATCTGATGTAATTATTTTATAAATGTATTAAAAATTACTGCTTAGACATGGACAGTAGTCCTGGCTTTGTCATTTGTACATAGCAAATACATGTACTGATTTTTATGACTCCAAACAAGATGGTTGTTTCAGGTAATTTGTTTTTTATCTAAGGAAAATGTGAAAGATATTCACATTATGTTTGATCAGTGATAAAAAAACAACCTTTTGAATACTGTTTGTACTAGACGTGCAAATATACATGTTTATATCGATGCATCATGATAGTAACTGCCATGATAGTGCTATCAGGATAGTGTTTTCAACTATTGATAACATTGACGATAGCAACTCTTCACTATTAGTAGTTTTGATAGTTTTTTCCATGCAGATTTATTCCTTATGTAATCAAATAATACCATTCTGAAGCTTTTTTTTTTTTTTTTTTTATCTAAATTAACCCTTGTCCTGCTGAACCCGGATATACCCTGTTTTGCAAACAGTGTGGATCCAGATCAGTTGGCTTCTGAAGAAGCCAACTGATCTGGATCTGCACTGTTTGCTATTAAGTATGCAAATTTATAGCAACAATCTGGATCAAGTAACCAGATAGGCTGAAAATTAGAAGTGGGTGTGGCATCTTAATTTATTCAGCAGGACAAGGTTTAACAAAGTATGAGAACAGAAAGGACTTCTGCTTTGCAAAAAAGTTTGTTGAAATGGTGACAAAGCTGCTATTTGAGAGGGCATATTGTTAGGTATATTTACAGGTAAATACTTGTACAATAGCTATGGTTTCAACACTGGGCTTGTTGGGGAAAAATTTCAGCAGTTATTTTGAAATTTTGATTATTTTTCCCAGAAAATAAGCTTTGAAATTTCATGCAAATTGTCTCCTTTGGACAATGTTCCTGAAATGGCAAAGCCTATTTTCTGGAAAAAATAAGAAAACTATCATCCGTAGTTTTTCATCTGCTGATTAGGCTTGAAAGGTAAAGATTGAAGTGGGTATAATTTTAGGCTTTATTTGTTCACTTGCAGAAAGGCTATGATGAATTACAGAGCATTGTACCTACCTGTTCCCAGAATGATGGCCTTGGAGCGACCAAACTGAGCAAAGCTACTGTGCTGCAGAGATGTAAGTTTAATTTGTAATATTTTAATCATAGCAAGATAACACTTATTCACTGCAATTTGATTGGTTGAGAGCAATTTAAAAGCAATATTTTCTGTATGAAATTTCTGAAATGAGCTATTTTACCATATTTTCAACATAAATATGACCTACTTGGAATCATAAGTAATGAGTTTTATTTTTGTGGATTTTATCAATATGTAAGTGAAGGCGAATCACTTACAAACTTAACAAAAAGCCCTTCCAGCTTAATTCAGTCTGTGAGTGATTAGCCAGCTTTACTTATTGATAAAATTAAAAAAAAAATGAAATTCATTCCTGCAATAAAATAATATCAATTGTGGTAAACAAAGCTCTAGATAAGGCACTTAATCCAAAAAATATTGATATTTTTCTCACTTCTTCATGAAAATATATTTACAATGCCTCATTAGAAGCACCTTGTCGTTAATCGTTGGTTGTCTTATTAACTGTAAATGTATTTGATGATCATGATATTGTTAAACAACTTCTCTACTGCAACCACTTGGCTAGTTTTCACTAAATTTCATATTGATCCTACTGTTGAAATGAGATTGAGAGTGTGTTCAAATGGTCATGCTCCATTAACTGTCATACCAATATATGGTACAAAAATAATAATAAGCATTCTTCTACAAAACCAAGAACTGCTCAAAATGATGATCCTTTCATTAGTTGCAATGACAGAGTGGAAAAATGTTGCGGAAGATCTGCATATCTGAAGTGGCTATTTTACTCAGGTGAGCCAGATGTGGCCCTTGGGTCTCTTGTTTTTCTGTTCAGATGTTTTAGAACTTAATCGGTTGTTTATATTAGTTCCATTTTCGGGCGTCAAACTACCGATAGCAAAAAATAAAAAAATGGGCAAATATATAGGATATTGGTGCGTAAAATTATATTAAAGTTGTGTAGAACTTATTTTTGTGCATCTTCTGTATACCCCCCTGCCCTTAAAAGTTTGTATAATTTCTTTTTAGGTCATCGTTTTTATTTTCTGCACAGGAAGCAGAAGACAGTGTCTGAGAGTTGTCGCTCTTACTGAAAGTCATGTTACTACCATATATGAGGGAAGCCAGCAACTAATTAACTAATTAATTAACAATATTGCAATTTGTGTAGAGGAGTTCACCCCAGCTTAGATTCTCAATTTGAATGGTCGTCTTAAGTAGTTTGACATTGTATTCCGGTAATTTTTCTCAAATGGGTTAAGTGTGATGTTTGTTCCCACTGGACACATCTTCAGTTTTGTTCTAAAGTTAAAGTTATAAGGAAGTTTGAGGGATTTAGGTGTCCCCACTGCAAAGGAAATTCACAGCAAATTTGTCTTTCTGTAAAGTATATTGTGGATAGCAACCTGTTGTTTTTGTGTTACGATTACCAATGTTTTAAAGTTGTGACTGAAGTTCCAAAGTCGGTGTTTAGTGACACAATTGTTTCTGAACACTTATGAACAGTTTTAAATAAAGTGGCTGCCCATTACTAAAATCAATTTCAATTTAAGTGAACCCGGCGATAAAGAAGGGTGACCAGGTGACGTTACTACTACTCAAATGGCGGACAAAAACAACACGTCTGAAAAATCTGACAGGCCGCTTTAAAATATGTTTTATGCAGGATTGTTTAGAAAGGATTGAACTACATACAAAAATGATTTGATAAAAGATACAATATCTCCTTCTTCTCTTATTTTGTTATGAGTCATAAGGGGTGCGATTAAGCAGGACGCCGGCATATCTATGACATGTTTTAGTCGAGAAATAAGAAGTTGAGAAAGGTTATTTTTCTGGAGTTGTGCAATTATTATAAAGCAAGGTTGACAATATAGACAGTGGTGATTAGATAAGTGTGAATGAGAGAAATGTATATACATTATTACTACAGTTATGTCATTTGATACTCTGTATTATGTCAAGTGGATGATTCCAGTCATAGAAGTGTCTCATGTGGTCTAGAGATCTTCAGTTCTTGGAACATCTAGAAGCTGTGATACAGATTACCAGATTGTGTTACTGCAGTAGTAATGTGTTAAATAGAGATTATTATATGGCAATTTTTATATCATACCCCTCTGGCTGATATGGGTGTCTGGGGTTGATATGGGGTATGATATGAAAATTGCCGTATCATGTTTGCCTATTTGATACTGTATGCAGAGTCAAAGGCATAACCGCCGAGTGCTCCGAAGGTGGTGATATGGGTTTTTTGCACGGGTAAAAAAGCTGTATCACCCACGTGACCTGGTGATACGGGTTTTTTGTCTGGGCAAAAAAGCCGTATCACCTACGTGACTCATTATCACACCTTTTTGCGCTCCACAAGAGTGATATGTGCTTGAAAGCCATGTTAGTATCACATATGCAAAAAGAACATATTTTCTAGTAAATGTAAATTATAAATTTACCTTAAAAATTAACTTTTAAAGTGTCAGTTGCAGTAGCATCAGACCACACTCAATGTAACTGAAATGCTGTTGGAAGAGATTTTAAAAAAACACATAAACTATCCATGTGTGAAAATCGCTTCCTTGTAAAAAAAAAAAAAAAGAAAGTATCTTTGAAAATGTCTGCCATAAAAGGCAAATAGTAACAGTTTCAGGGTAGACACTCTATCCAAATTGTTTTGCCTCCCTCCTGAATTGGGATATACTCTAAATTGAAAGAATTTGAAAATTCTTTCCATTTAGAGCAGATTGTTTTCCAGATAGGGTTTGATGTGCAGGAAATCAAAAACAGGAAGTCGTCTCCCTTGTAGAAATAGCAGAAATTTCCAAGGGTATCCAGTCCCATTCTATGTCCATAGATCCAGATAAGGCACTTTATCCCATCCGTAAATACTGATAATTTTCTTGTTTCTCCATGAAATCATATAGTGGATACTGATTAGAAGTGCCTCGCTGGGAAATTTCTAATGAGTACTCACAGCAAATGTTTTCATGGAGAAGTAAGAAAATTATCAGTATTTACGGTTAAAAGTGCCTTATCTGGAGCTATGGACATATAATGGGATTGGACACCCTTGGAAAATTTCTGCCATTTTATGTTGATATCTCCCTCTTATGTGGAGCTGTATATGCCCATCTAATTTTCACTTCAGCCATTGACTATATCCAGTTTTTGATACAGCAGAAGAAGAAACAAGAAGATGAACTTGATTCTTTGAGGAAAGAAGTGATGGCTTTGAAAATAATGAAGGCGTAAGTTAACTCTTAAAGAGCCAAGCAAAATTTGCAGCAGATGACATTCATTTCTTTTTTTAGACAGAAAACTAAGTCATGACATTTCATATGACTTGTCACATGAAATGTCAAGACTTGTTTTCTATGAGAAGTGTCCTGGGGCCCAAATGGTTAGCACTTCCGATTTAGGAATAGAAGGTCCCTTGTTCGAATCACGCAGGAGGCAAAATTCAGCTCATGACTGTACAGCTCTTCATTTCACGGAACATTTCATTATCACCCTTCCATTATCTAGATATGTCTTAAATAATGTTCCTTTAACCAGTAAATCATCATCATTTTCAATGAAAAATAAGGGAAAAAAAGTGTTTAAAAGTGTCTTCTGCTGCAGTTGTATTTGGCACTGTAAGGGTAAGCCAGATTCTTCTGTAGATAAAGAAATAATATCTTTCATCTGTAAAAATACAAGATATTGTTTTAAGACTCAAGTCTGTAAGTCAAAGTTTTCTATTTAGGATGGAGCCCTTATCAGTATCTCAGATTACAGTCCATTAAATTAAAGCAAATGATTCTTAGAATTATGCTTTTTCAGCTGATGTTGATCAGTGAGGCTTTATGTCTGCATATACCCAAAAGAGCACATTTTCATGTAGCTCCGTGTAAATGATTTTATTGGAAGTCGGAGACTTTTGCAGGAGGCCCTCACATCAGCAAGTAGTAAAGTAACATTGTTCAATATGTAGGACAAATATGGTAAGGAGTAAAGATATCCAAATATCACAACAATTGTCATCTGCTTTGTCATCTGCTTACGATAATAAATGTCATTTTTGCAAACAGTGTGGACCCAGATCAGACTGCTCCTCTAGGAGCAGTCTGATCTGGGTCCACACTGTTTGCCTGTATGCAAAAATAGGTTTGAAAAGTTTGCAAGAATATTCAGCAGACAACATAAACAGACGACATTTTCAGATGCAGGTTTTCTTGGTGTTTTAAGGAATAAGTTAATTCATTTATGCTAAGAGGACTCTTCTTCCGTAACCCTTTAGACACATCATTTTGACATGAGGAGTGTCTGGTTAGTTTTTATCGTAACCATATTTTATAGCAATTCCTGTCCTGGATGCAAACATTGATTGTAAATCCTGATGCTGTGATGTGTGGCATCTAACCTGGGTCTACACCAGGGCTCGGGAAAACCGGAAAAATAGCCGGTCTGGACCGAAATTAAGAATTCTGGACCGATTTCAAACACCCCAAAACGCTAATAAATCGGTCCAACATTTCCCAAACCAACCAATTTTCACAAGTCAATGATGTCTAAAAAATCACAAACGGTCTAGTCTTTCCAAACTGACAACGTCCGCGCACCTTTTAAATGCGATATTATGGTAGTTAAAAGGCTCTAAACGGTCATTTGACATGTATATTGGAGAGACAGCTGAATAACGGCAACCTACCCGCAGCACAAATTAATTACGTCATTATCCAAACATTGTCAAAAAATCAACACTTCACTGACCTTTGTACGGTAAACAAGCGATTAACACGAATCATCAGTAACGGTAGTCTGATAATTAATCCGTTTGTGTGACACGTGTGAATACACTGAGACTGCAAAACATCCAGGTGCAGTCGGCATGTCCAAAAGATCAAAGAATGCACTGCTTGAACGCACTGTTTTCTTCCTCTTCTTTTTTGTTTTGATCAACACGGTTTGTCGGTCCCAGATTCGATAAATAAATTCCCAAACCGTGTACGTCCTGATCAGATGTCGCATACAACGGCGTCTGATCTGGGTATAATTGATTGCTTCTTTTTTTTCTTTTTTTTTTTTAATTTGTTGATTGCCGTAACACGCGAGTATAATTCAAGGTAGATTTCACAGTAAAAATAAGTAATGCACCACTTGCTCTAGGCAAGATTGGTCAGTGCTTAAAATTTAAGCAGTCTGATTAAATCTTGTACACTGAAAACTGCAAAACCGCCCGTGGCGCTGGCCTTTTTTATTAGACCTAATTAGGTCCATGAAAGTCGTTTCGTTCCGTCACTCTTGTTTCCCGCCATCTTCGCGCTTATACAAGACAGGAATCAGTTGTTTATAAACCCTGCGGAGGTGGAAATAACAACAAACCTGTTTTTTCTTTTTTTTTTTTTTTTCTTTTTTTTTTCTTTCTTTTTACATACCTGACTGTATTTATTGATGACGCCAGCTTTGATCATGCTCGTTGTACTCGGACTTCCGTCATATAACGGAGTTGAGGGGTATTATTTAAAAGGAGTTATATGACTGCCAATTGTCATTAGTTTTCGTGACAGGTGATATACACATATTTTTTTTTTGAAAATGGGCTCATTGATGACGTCATCGTCATCGGCTGGACCGATTCAGATTTCAAAATTTCCCGAGCCCTGGTCTACACTGTTTGCCAAAGTCCCTTTTATGGGATGCCTGGCATAAATGGGAGGAGTATTTGATGATAATTCTGGTACAATTTTTCTTTTTTCTCCATAAAAACATTATTGGTACCTGTTTTCTAATGAGTACCCACAACATACGTTTTAATGGTGAAATTGAGTTCTACTTTACACCAGCTTTAACTCTTAAAGCACCGTGCAAAATTGAAATATATAACATTCTTTTTTATTCTTTTTTTCAGAGGAATATGGCATGACCTTTCATGTGAATCAACTGCCTGTTTTCTCTGAAAAAAAAAATCCCCAAAACATCAAAAAACAACAAAAAGCAACAACAACAACAAAAAAAACAAAAAACAAAAAAAAAACAAAAAAAAAAACACACACACACACAAAAAAAACCCCACTGTTTCAGAATGTTGTCTGCTGCTGTTTTGATTGGCTCTTCAAGTGCTAATGGAAGGAAATATTTTGTTCTTTTATTGTAATAACAGCTGATAGTTTGATATTTCATGTACTTTTTCAGAAACTATGAGCACATTGTGAAAACCCATCAAAACACACCTGTCCATGGTCAAAACCAAGTGTCGGATCAAGCTAAATTTCAAGTGGTAATATGTCATTTCTTTATACATTGTATGGTAAATGTCTAAAATTTAGAACACTTAATCCTATTTTGTTTTGGTCCAAATTTTGGTTTATATGCATTTGTTTGCTAAAATACTTAATAGTGGAATGGAAAACAGTGATGATCCTGATCAAACTGCTTTTTCAGGTGCTGGCAAACAATGACGACCCAGGTCAGACTGGTGCTTCAGGAGCAGTCTGATCTGGGTCTGCATTGTTTGCATGTGCCATTTTGTTAGCAACTTTAGTGTACCAAATTTTAGGACTTTTACCATATGTATCATAACTCTTGTTAACTAAAGATGGTTTATTCAGCCAGAGAATATTAACCCTTGTCCTGCTGAACCCAGATATACCCTGCCTTTGAAACAGTGTGGATCCAGTTCAGCTGATCTGGATCTGCACTGTTTGTTATTCAGTATGTGAATTTGTATGAACAATCTGGATTAAGTAATCTAATTGACTTAAAATTAGAAGTCGGCATGGCATCTTTATTTATTGAGCATTACAAAGGTTGATATTTTAGTTGCTTCAGCTTAAGCAAGCAGTTGTAATATAGGGATCTATTTTTCATCTGTTCTGCGCATCAACATTTCTGTCCACCAATTTCTGAATAATTGTTACACCTGCAGTCATTTTATCTAGCATATATTTTCTCAGTAACAGATTCAAATAATGTATTTTCATTTTATGACCATAGCCTATTTTTCATGGTCTAACGACTTTTGTCATTTTTTTATGTGAACCCTAGTGGATAGCTCCATTTCTGATTAACTGATTACAATCATCTAACATGGCATATGCTTTGTCAGTAACTTGGACTGAAACACTGCAGTTTCATTTTATGATCCTTGCCTATATTTTACAGTCATTGGCATTAGATATTAAAATGGGATGGGTTGCATCATTTGGACAAAATCTTTATCTGGAACACTGTGTTCTTGTTAATAGAGGCCTTGTGTTATCTTCTTTCTCCCTTTACCCCTATTTTGTAATCTGATCAGAGTTATCTTATTTTATTTCTTATGAGAAACCATCATACCAGAACATGTTTGTTTGGAAACGTATGATATAGCTCTAAGGGAAAGAGACTAACACTTGCCAGCTCACCAAAACAGGGTCAAAATCTAACCACACTTTTACTGGGCAGGCTTTCTTAGTGGTTAACCAGTATTGTGCAAAATATTTCATGATCAATCTCCACAAAAGAATGGATTTACTTGATTTTTTGAAGCATTCCCTTAGCTTAGCTTGTGGTCGAGTGTAAATCTAGTTAGGCAAGTGACTTTTAAATGGCTATTATGAATTTTCCCAACTTTTTTCCCTGAGCTCTAGATAAGGTGATTTTTTTTTCCAGCCAAAAAGTACCGTTATTTTTCTTATTTCACCATGAAAACCTTTGTTAAGATTACCTATTAGAAGAAGACTTTCATTGAGTACCCACAAGATATCATTGTTCTTATGTGTTTCATTTCTCAGTGGAAAACAGTAAATATTCAGACAGGCATGAGGCGGAGACAAAAACTATTGCTTGTAAATGTCAGCCAAAAATAGTCTTTATTCATTGTGATGCCAGCCTCGGTGGCTTAGTTGGATGCGCCGTCCGACTGGAGACCAGGAGGTAGCGGGTTCAACCCCCGCCGAGGTCGGCAACATTCTTTCGTGGAGATTAATCATGAAATATTTTCTACATTCATTCTCTTCCTTCTGCTGATTCAAGAAGGGCAGTTGTCAGTTTCTGGCGAAAGAATGTACACAATACTGGTTAACCACTTAGAGGACTAAGCCTGCCCAGTAAACCTGTGGTTAGGTAAACTGACCGTGCTCGACATGACCCAATTGGGTTGACTGGGCCGTAAAACCTCAACACAAACAATTATTCATTGTGATGACATTGCACACACATATTTCCTTGATGTAATATGCAAGTTTTGCATTCTGGCTGTTCCAGATCTGATGTTAAGCAAACTTTGACACTGGATATTTGGAAAAATATTTCCTGTTAGGAAGGATACTGCCATAAATTGGATAATTAAAAGAAAAAGTAAATACAAGAATTGAAATTCAGATTCATAGCATGCACTGGATGATGAAAAACATTTAGGCTATTTTAATGTTGGAGACATTAGAATAACCTTAGGTTTTTCATCATCTAGTGCATGCTTAAAAAGATATTTCATTTCTGTTTAGCATATTTATAAGAAATACATTGACCTGTATACCCTTATCTAGAACTGTGGTATTCTTTGTATTAGTTGGCATTGCAATAGCTCTGAATATGAATTATTGTATATATATTTTTCAGTTTAAGGAGATAATGGATTCACTGTTCCAGTCCTTCAATGCCACCATTTCAGTTGCCAACTTTGCTGAACTGTCTGCATGTGTCTTCAGCTGGCTTGAAGAATACTGCAAACCTCAGGTGAGTATAATCATTGTCAGATGACTACAGTGCTTCTCACTTAAAGGGACTGAATACACGTAGTAGAATTTCTGTCATTTTTGATGTCTTAACATTTGTGATGACTTTTTTGCATTCCTGCGCATCAAGCCCCTTGTGGATAAATACTTAGAATGCATTCTTCAAAACCAAGAAAGCTTTGAGGCCGAATATTAGTACATATACGGTCTTGAGATCTAAGTTTGTTCAAATGATGATCCTTTGTAGACTCAACTTTTTCATTTTTAGCTCACCTGAGCAAAAGCTCAGGGTGAGCTATTGTGATCACCCTCTGTCCATCTTTAACAATTACTTCATTAACACTCTAGAGGTGACAGTTTTGACCCAGTCTTGATGAAACTTGCCCAGAATGTTAGCCCCTATGAAATCTAGGTCAAGTTCGATACTGGGTCACTTGGGGCCGAAAACTAGGTCACCATGTCAAATCAAAGGAAAAACTTGTTAACACTCTAGAGGTCACATTTTTGAAGCAGTCATCATGAATATTGCTCAAAATGTTTGCCTTGATGATTTCTAGGTCAAGTTTGAAACTGGGTCACGTTGGGTCAAAAACTAGGTCACCAGGCCAAATCAAAGGAAAACCTCAAGGTTAACTGTTTGTATAGTCAAATGAAAATGTACTTTGGGAGGTAGATTTATATAAGTCTGACTTACTTCTGTATCCCATTCTGTCAAATGTATCGATTGTGTTTATGAATATACTTGTTTTATAAGCACAGTTTATTGAATAAAATACTGTTTACATTAAAGGAAAACCTTGTTAACACTCTAGCGGTCACATTTTTGAAGCAATCATCATGAATCCTGCTCAAAATGTTTGTCTTGATGAGTTCTTAATAAGTTCCAACTGGGTCACTTGGGGTCAAAAACTAGGTCACCGGGCCAAATCAGCGGAAAACCTTGTTAACACTCTAGCGGTCACATTTTTGAAGCAATCATCATGAATCTTGCTCAAATGTTTGTCTTGATGATTTCTAGGTCAAGTTCAAAATTGGGTCATGTGGGGTCAAAAACTAGGTCACCTGGCCAAATCAGCGGAAAACCTTGTTAACCCTAGAAAACCTTAAAAACGCTAGAGTGTTAACAAGGTATAAACCTTGTTAACACTCAAGCGGTCACATTTTTCAAGCAATGATCATGAATCTTGCTCAAATTGTTTGTCTTGATGATTTCTAGGTCAAATTTGAAACTGGGTCACGTTGGGTCAAAAACTAGGTCACCAGGCCAAATCAAAGGAGAACCTTGTTAACACTCTAGCGGTCACATTTTTGAAGCAATCATCATGAATCTTGCTCAAAATGTTTGTCTTGATGAGTTCTAATTCGAAACTGGGTCACTTGGGGTCAAAATTAGGTCACCAGGCCAAATCAAAGGAAGACCTTTTTAACACTCTAGAGGTCACATTTTTGAAGCAATCATCATGAATCTTGCCCAAAATGTTTGTCTTGATGATTTCTAAGTCAAGTTCGAAACTGGGTCACATGGGATCAAAAACTAGGTCACCAGGGCAAATCAAACTGTTAACACTCCAGAGGTCACATTTTTTTAAATAATCATCATAAATATTGCTCAAAATGTTCGTGTCTTGACGATTTCTAGGTCTAGTGTAAAACTGGGTCACTTGATGTCAGAAACTAGGTCACCAGGCTCAATCAAAGGAAAACCTTGCTGACACTCTAGAGGTCACATTTTTGAAGTGATCATCATGAATCTTGCTCAAAATGTTTGTCTTGATGATTTCTAAGTGGCGTTTATTTCACTGTCCAGTGATTTTCTTAAGTTTTTCCATTAAGGTGTTTCTCAGTAATTATTGGTCCTACAGAGTGATATTTGGTACTTGTGAAGTGTTTGTGTTCACGCATACATCATAGCATGGCCTCTTGAGTGTAGTCATCCATATTTGACCTTGACCTCTATTTCACAGTCCATTAGACATGCTACATTGTCTTACTTGTTAATATAATCATTTTGAATTTTGATCAGAATGTTTGCCTTGATCAGGTTCTCAAAGTGCTATGATACTCAGGTGAGCATTACAGGGTCATCATGGCCCTCTTGTTAAAATTACCGGTAGTCCACTATTTTGATAAGTTGCTTTGGCAATATTGGAAAAACGTTGAATGGCATCTGCAGATATGCAGTGATAGTTTCACATAGGTCAATGAGTCATGGCCCATGGGCTCTTGTTTCAGTTATAGAACATGCAAGCTAGATTGTCCTTCCAATGAGAGGTCTTCTTGATGATGCCTAAATATTTTGTTAACCTTGTCCTGTTGAATAAATTAAGATGCCACATCCTTTTCAAATTTTCAGCCAATCAGATTACTTGATCCAGATTGTGGATAAAAATTCACATACTTGATGGCAAACAGTGCTGATCCAGATTAGTTGGATTCTTTAGAAGCCAACTGATCTGGATCTACAGTTTGCAAAGACAGGACATATCTGGGATCAGCAGGACCAGGGTTAAATTAATGAGGTTCTGTTGTTTTTGTTTTTTTTAGACTCTGCGGGAGGTGGTTCTAAGGATTCTCAGACAGATGAATCAACAGCTGAATAGACAGTGATAGGAATCTGTTGAGAAAGAAAAAAACAACACAACAACTTTAACCATAGTACACTGATGACAAAACTAGCAGACAAAAATTAACAGCTATATATAAATAGGGCTTGACATTTCATGGGGTTAAGCAGACAATTCACATGAAATATCAGGCCTTATTCTCTCTGAAAAATAAAAGCAAATCCGTTGTCGTCTCTGCATTTGCCATTGGTTTTATAAGAGTTGACAGTTGAGCTAGAAAATTGGAAAACTACATGCATTAACTGTTTTCCCCGCTATTGCCGACTTTTGTCATATGCTGATAACCTTTGCAAACAGTTTAGACCCAGTTCAGGCCCCAAATATTTGGCATTCAGATTGTATTCCTGAAAGATTTGTTTGCAAAAAGTCAATTTTAAAAAAAAAATATCCTCCGATGACAAAAAAAAGCATGCAAAACTACCCAGCATGCAGAGTTAATTATGCTAAATAATGATAGCTCCAGATAAGGCAAAAACAAAAAGTTTTTTTTTAAACAAAAAGTATTGATGTTCTTATTTCTGCAAGAAAACGTTGTGGGTATTCATTAAAAGTATCTCAGTGAGGTGATTCTAATGAGCACCCACATTTTTTGTTTGGAGAAGTAAAAAAAAAAATTATCTATATAACCCTCTTACATATATATATATATATATATATATATATATATATATATATATATATATATATATATATATATATATATATGTTGAGAGTTAATCATTAACAGTGCAAATAATTTGTTTACCTGAGGCCTTTCGGCTTTCGCCTTCTTCAGAGGTTTTCTGTTTTAAACAAAAGACATAAAAATGTAAAATTTACGAATAAAAGATTGTGCCCTTTTCGGGCCCATGTTATCTAGCCCGCTGCGACTTAATAACTGAGCGTGTTTAGATATATGTGAAATGTAAACACTAAACTAAACACTATTGTTTACATTTCACATATATCTAAACACTATTTACATTTCACATATATCTAAACACGCTCAGTTATTAAGTCGCAGCGGGCTAGATAACATGGGCCCGAAAAGGGCACAATCTTTTATTCGTAAATTTTACATTTTTATGTCTTTTGTTTAAAACAGAAAACCTCTGAAGAAGGCGAAAGCCGAAAGGCCTCAGGTAAACAAATTATTTGCACTGTTAATGATTAACTCTCAACATATAGTTTAACGCCCATCATTTCAGCATCCTTTCTGGATCCAGTGCTACCAAAAAGATTTTTTGTTAGATGTTATGCTCCTTTTCCCAACTTATATATATATATATATATATATATATATATATATATATATATATATATATATATATATATATATATTGCTGTAGCCAATGATTCTGTAAGCAGTGAAGGCACTTATAAGACAATACAAATGCACAGGCTGATCTGGGCCTTCACTGCCCATGCCTGAAAGCCATGTGAAAATGTGTCTTCTGGCATATAGGGACAGCAAAGGTCCTGATCAGCCTGCACATCTGATCAGGGTCTTTGCTGTCTGCTAAGTTGATTATGTGACACTATAGAGTATATCAATGGAGAGCAAGTGCCTGGGATAACACCACACATGCATGGGGTAAATCTGAATCTTGCATTTTGTGCATGTTTGAAGACACTTTTTCATTTGGTTTAAACACGTTTTATTTCTATAAACTGATAAACATGTACAGAGCTTGAGACCTGAAAACAAGTCAAGGATATAATTATGTGGCCCTTATAATCACACATTATTGCAATAATCATAGACAAATCAGAAAGCAGTGCAGTAGAAACCTGGTGATTTGTGTCAGTTTTTTTTTTACGTCCGTTTGAAAAACGGGACGTATTATGTTACGGGATATGGCGTCCACCCGTCCGTCCGTAAACTTTTTCGTTTCCGGCTAACTCCTCCTACAGTTTACATCCGATCAAGCTGAAACTTGATATATAGTTAGACCATGATGTGGCGCAGCGCATATTTTTTCGGGGTTACAGTCCACCAAATGTTTGCAGAGTTATGCCCCTTAGAAAATTTCTATAAACTTTTCATTTCCGATTAACTCCTCCTACATTTTACATCCGATCAGGCTGAAACTTCATATATAGTTAGACCATGATGTGGAGCAGCGCATATTATTTCGAGGTTACAGTCCACCAAATATTAGCAGAGTTATGCCCCTTTGAAAATTTCAATAGACTTTTCGTTTCCGGCTAACTCCTACAGTTTACATCCGATCAAGCTGAAACTTGGTATATAGTTAGACCATGATGTGGCGCAGCGCATATTGTTTCGGGGTTACAGCCCACCAAATGTTTGTAGAGTTATGCCCCTTAGAAAATTTCTGTAAACTTTTCATTTCCGGTTAACTCCTCCTACATTTTACATCCGATCAAGCTGAAACTTCATGTATAGTTAGACCATGATGTGGAGCAGCGCATATTGTTTCGAGGTTACAGTCCACCAAATATTAGCAGAGTTATGCCTCTTTGAAAATTTCAGTAGACTTTTCTTTCCTGCTAACTCCTCCTACAGTTTACATCCGATCAAGCTGAAATTTCATGTATAGTTAGACCATGGTGTGGAGCAGCGCATATTATTTCGAGGTTACAGTCCACCAAATATTAGCAGAGTTATACCCCTTTGAAAATTTCGATTTGTTTGTTTATGGCTAAATCCTCCTACAGTTTACATCCAATCAAGCTGAAACTTCATGTACAGTTAGATCATGATGTGGAGCAGCACGTATTGTTTCGAGGTTACAGTCCACCAAATATTAGCAGAGTTAAACCCCTTTGAAAATGTCTATTTATTTTTTTTTCCGGCTAAATCCTCCTACAGTTTACATCCGATCAAGCTGAAACTTGATTTGTTATAAGACCATGATGTGGAGCAGCGCATATTGTTTCAAGGTTACAGTCCACCAAATATTAGCAGAGTTAAACCCCTTTGAAAATTTCTATTTTTTGTTTCCGGCTAAATCCTCCTACAGTTTACATCCGATCAAGCTGAAACTTCATAAATACTTACACAATGATGTGGAGCAGCACATATTATTTTTAGGTTACAGTGCACCAAATATTTGCAGATTTATGCCCCTTTGAAAGTTTTTGTAAGCTTTTCACAGCATATTATTTAGAGGTAATAGTGTGCCAAAGGCTCATATGAGCTTATAATATAGCCATGCTTCTGTGGTGTGTCCTCCGTCAGAAAGCACTTCTCCCTAGAAGCAGCAAACTTCTCCCTTAATTTCTTGGCCATCTTGGACCCTTAGGTTACAGTTCACCAAATATCAGCAGAGATTATGCCCCAATGAATTTTTTTTAATTTTTTTTTTTTTTTTTTTGTAATTCCACTTACAGTTTATATCCGTAGCACTGAATTATACAGGAGCCAGTTAATGTACTGCATCTTATTACTTGCCACGGGCATATAATGCCCCGCTTGGCGGAGCTCTTGTTATAAACTACCATAGTTTTGGAAGGTAACTTGCAGTCCTGACTTTTTGTGTTATTATCTTTTGTAAAATATTACCAGTTTTTTTGTTTTGTTTTTTTCAAATTTGGATTATTCAAAAAGTATTAAGTTTTAGAATAAAATTATTGGTCCTGATCAAAGAACTTCCTGTTGAAATCCTTACCTGAATTTGAAGTCAAAGTTTGTCAGTCGAAGTCATGCATAAAGGTCACATTTTCACTTAAATTGTTACATACGATTACCTGAGTATTTTCACAGGTATATTATTGGTATTTGCATGCAGGTAATTGACACAAGATTAAATGTTTGCTTGCTCAGGTGATGATCCTTAACTGAGTAACATGTATTTTTTAATGATACATGTTAATAAGGATAATCTTGTTGAATATTTTAAGTGATGATCAGAGATAATGAAACTGATTCATGTATCATGTAAATACATTAGACCTGTATTTAGGGTGTAGTGGTTACAACAAAAATAATAATTTTGTTTTCCTGGAAATTTACGAACTGGAAAACAAAGAGAGAAAATGAAATGTGAAACAGAAATGACTAGAAATGTGTGATTGGCCCATTCAGATCTGTAACACCTGGTTATTAAGTCTGATACAGATCTCAGCTAATTGCCTACATGGGCCATTTCAGTTTTTCATTTTCATTGATAATAAATTCATCACTAACAGATTTGTTATTTTACATTTAACTTTTATTTTACACATTGTTGATGGATGTAAATAAAGACGTAAAGTTTTGTCGGTTTGTGTGTTTTGTTTTCTTTTTCTGATTTTTCATAGGTCTGTCAAACTTAACATTTACCACTCTTTTGGCTAATTCAGCAGACAACAAATTGGAGAATTTTCTTATTATTCCCAGAAAACAGGATTTGACATTATATGCAAATTGTCTCCATTGGAGACAATTTGCATGAAATGCCAAATCCTGTTGTCTTGGGAAAATAAGAAAAAAAAAACATACGTTGTCTGCTGAAAATTGTGCCCAGAGTGCTAAGCTTAAAGATTTCCTACAAGATTGGATGTGCGTCCAGCAAAGACAGCCTGTGTGGATATGCAGGCTTCTCTGATTATCATGTAGGAAATGCTGTGCCCAGGCTCATATATTACTGAATATATGCCTATTCAAATATATTGAAAATTTCACCACCCAAAAATGAAAGTTTTCAGATAAAAATGCAGATATTTTTCGTATTTCTGCTCAAAACATAGATTGTGGGTACTCTTTAGAACTGCCTCACCGAGGCAGTTCTAATGAGTACCCACAATGTTTTTGAGCAGAAATAGATTGTGGGTACTCGTTAGAACTGCCTCACTGAGGCAGTTCTAATGAGTACCCACAATCTATGTTTTTAGCAGAAATAAGAAAAATAACGTATACCCCTGTAAACCCCAATTTTACTATATAAAAGTTGGGTTTAAGGGAGTCAAAATTATATAGGCATGTTTTCGTGATGAATCAGGAGTACTTTATAATATCTTACTGATACCTCCACAGATATTGTGATTACATCTTACTGAGGTAATTTAATTAGTACTGCAACATATGACTGATAGAGTAATAAGAAAGATCTGACTGATTGATTGATGTGTGTGTGAGGTGGAAGCCTTAAAAGGGAATCAAAAATAGCAGGCACAGCTGAGTTTCATGATGAACAGTGGTGTAAAAATGCAAATCTACTCGCACCCTCCATCCAGGTATAGACCATAATTCTATTTTCACAATTACCCGTAACGAACTTGGTGATCCCAACAGACGCATTTCATAAACTTGCGAGACTTTGTCAAAGCCAAAATCAAACCGGCTTATGACCAACCATTTTTTGATTAAATGATAATCCTTCACTTACAGAGGCAAACCCATCTAAATTTTCAGTGAGGAAATGTTTTGTCAAAACAAAAACCAAAAAAAAAAAAAAATAAAAAAAATAGACGTGTCCAAAGTACACAAATGCCCCCACCCTTTGTTCTCCTCCCACATGGCAACATCTGGATGCATAAATTTCAACAACTTTTCCAAATGCTTAATCCGATCCGTTATACATTGTGACCTGTAGGCCCACCGCAGGGGAACTGTACCACAGAGATGGTCTAGATCTGGGTAAGTAGCATACCAAATTTCAACTTCCTTGTATAAAAGGTACCCCAGTTATGACCTTCAAGAAAAACGCGGACGTAAAATGTCAATGTAAATTTTAATCTAAATGAGTACGAGCGTAACACGTGCATATACGGACGTAACATATACGGTTAAACGCTATATGCCCCAGTTCTGTCTTCGGCAGGTGGGGCATTAAAAGGAAAAAAAAAAAAAAACACACGGCGCCCAAGATATTGGTCCTTTACAAGATCTTGTTATCTACTGGCACATTTTCCAGAAGCAACACAGACAAGGCAAACTGGATTAAGAAGTTCATGAGGCGGGGTGTCAAAAGCCTTCTCGAAGTCCAGAATAAATTTGTCAACCTGTCCTCCTTTGTCCAAGATTTTTACCCAATCATTTATAACAGTGGTCAGTACAGTTTCACAACTGTGCCTTTTCCTAACTACATGTTGCCTGTCGGACAAGAGCTGATATTCATCCTAGTGAGCTTAGCAACTTACATGGCACGCGTGTCAGAGACACGGGGCGATAATTGCAAGCAAGATCCCTATCCCCTTTCATAAAAAGGGAACAAATGTTTACAAAAAGTCATTCCTTGGTGATTTCATCTGTATCAAGAGATTGTTGGAACAAATGTGCAAATACTGGATCTAGTTCATTTGCTAGCTCCTTTACAACTCTGATGAAGTTCATCAGGTCCTAAGGCTTTTGAGGGATTCAAGCCTTTGAGTAACTTAATCACTCCTTCTGTAGACATTACAATACTATCCATGAAAGATGCCGATCTTCTGGTTAATGGATCTTCTGGTTGTCGATAAACTTTCCAAATTACGTGAATGTGAACGGTCTTGTAATAAACTTTTAAATAATGTGGATGTGGGTACTTGCACCTTAGCCCAATTTTCTAAATAATATAATAACAGGCCCGGATCCAGGGGTGGGCAAAAGGGGCACATGGCCCCCCCACCCCGAAGTGACCGCTTGTAATACCTTGCCCCCGGTATTTTTCGATATTACACTCTTATGCATAGGCTACCCAGATACCTGTGATCTCCAGAAAACGGAGTTCATAAATGATAATGAAAGAGCCATTAGTAAATGGCATGATGTGATTTGTCAATAACTTGTTAATATTGCCCTGCTGATAGGTAGCATATGGTCATTTACACAGGCTTCTGTCTTATAAATACATGATTTCACACCTTACATCTTCTTTTTATCGAGATAATGTACATGTATGTGTTGAAACGGTTTTAGCATTCTTTTAAAATTTTTTTCGAGGAGATTTTAATCCTAACCACCCTCTCTGCTAATTCAGCAGTCGACAAATTGGTGACATTTGTCTTAATTTGCCCTTTAAACAGGATTTGACATTTCATGCAAATTGTCTCCTGTTTTCTGAGAAATGTAATAAAAATATTTCAAAATGTTGTCTGCTAAAAAAGTTACCCATAGAGCTAAGTGTTAATTTATTTATTTAGCCTCAGAGAAAACACTGTCTTTGGAGTTACAACCAGGTATGAAATAGATCAGACTGCGCAGCTTCAGAGAAAAACTAGAGTCTTGAAAAACTGGATACGTTATACCATCTAAGCAGTGAACAGGAAATGAAGGCGCTGATCAGACAATGCAGATGCAACAGGCTGATCTGCACCTTTGATGTTCGCAAAGGTATAAAACAGGTTTTCTTATGGCCAGGCTCTATTTATTTTTATTGCCTCCAGGGGTGGGCAAAAGGAGCACATGCTTCCGTCCCCCCCACACCCCCACTCCCGGCATTGCAGAATAATGAATGTTTTTGTTTTTTTTTGGCGTTCGGTGGTTGTTGGGGGGGGGGGGCATGGGAATTTGTCACCCCCCCCCCTTACCCCTTCCCCACCCAATCCATATATATTTGTGTGGGCGTGGTGGCTGAAGGGACAGGCAGGTTATCCAGAATTCTGCTTGGCTAGCACTGGTAATCAAACCAGCCGGAATTATTTTTGCAGCTTAGAAATTACCTGCATATAAGGCGGAAGGTTTTATTTGTTTTGGAGTTTTATGGCCCAGTCAACACTATTTAGGTTATTTTTGAGCCAGTCAATTTACATATCCGCACTTCCTGGGCAGGCTTATACATAAGTAGATAACCAGTACAGTACACATCCTTTTGCCAGAAACTGACAACTGCCCTTCTTGAATTAAGTGGGAGGGAGAGCACGATCCCACAAAAGAATGTTGCCCCAGCAGTTTTCGAACCCGCGACTTCCTGAAATTGTCAGAAAAAAAAATCAGCCTGCAAGATTAATGAAAATGACTGGAAAATAGCATGGAAATGCACTCTCAGGCAATCCAGTTTTAAAAATTTCCCGGGGAGGCCCCCGGACCCCCTTATAAGAGGAGAAACCCCTCTCATACTCTCCCCCTCTCGCAGCTTACGCCGCTTGATACATGCCTTCGGCGGTCAATGCCCCCTCCCGCCTCCCCCCCGTCTTCAGACCTTCTGGGTCCAGCCCTGAATAAAGTTTATTGTGAAAACCGAATACAACATCAATGTTACCATACATTGCAAAACAAACATGCCAGATTCAAATACAACATATATGATATTATAGGATTATAGGTCAGACTACAAATGCATACATGTTAAAATATAAATAGAAATGTTTTTTTTGTTTTTTTGTTTTTTTTAATAAAATGATGACATGATAAAGTTAATGACTCTTTTCAGGGATATTGATAACTGACTGTTAAATTATATTATTTATGATCCTCTTAATTCAATGGCATTATGTAGATATTTACTTAGTTTGGTTGCTTGGGTCCTATTTATTGGATTAAGTAATAAATTTAAAACTTCTAATTCATTATTTGTGCATAACCTTGTTCTGTTGACTCCGAAACCTTGTTCTATTGACCCCGAATTCTTTGAAAAATACATTTTTTAGATTATCATAAATGTTACAATATAGAATAAAATGCGCTTCCGATTCCTTCTCATCGCAATATTTGCATGTCCTTTTATCCCGCGGAACCTTTGGTCTGGCATATCGACCTTTTTCAACATTTAAAATGAAATCAATTTATATCATTTTCTTTTACACAAACTAAAGCTAAAGTTTTCACCAAACAAGAGTACCACGGTTTTTCTCCTTTTACATAAAGATCTTGGTCAGTTTCAAATGCCTAAACAAATAGTTTAATGCTTGGAAGAGTTTTGAGCCTTTCATAATATCTGAACATAAGTTCATAAAGAAGACAACAAGGGTACGACCCATTTCACAATGACTTGACAAGTTTGATGAGTTACGATTTATGTCAAGGACAGATAAATTTATAATTTCTAGTCCAAAGTTTATGCGATAAAACTGCTTTTATCAACTCATTTAACCATAGTTATTTATCATTCAAGTGTGCTCATTGTAATTGAACATTTTTAAAAATAATTTTGATGTAAAAATAACTAGAACCGTCAATTCAATGACATTGCGGCTTATTAGACTGCGGTTTTTAAGTGGTTGTTGCGCTTCGCCAACCGGTGCAAATACAAATTACATCAGACGAATAATCCCTTGTGTCAAGGTTGACAGATATGTAACAGTTACAAAATGGGTTTCGGTTGCAAACGGTAAACTCAACAAGGCAGACAGTCGTCCCGATACAAACTCAAAATGCCTCTTCGAACTTTACTTAGGTATGAGGAAAAAAAAAAAAAAAACGCTTTAGTTGTTGTGTAGATTTCGACTAAATAAATTTTCCATTTTGAAGTAGACAACTTTTTTAAGAAGTTCCTTGTGAAGCCACTGGCTATTGATCAGCAGACTGCTAAAACCTGCTGTGTAAGAAACTTACCCCGCATTTATCGGGGTACAAATGAATATTGTTACGTTATTCTCTTACAGTATAATACATTAATATTTATTGGCTTATACAGCACTTTTCAGAACTTTCGTTTCCATGTAAAGTGTTCCATTTTTGTGACTTCAACATTCGATATTCAAAACAAAGACTTATTATTAATTCATGACATTGTAATTAATTAAATACAGCAGAAGTTTTAAAAACCAGTGTAAGAATTAATTTCAAGTCCCCCACACATTTCACACGATACTGATTCTTGAATCTACTGCCTCAATTAAAGGAATCAGTAAATGAACACCTTTTTTCTGACAAGATAATTCTTTGGCAAAAAATGACCAAAATCTGGCTCAAAGTTAAAGAAAATGGCACAAAAAAAATCAAATTGGCGAAAATGGTGGCAAAAGAAAAAAAAATCCTAGTGCAAACCCTGCCAGTGTTAAAAATATTTTTTTTCAGAATGTCCCCCTTTACATGTCATCAGCATGTTCGTGCAGTCATTTTTTTAACATGTTTGTTTAGATACTGTTTTTCGGGGCATATGCATAATTTCACTATAAGACTAAATACCGTCCTGTCATGTATTTTGAAACACATCTAATTTGACACGCTTACATGTTTCTTCTGTATAGGAATAGTATATATATCACTTTTACAGCCTCGCTGTGGAGCCGGCTTTTATGGCGACACTGGTAGAGTGATTGGCTTTTTACGAAGTTAAGCAACGGAGATTGTAGTTAGTACCTGGATGGGTGGCCGTGGTGCTTGACTTCGTAGACTTGGTTTCACGCTACATTGGTGGCAGTGGTGGGATTGAAGACAGTGTCCTTAGTGTGTTGCATAGGCTCCGCCCTCGAGTTTGCCTTGTGAGGTGTGTGTGACTTCGGGACGAAAGTCAAGAGAAGAGGGGGAGAAATGTAACGGAATAGTATATATATCACTTCTACAGCCTCGCTGTGGAAGCCGGCTTTTATGGCGACACTGGTAGAGTGATTGGCTTTTTACGAAGTTAAGCAATGGAGATCGTAGTTAATACCTGGATGGGTGGCCGTGGTGCTTGACTTCGTAGACCGTACCGCCATCGATTTCGCTGTATATGGACTGGGCAAAAGTTCAACATTTTACTTAAAATCAACCCTAACACACAATATTTTTTCATGAAATTTTGCTCAGTAGTGTATAAATATATATTAAGTCATATAGTAAGAAGAAATAATGCATGTGCCCCGAAAATTTATTTTTATAGGTTGATTTTTTGTGCAAATAAATTGATTTGGCATACGGACATGGCAGAAAGTCGACATTTTCTTAAAATCAACCCCTAGATACAATATGTTTTCATGAAATTCTGCTCAGTAGTATATAAATACATACTGAGTGATATAGTAAAAAGAAATTCTGCATGTGTCCAGAAACTTTATTTTTATCAGCTGATTTCTTCAAAGAAATTGATTTCGCGATATACGTACTTGGCAAAAATTCGACATTTTGCTTATAATCAACCCCAAAATACAATATTTTTTCCTGAAATTTTGATCAGTAGTGTATAAATATATATTAACTCATCTAGTAAGAAGAAATTATGCATGTGCCCTGAAATTTTATTTTTATAGGCTGATTTTGTCAGAAAAACTTGATTTCGCGAAATCAAGTTGATTTCTCTTTTTAGCTATACCATTTCCTTAATGAGTTCATTTCAATGTAGACAGCTAGCCATTTGATAGTAAACATGTGCATCTGCTTTCTGCCTTATGGTGAAGATCTGCTGATTCGATTAACCAGTGAAAATTGACTTACAACCGTTTTTTTTTTGACAAGATACCAAAGTTTGTCACTGCCGCCGACAAAAATGGCCGTTGAATCGTCACGAGAATTTTCGTTTATTGGAAATTATACGGTGAGCATGTCAATAGTGAATTGAAGAAATGAACAATGTAATTGTTGAAAAAGGCTCGATTATAGATATTTCTAAGCAATTCTGGGGATTTTGCGTGTCACATAGGAAAACTATGGTGTATAGGGAATAGACAGGGATAAGTGTTTTGAAACAACATGCTTGATCTTGTTAGAATTCGGCATGCAATGTTGGTCAGCGTACCGTTCGGTGTCGATGTTACTTTCCTTCCTGATCGATCATACAACTACCCTGAAGGTACTATTTGTGTGTGCTGGATGCTGCCATTCTGGGTTTGCAGGCTAGACCTTCAGACAGCTGAGAGGTGCCTGAAACCCTATTAAAATGTTATGAGGAAGAGGAGTGTAGTGGCTTGAATCAGAATACATGGCTTGAACAGGACATTCTGGGTAGTTCTGTCCATTGAGCACATGGTGTTATGGAGTCGTGGGTTTGAGTCTTGCCTCGGACAAGCGCTTTTTCCTTTTCCTCATATAAATTTATTGTTTATAAATATACTTGATTTTTTTCTACCCAGGCAGACCAGCCTAGAATGGGTGCTAGGGCATATGGCAGTATATTTAGAAAGAAACACACAGGAGCCAGTCACAACTAGAGCTGGTGTTTGTAAAACACTATGCCCCCAACTGTCTCTGCTTGACTCCAACACTGCTTGCCCATGATGGTAACAACAATACAAATATATGAGATTTCAATGTACTTGGGAGATAATTCGGATAAGAAAAAAAAAATACTGGTCACCTATTTTTTCATGAGGAATTCATATATGAAATTTCAAAACATTAGCATACATGTCTCTAAACTTATGCTACGCACAAGAAAGCAACAACATTAAATGTCCAGAAATTGCAAAGGGCATGACTCCAACAACATTTCATTTATTTTGGTTGAAAATTTAATCAGGTGTCCGTGATCTCCTCCTCAGTTCCAATCAGTATACCAAATATCAAGGCTCTAGCTCAAATACTTTTTGAGATGTCTTACTAACGAGATTTCAGTGTTATTTTATTAAAAGAGAAATAACTCTAAAATGGGAGAAAATTAGGATAAGAAAACAAAAAACACCGGGCACTTATTTTTTCATGAGGAATCCATATATGAAATTTCAAAACATTAGCATACATGGTTCTAAACTTATGCTATGCACATGAAAGAACAAGATTAAATAGCCTAAAATTTGCAAAGGGCCATAACTCCAACAACATTTCATTTAATTAGTTGAAATTTAATCAGGTGATCTCCTCCTCAGTATCAATCAGTATACCAAATATCAAGGCTCTAGCTCAAATGCTTTTTGAGATATCTTGCTAAAGAGATTTCATGTTATTTAATTAAAAAGGAAATAACTCTAAAATGGGAGATAATTCCGATAAGAAAAAAGTATGAGTCACTTATTTTTTCATGAGGAATCCATATATGAAATTTCAAAACATTAGCTTACATGGTTCTATACTTATTCTATGCAAATGAAAGCAGCAAGATTAAATAGCCTAAAATTGCAAAGGGCTGTTATAACTCCTACAACATTTCATTTAATTGGTTTTAAATTTAATCAGGTGATCTCCAAGTATACCAAATATCAAGACTCTAGCTCAAATACCTTTTGAGATATCTTGCTAACGAGATTTCAATGTTATTTAATTAAAAAGGAAATAACTCTAAAATGGGAGATAATTCGGTTAAGAAAAAAAATATGGGTCACCTATTTTTCATGAGGAATCCATATATGAAATTTCAAAACATTAGCATACATGGTTCTAAACTTATGCTATGCACATGAAAGCAACAACGATGTATGGAAGAAAACTACTGACCATTCAGTTATGGAACATTACGCACAAGAGGGAGCCGTTCTTTCCTTTTAGAGTAGACCCTTTTTCATAAGAGTGACAAAAACAATTTGACAGTTACCTTCCCTGGAAGTGTATCAGTTCTTAACCCATTGTAGACACTATATATGGAAGAGTCCAATTTTAATTTTAGGTATGTCTGGTTATGAGATTTACATATTCCTACAGAAAAATGGCTAAACTATTTGCAAACAGAGGAGACCCTGATCAGATGCCATGTTCTGTTGCGTCTGATCTGGGTCTACACTGTTTGCCAATTACCCCTTTATGGGTCTCCCGACTACAATGGGTTAAAACAACTTCAGTTTGACAGTTACCTTCCCTGGAAGTGTATCACTTCTTAAAAGAACTTACTTCATATTTTGTTCTATTTTTAGATATTTGCTGAATAATGAACAGATCATCCAAAAGGTGAGTGAAAAACAAAGGCATATAGCTTAAGAGGAGTTGCTCAGAGGACTTGTCAAGGAGTAGTCAGCCCCATAGTGCAGTGGGTAGTGCTTCTGATTGTGGATTCAGTGGTTTCAAGTTAAACTTTGAGCTTGGCTACATAACATACATTGTGATTGATCATGAAATAATTTCTATGACCATCCTTCCCCTTCTACTGATTTAACCCATTGTAGACTGAATGAACTCCCCCACACTATATATTGGAAGATGCTATTTTTGATTTTAGATGTGTCAAGCTATGTGATTTAGATATTCCAAGAGGATAATAGTTGAACCATTTGCAAATAGTGGAGGCCCTGATCAGATGCTACATTCTGTGGTGTCCGATCTGGGTCTGCACTGTTTGCCATTTACATTTTTAAGGGTCTCCAGGCTACATATATCATCATAATCGGATTTTTGATTAACATGCAGGTACAGGGGCAACATCCACATCAGTGGGCCCCTTTCCAAATAGCTGGCTTGCTGCACGCATGGCAGATCTCACACCAGATCTCCAGGTATGTCTATCATGAGGGTTGATAGCCGAGAGCTTCCACTCTCTGCAGTCCCTTTCTGTCAGCTGCTTCCATGTCATCATGGGCCTCCCAGGCCCATGCTTTCCATCAACCTGTATGTCAAAGGCTGTCTTGACTGCACCACTGGAGCGTTCCACATGTCCATACCATCAGAGTCTTCTCTCCTTCAGAATGAGGTCCAGATCCTCAATGCCAAGCCGCACAAGTAGCTCATTGGACATGGTGGTGACAGTGTCTTGAGGCCTGACATTGCAGATCTGTCTGATCTTTGCACTGTCATTTCGCTGCAGATGCTGGAGGTTTGGCTTTTTCAACAGCAAAGTCTCGCTGGCATGGAGCATTGCGCTCCACACACAAGAGCTGTACACACGGCCACATGTTTTGAAAGAGTGGTGGCATGAAGAGAGAACTGGTAACAGATCCTTGAACTTCTTCCAGGCAGTTTTCACACGTGTAGTGGTTGAAAGTTCACAGCCACCTGCTGTTGAGAACATGTCTCCTAGGTATCAAAATGAAGCTACCACCTCAAGCTTGTCAGGTCTGACCTGGGCTTCCTTCTGTGGTCTGCCATCCAAGGGGCGTGCAGTTCCCTCGCACCATGTACATCTGTAGTCAGGGTCTTTTGTCAAGCGCTTGAGCCCACTGCATTTCTTGTGCACCCAGTGCTTGCAGCCATTGCAGAAGATGCTGTTGCTATCACCTGAACTCTGCAGGTCCAGTTCCCTACCGCAGATCATGATCTTTGTCTTTCCTGTATTTACTTAGTCCTTTCTTATCCATCGCTTCTTTCCAAGTCAAGAGCCTCCTGACACATTCCTCAAGCGATTCAAGAAGCGTTAGAGCATCTCAATTTCATGTCTTTTGATAAAATTGTCTTTCTATATAGAGCAAAAAATTATGTATAAAATTTATAACAATCTGGCTCCCACTTACTTGCAAGAGCTTTTCCAAATGAGAGATGTAAACCTTGATAATACTTGATAGTAAACTTAGGATTAGTGTCTAGGAAAAATTACATATTACCACAAGCTAAATGCAACTTATTTATTTAAGGGTAGTCCTTCGTTTTCAGGTGTAATTGTGTGGAACAGCATTCCTGTTAGTATTAAGAGCTTGCCTTCATCAGAAAGTTTTGTGAAAGTTGTACTCAGTAGATAAACCATTAATATTTATATATTGATAATAATTGACGTCAATAGTTTTTATACCCCGCCACTATCTGTGACGGGGTATTATGGTTTCACGTTGGACGTCCATGTGTCTGTCCGCCAGTCGTACCTCTGTCCGTCTGTTTTTCATTTCCAGATGATAACTTGAGTAAACATCAATGGATTTTCACCAAACTTGTTATGTGCATTGATATTGTGGAGATCAGGTTTGGGATTGCTAATGGGCAAATTTCGTCAAATTTTTAAGGAGTTACCTGCCTGCGACATGATAATGGCAGAGTATTATAGTTTAACGTTTTTATTTAAGCATTATATAAACCTCCACTGCTCTTTTATTACTATGTACTTTTCTCTCTCTCAAAGTTGCATTGTCCGTGTCTACCATGAATGCATGTATTTGTTCAACAAATGATCTCACCATTTTTAATCACTCATTTGTACATTACTTATGATAATCATGTCACATTTGCACTTTCATTGTACTGTATAGTGCTGTTGTTTTTGACATTTGGTATACCCAGCCACATGATAGTGACAGGGTATTATGGTTTCACGTAGGCTGTCTGTGTGTCCATCTGTTGTCCGTCTGTATTTTCGTTTCCGGATGATAACTTGAGTAAGTATAAATGGATTTTCACAAAATGTGGTCTGTGCATTGATATTGTTGAGATCTTGTTTGGGATTGCTTATGGGCAAATTTTGACAATTCTCTGCCTGCAACGTCCATATTTTGGTTTCTGGACGATAACTTCAGTAAATGTCAATGGATTTTCAAGAAACTTGGTGTGTGCATTGATATTGTGGAGATCTGGTTTGGGATCGCTAATGGGCAAATTTCATAAATTTTTGACAAAGTTATCTGCCCGTGACACATCCATATTTTCGTTTTAGGACAACAACTTGAGTATATCTCAATGGATTTTCACCAAACTTGATATGTGCATTGATAATGTCATCTGAGTTGGAATTGCTAATGGGCAAATTTTCGTCATTTTGTGACAGCCCACATGATAATGGTGGGGTATAATCTTTTCATGTTTTTATTACATTTATGTATTTGCTTTAAGAGGGCCCCACGGAAGATTGGCTTTAAGCCAGTTGGGTTACCCTCTCTAAATAAAGTACAATTACTTACTTACTATGTTTCCAAAAAATTTTTTTTTAAAGCAAAGGCAATCAAGAACTTGGTGGACAGACTGAAAAAAAAAACAAAACAAAAAAAAAAAAAACATTAAAAAGGGCCATAAAACAATGATTGGTCCTGAAAAAAACAACAACAAACAAACAAGAAAACAACAACAAAGTGATGACAACATAGAGGAAGCTGAGCTTGTTATCAGAATATAGAGTTCTTGGTCCAACAAGATGTTTTGATCTAAAAGTAGATATTTTTTTTCCGCCATAAAAACATAATATTGTGGGTAATATCAATAATAATCTTATTTTGGAAAATCATTAAGTTGAAGTACACAAAAACAAAAAGTAATACAGAATGTTCAGGCAGACAGACATGGACCCAAAATAAGTGGGGTATAATTAGGCGTCAATGGAAGGTAAGCATTACTTGGTAAGCATGCTCCGTTCACCATACCTATCAGTCTGAACAGATTTAGAAAAATATTCGAACAGTAATGTCATAGGTTTATTTAATTAACTGCTAAAGTTTAACATAGTCATGTATTGGGCATTAGTTAACTTTTTTTGTTATTTTGCAGCTTGCAGACAGTTATCCAATTCGACGAGCAGCACAGCTTACAGCTTTCCTGGCACAGCGAGGTAAACAAATAGGTAAGTCTTTTGTTAACCTTAATCACACCCTGGGCTAATTCAACAGATGACAAATTAATGACATTTTCTTATTTTCCCAGAAGACTGATTATATGCAAATTGTCTGGAGACAATTTGCATGAAATGTCAGGGCCTATTTTCTGGGAATAATAAGAAATTTTATCAATTTGTCGTCTGCTGAATCTGCTCAGTGGTTCTGGTTATTAGCCGAAATGAGGAATGTTGATAAGAAGAGTATGAGAGATAAATACATAGTTTTAATAAAAAAATTTCTTTTCAACCAAAAAGCAAGTAAAAAAGTGAAATGATAATACCCGGCCAATATCTTGCTGCAAGCAGATAACTGTCAAAGTCTCCACAATATCGATGTACGTACCAAGTTTGTTGAAAATCTATTGATGTTTAGTCAAGTTATCATCTGTAAATGAAAATAAGACTGACAGATGACGGACACAAAGATGACCAGCGTGACACCATACTACCCAGTCACTATCATGTAGGGACCAGGGTATAAAAATGTATTGCTATTTGATTTACCTTTTTTTCCTCAAACACTTGATGCCCAGTGTGGGAGAAAAGGCCCATCATTACGAAAAAACACCTATTCAAATATACTGAGAATTTTACCACCAAAAAATGAAAACTTTCAGATGAAAAATTCTGGTAGTTTTCATATTTCTGCTCTAAACATAGACTGTGGGTACTGATTAGAACCACCTCGGTGAGGTAGTTCTAACGAGTACCCACAATCTATGTTTTTGAGCAGAAATCTAATGTATACCCCGGTAAACCCCAGTTTTACTGTATAAAAGTGGGATTGAAGGGGTCAAAACTATATAGGCGTGGGATTGTGATGATATGGGACTACTGAAGATGCCTATCAGCCTGTGCATCTGTACATTCTAAACAGGACCTTCACTGTCCACTTAGAGAATCATGGGATACTGTTGAATGCTTGAAAATAAGCCAGAACTTAATTTAATTTTTGGAATTCATGGCTTATGTTTGAAACTGTCATATTTTCAAGAGAATCTTATTTTCGAGAGATTTTTAAAGAAATAACCAATACAAGATATCTTTATTGAAACTGGAAGTGAACCTATTGATTGGTTCTATGGTCAAATTATGTCTCTGTGCAGAAATTATGTCTCTGTGCAATACAAGATATCTTTATTGAAACTGGAAGTTAACCTTTTGACTGGTTCTATGGTCAAATTGTCTCTGCGCAAATTTCTGTTAAAAATCCTATGGAGCTATGTTTTTCACACAGAAATAAGAAAAATCTCAATACTGTTTGGTTAAAAAAAAGTGCAATAGAAGAAAACTATGTTTGAGCAGAAAAATCTGTTTTGTTTTTCTCCACAAATAGTTACGGGTGTGTTAGTACAATTGGCAGTGCTTCAGCTGAGAAAATATGAATATATTGCAGCTTCTTTTTAACCCTTGTCCTGCTGAACACGGATATAACCTGCTGTTGCGAACAGTGTAGCTCCAGATCACAGTTGGTTTCTGAAGAAGCCAACTGATCTGGATCTGCACTGTTTGTCATTGAGTACGTGAATTTATATCAACAACCTGGATCAAGTAATCTGATTGGCTGAAAATTGGAAGTGGGTATGGCATCTTAATTTTATTCAGTTATCTGCTTGCAGCAAGATATGGACCCAAGAGGTTTAAGCTGTCTCCCTCTGCAGGCAAGGTTATGCTGGTTGCTTTTTGGGATTCACATGGAATAATAATAATACTGGCTCATTTTATGCCAAAAGGTCAAACTGTGATTGCTAGATACATGTACTGTTCAGAAGTAATTTTGAAAAAACAAAAAAACAAAAAACAAAAAAAAAGATAAATGTCCTTCTTTTGCATGACAATGCCCCTCTCATACTGCCTCATTTACAGTAGAACTTATCAACTCATTCAAGTGGTAATATTTGTCCTACCATCTGTACAGCCCATACCTTGCCCTCTGTGACTTTTATTTCCAGAACAGAAAAAAAAGGTTTGCTGGAAACAAATATGAGACTTGAGCCGCTTTGATTTCAGCTGTAAATCGATACCTCACAGCAGTAGGTCTACTTCAAGGTTTGCAGGTTTCCACAAAGATGGAAAAATTGTATAGACATAGGTGAAAAAAATACAAGAGAATTTATGAAAAATATTATATAGTTTTTGAGAAAGAGCAAAAAGTCTGGATATTTTCCGACTGCCCCTCGTATGCTAGTCTCACAAAAACGTCAGGAGATTTAACAGTCCTTTGTCTTAAATAGAGCTAAGTTTACTCTGAGAGGGTTTGTTATGTTGTATTTATAATTCTTGGATATTTTTCTCCTGTTCTGTCTTAAGCTGTTATGGGTACACATTAGGGGCAAAACACTGAGGAACTTCTGAAGAAGCAACTCTGTGGGGAGAGGGGGGTGGGGGGCTTGTAATAAATACACAGGCTCTGTGTTTTTATTAATGAAGTTGAAACAATGTCCCAGTTATCTCCAAATACTTCTTAACCTTAACCATTACCTCTCTGGGCTAATTCAGCAAATGACAAACTTATGAAATTTTCTTATTTTCCTGAAAAACAGGTTTTGACATTTCATGCAAACTGTCTCATTGGGTGATGTCAAAACCTGTGTTCTGAAAAAATTAGAAAAAAAAACCCCAAAAAAACCCCAAAAAACAGTACATTATGAAAACAAGTCTATTCAAATACACTGAAAATTTTACCACCAAAAAATGAAAATTTCCAGATAAAAATTCTGTTTGTTTTTTTTTTTGTCGCACCTGCTTGTAGCAGGGTGTGATATAGGCATCCAATTTTCCGACCGTCCGTCTGTCAACATTTATTTCGACGTTCGACATTTATGTCAAAGTTAGTATTCTAATCAACTACAATACTAAACAACCATCAAACCTTGCATGAAACATCTCCTTGACCTCCTGACTTTGCGACATAGGCGTCTGCTTTTCCGTTCATCTGTCCGTTTGTCCGTCTGTCTGTCAACATTTATGTCGAAGTTCGACATTTATGTCAAAGTTAGTATTCTAATCAACTACAAGACTAAACAACCATCAAACCTTGCATGAAACATCTCCCTGACATCCTGACTTTGCGACATAGGTGCCCGCTTTTCCGTTCGTCCGTCTGTCAGTTAACAGTTCTGTTATGTCGAAGGTCGACATTTATGTCAAAGTTAGTATTCTAATCAACTACAAGACTAAACAACAATCAGACCTTGCATGAAACATCTCTCTGACCTCCTGACTTTTCGACATAGGCGTCTCCTTTTCCATTCGTCCGTCGGTCTGTCAACATTAATGTCGATGTTCGACATTTATGTCAAAGTTAGTATTGTAATCAACTACAAGACTAAACAACCATCAAACCTTGCATGAAACATCTCCCTGACATCCTGACTTTGCGACATAGGTGCCCGCTTTTCCGTTCGTCCATCTGTCTGTTAACAGTTCTGTTATGTCGAAGGTCGACATTTATGTCAAAGTTAGTATTCTAATCAACTACAAGACTAAACAACAGTCAGACCTTGCATGAAACATCTCTCTGACCTCCTGACTTTTCGACATAGGCGTCCCCTTTTCCGTTTGTCCGTCGGTCTCTCAACATTAATGTCGATGTTCGACTTTTATGTCAAAGTTAGTATTTGAATCAACTAAAAGACTAAACAACCATCAAACCTTGCATGAAACATCTCCCTGACCTCCTGACATTGCGACATAGGCGTCCGCTTTTCCGTTCGTCTGTCTGTCCATCCGTCTGTCTGTCTGTCAACATTTATGTCAAAGTTCGACATTTATGTCAGTTGGTATTCTAATCAACTACAAGACTAAACAACCATCAAACCTTGCATGAAACATCTCCCTGACCTCCTGACTGCGACATAGGCATCCCCTTTTCCGTTAATCCGTCCGTTTGTCCATCCGTCCGTCTCAACAGTTATCTCGAAGTTCGACATTTACGTGAAAGTTAGTATTCTAACCAACTACAATTCTACAACAACCATCATACCTTGCATGACACATCTCCCTGACCTCCTGACTTGGCAGGTACATTGACCCATTGACCTTGACCTATATTTTGCGCTCCAGTGACTTTGACACAGTTTACGTTGACGTTCCAGATCTTCTCAACTATAAGGCGTACAACTACCAAACCTTGCATAGTGCTTCTCCTAGATGTACTGACTCGGCAGGTACCTTGACCCGGTGACCTTGACCTGTATTTTGCGCTCCAGTGACTTTGACACATTTTGCGTCAATGTTCGATATCTCCTCAACTATAAGGCCTACAATCATCAAACCTTGCAAAGTGCTTCTTCTCAATGTACTGACTCGGCAGATACCTTGACCTGGTGACCTATACCTACATTTTGGCTGCAGTGACTTTGACATAATTTATGTCAACATTCCAGATCTCCTCAAGTGTAAGACCTCTAGCCACCAAACCTTGCATAGTGCTTCTCCTAGATGTACTGACTCGGCAGGTATCTTGACCCAGTGATCTTGACCTATATTTTGCGCCTCAGTGCTGTTTGCACATTTTACGTTCAATATCTCCTCAACTATAAGGCCTACAACCACCAAACCTTCCATAGTGCGTCTCCTCAATGTACAGACTCTGCAGGTACCTTGACTCGGTGACCTTGACCTATATTTCATGCTCCATTGACTTTTACACCTTTTACGTCGCCCTTCCATATGTCCTCAACTGTAAGGCCTTCAACCACCAAACCTTGTATAGTGCTTCTTTAAGATGTACTGACTCGGCAGGTACCTTGACCTGGTGACCTTGACCTATATTTTGCACTCCAGTGACTGACACATTTTATGTTGATGTTCGGTATCTCCTCAAATATAAGACCTACAACCACTAAACCTTGCATAGTGCTTCACCTTATTGCACTGGCTTGGCAGGTACCTTGACCCGGTGACCTTGACCTATATTTGACACATTTTACGTTGATGTTCGATAACTCCTCAACTATAAGCAGGTACCTTGACCTATATTTCACACTCCAGTGACTTTTACACATTTTACGTCGATGTTCCATTATCATTGGGCTGTATAATACGAAAAGTCTGTGCTGAAGATATAACCATTAGAGGGAATGGCACTGGCCTGGAATATATGTGCCCCACTAGGCACTTTGTCTACATTTTTTTCAACCCAGTTTTCCAACTAAGCACTGCTAACAATGAAATAAACTTATTTAATAGCCACATTCTGATTGTGGCTCCTGTGACTTTTGCCCCAGCAGGTGCGACGACGCCTTCCGCGGAATTCTTGTTTTTTTTTCATATTTCTGCTCAAAAACATAGATTGTGGGTACTCGTTAGGTTCTAACTAGTTACCACAATGTATGTTTCTGAGCAGAAATAAGAAAAATAATGTATAGCCCTGTTAACCCAGTTTTACTATATAAAAGTGGGGTTTAAGGGGGTCAAAATTATATAGGCATGTTTTCATGATGTAAAATGTCATCTGCTGAAGTTTTACCCAGCATGCTAAGCATTTACAGGTGCTCTTTTGCTGTTACAGGAGAAGAAGGATTTGAAATACTGCAGAAGTCAGAGCCACTGAAGAAAGCTAAAGAGAAAGCTTTAAGTAGGAGCGGAAAATTTACTGCATTTAAAGACACTTTTATGAAGGACGTAAAAGAAGGGATGAAACAAATAAAGGACAAGCAGAAATGATGAAAAAATTGATTAGGTTGTGTGTTGTTTTTTAATAAACAGTGCCAGCTCATGGAAAATTATTTAACCCTTCTCTTGCTGAACACAACATGCCCTGAAGAAGCCAACTGATCTGGATCTGCATTGTTTGTCATTAAATATGTGAATTTGTATCAAAAAACTCGGATCAAGTAATCTGATTATCTGGAAATTAGAAGTGGGTGTAGCATCTTAATTTATTCAGCAAGGCAAAGGTTAATTTGTTTCTTCACAAATTTAGCATAGCTCCTGATGATGTGCTTTTTCAAAGAAAGTTTTGATATTTTTCTTTTCTCCTCGGAAACATATATTAGAAGCACCTCAGCAAGGTACTTCTAATGAGTATCCAAATGTATGTTTTCATTGAGAAATACATGGGAACTATCACTGTAGGGCATTTGTCAGTTTTAGCAAGACTACAGATAATCAGGATATTCAGGGACATATGGAAAATTCCGTGGCATTATTCAGTTGATTATTTATACTCCCCTGCAAACTGTTTGTAGGGGCTGGTGAGGGGAGGTATACTGTTTTAACATCTGTCCATCTCCCCATCTGTCTGTTATGTTTTGGTCCTAGCAGGGGGTATCTAATAAGCACTGCTTATTGGCCATTTCTTGGTGTTTTTTTTTTTTGTTTTGTTTTTTTTTTTCTTTTTAATTCCTCAGTGAAAACCTGTTGCACTAGGTCTTGCATCACTTAGTTACAGTCAACCCTCTTTATACCAACACTTGATACAACGATAAAATTAATTACAATGACAATTTCAGTGTCACAAAACCTCCGCTCAATAGGTGACAGTTAATGAGAAATTATGCAAGGATATTGCATTAAAACTTCAAGCAACATATGTTTTGGATATTTGGATATTTGTTAGAATTGCCTTGGTGAGCACCAAAACATAATGTTATATGTTATATTTATATATATATATATGTTATATTTCTTACATATCATTCTGTCCATTAAGGATTCTTTACAACTTCACAAATTAAAATCATTTTAATGCCAACTTCTTTGGGAATAAATGCTGTCGTTGTAACGAGGGTTCACTGTATTACAGTCTCATGGAGAAATTATATAAAGGATGCTGTAATATTTAAACCTAAACATTCAGACAAGCCTGAGCAAACTATTGATCTTGAACAAACTGTTCATAAAGAGCAGTTTGGTCAGGGTCTTCACAGTAGCTTAAACACATCACCAACTAGTTAAATGGATAAGTAATATGTTATAACTTCTGAATATTTAGGAAAAATACTTGTGTATCAAGATGTTGATCTGAGATTATGAAATAGAAACGAAAGAAAGAGTACCAGTTATTTTTATTGTTGCCAAAAAATTAACAAACAAATGTAAAGTAATAAAAAAATAATAAAATATTTTAAAATTTATTATGGTGTCTTGTAAGAAATTTGTCTTGTCAGTTCCCAAGTGCTTAAATTTCTGTTTCCCCGCATGCTAAAGTTTCCATCGGCATGTATACTTGTGTGACTGTTTAGAAATTTAAAAGTATCAGAGTCAGCTTGTTTGGCATGTTACTGTATCTAGAATACAGGGAAATCAAAGTAAATGAGTAAACAAAACAAGAGGCCTATCGGCCATGATTCGCTCCTCTAATAAAAACAGCTATTGCGTAGCTGCAAATGCCATGCAACTTTTTCCAGTATTGCTACAGCAACTGGGACACAAATTTGACCATACCATCAAAAAAGTATCATCATTTTAACAAACTAAGTAGACTGGGTCCTAGGTGCTGTAAACCAAGATTCAGCCTCAAAGCTTTCTTAGTTCTGGAGAAGATTTTTTAAGTGTTTTACCATATATGGGCATGGCAGCCATCTTGTGCAATGGTGCTGAACCGTTGAATAAAATATCAACATCCTTTCGACAGAAGGCCCCATGTGAAATCTGGTGAAAATTGTTCAGCCAGTTTCAGTGAAGAATCAAGATCTTTAAATATTTCACGATTTTATATAGCCAAGGGGCAAGGGCAGATAACCCCAAAAACTTGATGGTAGCTAAACAGTTTTACTACTTAAATCATATGCTGTAAGTTTCAGTCGTTAGTTTTAAAATACATATTGAGAAAATTTTTCAACACTTTGCCCCATACAAATGTATGGGGTGCAAATCTTACCTTGCCGTAAAAGGTCTAAGGTCAACCTATGATCATTATTTGAACAAACTCAGTAGACCTTGAGTCCTTGTACAAGATTCAGCTCAAAGCTTTCGTAGTTCTAAAGAAGATTTTGAAGTGTTTTTACCGTATATGGGCATGGCAGCCATCTTGTTCAATGGTTTGGAACCATTCGAACAAATTTTCAGTACCCTTTCGACAGAAGGCCCCTTGTGAAATCTGGTGAAAATTGCTCACTTGGTTTCAGAGAAGACATTTAAAAATTACAAAATTTTATACATGTATATAGCCCAGGGGCAAGGGCAGATAAACCAAGGGGTCAAAATTTTGATTGTAACTAAAATTTACAATCATACATTGTAAGTTTCAGCCATTAGTCTTAAATACAATTTGAGAAAATGACTTTTCAACATTTTCCCATACAAATTTATGGGAGCTCAAATTTGACCTTGCTGTAAAAAGGTCAAAGATCAGCCGAGCACCATCATTTGAACAAACTTAGTAGACCTTGAGTCTCTGATGCTATATACCAAGATACAGACAGCCTCAAAGCTTTCTTGGTTCTGGAGGAGAAGATTTTTAAGTGTTTTTACCATATATGGGCATTGCGGCCATCTTGTTCAATGGCGCAGAACCATTTAAACAAATTGTCAGTATCTTTTCGATGCCCCATGTGAAATCTGGTGAAAATTGCTCAAGCCGTTTCAGAGAAGAAATTAAAAATTACACTTTTTATTACATTGCCCAGGGGCAAGGGCAGATAACCCCCAGGGGCCAAAATTTTGATTGTAACTAAAAAGTTTTAATAATTTAATCATACATTATAAGTTGCAGCCATTAGTCTTTAATAGATTTTGAGAAAATGAACATTTTCACTATAAAAATGTATAGGGGCGCAAATTTGACCTTGCAGTAAAAGGGTCAAAGGTCAACATATAGTGAACAAACTCGGTACACCTTGAATCCTCGATGCTATATATCAAGATTCAGCCCCAAAGCTGTCTTGTTTTTTTTAAATGTTACCATATAATGGCATGGCTGCCATCTTAACGGACTGTGACTATTTGTACAAGTTCTCAATCCTCCTTTAACAAAGGCTCCACATGAAGTTTGAAGAAAATTGGCCCAGTGGTTTCAGAGGAGAAGTCATGCAAAGGTGTAGATGGACGAACGGCGAAGGGCAAGTGATCACAACAGCTCATCCTTTTGGCTCAGGTGAGCTAAAAAAAAGAAATAACTAAAAATGTGTTGTTAAAACACAATGCCCACAACTATATGCTTGTCCCCACAAATTGCCAAAGTTGAAAAGAGGCATAATTCCCAATTGTTTCAAAAGTTAATCAGGTGAGCTACTCCTCAGCCCATATAAGCTTGGCAAGTTCCAAGGCCTTCGCTCAAATAGTCCTTGAAGTACCTTGCTGACAAGAAAAGCATAAAGAATGAACAAACAGATGAACGACCCAAAAACATGCTCCTCCTCCTCCTTTGAATTACAAGATTAAAATTTGTCAAGGTTTGTACTTCCTGCAGGAGTTGGATGGACAGACAAATAGACACACAAACATCAAACAGGCGGCTGTCTCAGGGTATTGGGACCCCCTCTTTGGTGTGTGTCCATCCGTCAGTCTGTGTGTTGTGTATGTTCATGGTACATTATGTTAAATGCCATAGGTATATTGACTTGTTGCATGAATTACGAGACTCTTTTCATCCTATAAGGTACTATCCACACAGTCATGTATTCTTAAGTTGATTATGATACATTTAGAAATCAACCCTTGTATCTTGCTTCAATAAGTGCCAGTCCCGCTCAGACTTGATCATTGCATGCATCCTACCATCTGAGGTTACCTTCCACAAAACTACATCACTCCGACTTACTTTTGTGAAAACTGACAGTCAAGTCTCTAGTTGTGGATTCATATCTTGCCTTCCAAAGGTTCCAGCTCCTTCAAACTTCGTCAGTATATACATCCAACCACCCCTGATGAAGATCTCAAAACTAGGTCACATTGATCTACTTTGCAAAAAAGCATCTCATCAGCAGGCCCCAAGGTTATAAAACTTGTTTCATGTTCAACTCAGCGGAGCATGAAATTTTCTCTGCAAATAAATATGAAAATGCCAACAATAGTTGGCATTTTCATATTTACTAGCATAGAAAATTTCATGCTCAGCTATATTAAGCAAGAAAGAATTTGTACATGTAATTGTTAGTAATTCGAGATTTATTAGCAGGACAAATTTCATGCTCAGCTGAGTTGAGCATGAAAAAAGTTTTATAACCTCGGGGCCAATTTTTGGGGATCTCAGTTTCTACAAGTGCCAGCCTCCTCGTACTTCATCAGTGCATGTATCGCACCACCTCTTCTGGGCTCCATACTGCAGTCAGACTGCAGATCCAGGGGTTACAAGTTTGAATCCCAGGGCCCAGTTGTTCATAGCTAACGATGTCGTTAGTTAACGATTCGTTAAAATTTAGATAAAGTGATACGCGTATATGCTGTTTTTTTTTGGGGTTATTTGCTGAAAAAATGTGAGTAGCTTTTGCATTGCAAAAGCTACTCACATTTTTTCAGCAAAAAATATCATAATATTGTATATTGCATATTGTATATGGAACAAGACAATTCATCGACAAGACAACTCATCGACACGGTTTTTGGAGACAATTCACCGACACAATTGAAGACAACTCATCGACACTTTTTGAAGACAATTCACCGACACATTATTATGTTGAAATTATACCCAAGCTGATAAAATGAAGACAATATTTTGAAAATAAAATGATTTATTATCACGTTTATGATCAAAATAACGAATTTAGGATATTAATTCAATATTTTTGGCTTAGTGATGACAATTAAGAGACCATTTTAATCGCATAGGATGGCTGGCGTAAATAAACTTACGCATTTTATTTTAAAAGCATGATTTAAAGGAAAATATACGTATAGGGAACTTGGTAAAATATTATTCAAAACTTTCTTAATTAAAATAAAGAAGATGGAAAGTGAAGCTGGATATTCGTTTATATGAGTTATGTTTTCATTTATTTCCTAAATTTTTGTTGTTCGGATAGTGATAATAAGAGGAATTTGACAGAGTTGATGAGCTTGTTCACGCGCATCAGTTGATTAGATACTTGACTGACATGACTACCTCAATGTTGATGAGCTTGTACAAGTCGTATCATCAATATTGCAGTTCCATAGCAATCAACATCCTAAAAGCTACATGTTAGCCTCAGTGGGACTTTGAGACAGCTCCCCGACAGTCAAAGTGTGCGACATCAACATGATCAAGTCATCAAGTCTATTAAACTTCCAATTCCGGTCTTACGGCACAGCGGTGGCGCTGAGCGCGCATCCGTCAGCAGCTGCATCGTAAATGATGCAGAACATCAGTCATGACTAAAATTAAAAAATTCCGCATTCTTAGCCCAATAATCGATTCTGAGACTGTTCACTGACAGGCAGAACAGGTAGGCTAGTCATTCACAGGTATGATCAATCAAATACAATGTACCACTTATCCATAATTACCCTTAATTACCTATGGTTGCCAATTACCTTCAAACAAATGTGTCGGTGAATTGTCTTTAAAAAGTGTCGATGAGTTGTCTTCAATTGTGTCGGTGAATTGTCTCCAAAAACCGTGTCGATGAGTTGTCTTGTCGATGAATTGTCTCGATTCCATAATATTGTATATTAAATCTGCAAAAACAGTTAACGAAATGACCCTTAAAGGAATAAGATCGGAACCACATAAAATCCGATAATTTTCAACATAATACAATAAAATATCCATTCCGATTGAAAAGTATTGTATATATTCTCCACGCAGTGATTTTTTTAATCATTAACTTGGGAAACGCTCGTATTCCCCCTCGTCAAGTGAACCGCCATATTATTTAAGTCTGGTTCCCCGCTTATCGATAAATACACAGCGAATGCAGTAACCAGTATTAAGCCATTACGTCACTCCATCACTTTCTTTTATGTTCGTGTATACACGCTTTGTTTGCGATATTGTCTTCTTATTTTCTTCAGTTCTAGCATGTATTGATGGATTAAAATGTGATTCAGTGTTTAAGATACATTTTTTCGAACACACTAAAATATTGGAACACCAAATATTTTTGCCCAGAATAACTTCTGAAAAAGTCCTAAAATCTCGAACAGTAGCAGGTTTGCAAAAAGTCGTTTTTTTAACTTTTTTTTTTTTTTTTTTTAACGGCGCACGTCGGCAATGGAAAACTACAGCATAAGTTAAAACTATTAACGAATTTTATCAACAAACTGGCATAGGAATCGTATTTTGATTTTACACGAACCCCGGAGATACTGACTGAAAACAAAAAAAAAAATTATTATAATAATAATAAAAGACAGACTTCCATCACTGCGTCAACCCTCACGTGAACGCCCGCGTGATTATGATTAAATTATGTGCAGAGATGATAAAATAAATATTCCATTTGAAAAACGAAGGCCCGGATAAGTCTGTACCGCGCTGTACGATCAGACTATTTGCTGTTAGTTCATGTATATTAATTACTATTCCGTATCCGACGACTGTATTAAGTCATATCTCACCCAAAGTTTATCTGCCTGATCATTTCTGCACGTCACGACGCACGTGCGATTAAAAGAACGTTATATATATTCTGATCTTAGTCATTGTTACTTGTCCGTACACTGTTTATTTTGATACGATCTGCCGATACTCCGGCACATCGCCTTCTAGTATTTAAATTTAGCATACTGTATGCTAAATTCTAGATTTGCATGTGATTCTGCGCATTTTGATCTGGGTCGTTGCTAAACATCCCTACACTGCTTTCTGATATTTAGATATAACCAGCTATATGCGAAGATTATCATGTGCATCCGCACATTCTGATCCGGATTATTGCTGCTCGTCCATACATTGTTTTATTCGATAAGATATGCCGTTTACCCGGAGCATCGTCTTCTGATATTTAAATGTAGCCTGCATTCGCACAGTTTGATATGTGTCTACGCATATCGGCAGCAGAATGCATCATGTCACCACTGAGCAGCGTAAAAAGTCAACTGTTTTTAAAATGCGAGTCTAATCAGCATGATCAGCCTGCACTTTATAAATTCATTACAGACCGTTGTGGCCGACAATAAGCACAACGAAACGTAAACACTGATCGGACGCACTTCACCTTTAGGAAAAGGGACCTTGTGTGTTCCATCTTGATCAGGCTGCGTGAATGCACAGGCTGATCTGGCTTGTTCCGCACTGGTCCTATATATCAGCAAATAAAAACGATCTTATGGCATATGAGACCAGCGTAGACCTAGATCAACATGTGCATCAGCACTGTTTGATCTTGGTCTACTCATGTTGCCAACACAATGCATTATGTCAGCGAGCAGTGCAAACTCTTCACTTCAAATTAGTCCATTACATGAAGTATCTGTAGCCGAATCAGTCTGCGCTTTCCGCATTTAAACTCGTTACACTTGGCCTTTGAGTAAAAGGGAGTTTCGTGTTTCTGTAGTGACTGTAACAAGAACAAACGTTCGGTACCCTTTGAAGTATTTTGGTCAGCTTGTTTATCTCGGTAATTGACAACCTAACGCTCATCTGTTGAAAGAATTTTCCCTAGGCATGTAACAAGATAAAATGTTTTCTAGTCGGTCTTTTTGAACTTTGTGGACTAAGTCAGCTTATCTTTTGAAAGTGGCACGTTTCCGGCTACCAGAACAAACGTGTTAGTCGATTAAAAATTAGTGTATGGGATAATTAATTGTTTCGTTATGTGTAACAAAGGATTGGTCATAGAATTAATCGGATCTTATTGAAAATAAACAACAGTGAATGGTAATAATTTTATTTGTTCATATAATTTCTAATGACTTTTATAGGTCACACAAAGCAAGTAAGAAACATCCTTTCGTCGTATAGGTCCCTTTTTTAATGTCATCTACCAGCAGTTCCACCTCGTTTGTGAAAATTCCAACTTGAAATTATACCCAGTTAAACATAAATTATCCTCGTTCGATATTTTGAGTCCTCTTCGCAATATTTTTGGAAAATAGTACTTAAAATTATCGGTAATTGACAACCTAACGCTCATCTGTTGAAAGAATTTTCCCGAGGCATGTAACAAGATAAAATGTTTTCTAGTCGGTCTTTTTGAACTTTGTGGACTAAGTCAGCTTATCTTTTGAAAGTGGCACGTTTCCGGCTACCAGAACAAACGTGTTAGTCGATTAAAAATTAGTGTATGGGATAATTAATTGTTTCGTTATGTGTAACAAAGGATTGGTCATAGAATTAATCGGATCTTATTGAAAATAAACAACAGTGAATGGTAATAATTTTATTTGTTCATATAATTTCTAATGACTTCTATAGGTCACACAAAGCAAGTAAGAAACATCCTTTCGTCGTATAGGTCCCTTTTTTAATGTCATCTACCAGCAGTTCCACCTCGTTTGTGAAAATTCCAACTTGAAATTATACCCAGTTAAACATAAATTATCCTCGTTCGATATTTTGAGTCCTCTTCGCAATATTTTTGGAAAATAGTACTTAAAATTATCGCTTGGAAATAACTTGTAGCGCTCGAATAAACTAACGGCTTCTGGCCCGTATAGTTAATATTGTTGTGAGTGAGTGACGTCACAGATAAATAGAAATGGCGATCTTCATCGCGACTATGGATGCATTTAAGAGCGAAGTTTGATTGAATCTTGTGTAATAACAAGGAGCTAAATCAGTAAAGTTTTGGTTGTTATGTATATGTTAGCTATCAATTAAATGAGTAGAGCACTAAATAACCATTTCCGATCGCATTCCTTTAACGAGCTTGTTAAGCTAACGACGCTTTGAACAACTGGGCCCTGTTTGGCCACATACATGAAGATTAATCATGAAATTATTTCTAGTCATTCTGCCTCTTCTGCTTATTCAAGAAGGGCAGTTTTTCAGTTAATGGTAAAAGTATGTACACAAAGTACCAGGCCCAGTTTTTCAAAGCATTGTAGCTTAACAAGCTCATTACTGGTCAAAATGTTAAATGTTCTAGTAAGTACAATATCTAATTCACAGATATATTTGCTGAAAAAATATGTGTAGCTTTTGCGTATCACATTTTTTTTCAGCAAAAATATTAGCGTACTTGCCATATTAAATGAACCAACGTTTTAACAACAAGTTAACTAACAAGTCAACGACATCGTTAGTTTTGAACAACTGGTCCCTGGCTAGGAGCTAAGAGGACTAAGCCTGCAAAACAAAAGTGTGTACTGTCCTTTTGACATCACTCTGAAAGACATTTTTTGCTTGTTGTTTTATTACGAATGAAAATATTTTGTTTTGATTGATCATATCTCTTAAGAAACCATTTGTTTTTGCTTTCTGTGTATTGTTCTCAAATATGTACCCAAAAATAACATTTACGGCCAAAAATTGGTCTTACCTATGCAACTTCTATAGTAAAGTGATATTAAGGATTTTCTTTTTTTTTTGTCTAGGAAAACATATTTTACTTTTCTTGGCTCAATTAGAATCATTGAAATTCACAACAATATTGTGAAAATTTCAGAAAAAAAAATGAACAAGTGGAACTTGTTGAAAATCTACCTGCAAGTTACCTACCCTACAGTTTTCTGCATAATTTGCATTCATTTTTACTATAGTAAAAAGTGAAAATATTTGATTTTTTAAAAAACAATTACTAGAATAAAACTTTGCATGCACAGGTAGTAACAACAAACAGTTTTGCATTAAATCATGACAAAAGTTTTCAAATTTACTTCTGTGTAAAGCGCTAAGCAAAAAACGACTTCCTGAAAGATGTCCAAAGCACAATAGGTTAACTGACCAGCATGACATGTCTTTAAGTGTTGACTGGGCCATAAAGCTCCAACTAGCAGGTCCCTAAGTTTGTCACTCATACCTCAGTTTATAGACATACCTCGATGAAGTAAATTGGATTTTTTTCATGTTTGGACAAATAGTGTAAGTAGTGATTGATTGATTGTGATGACACGTCAACCCTTGTGGGTCAATTTGTGTCGTCTCCCAGGCAAAAAAGGAAGAAAAGAGATAGTAGAAGAGCTGAAAGAGAGGGATGGAAGAAAGAGGAACAGGAATGAAAGTGAAGAAACAGAAGAAATAAAAACATCCCCCCTCGACCCTTACCTGCTACAAGGATAGCAGGCTTTGGATAGCAGGCCTTGCCCAACTTAAGGCAGTATCAGCTGGATGCCCCGGTGACATAAGATACACGCCACCTTCACACCACCCAACCACCCCCGGGTAAGTAGAGAAGGTGTGCGACTACTTGGTAGTAAATATACACAAAGAAGATCCTTTATGGCATATACAAAGAGTGAAGGCCCAGAACAGTGTTCTTTATGCAGTCTTACGAGGTCTTTCTGTGTCAATATATTCTTTAGTATCTGTTGATTCTGTGATTCAGCAGGGCCCTAACCTGGGCCTCTGTTGCCCTCATATGCAGTAAAGGCTCTTTTTCTCGTTACCCATGTCTATTCTTTACAATGGATGTAACATGGGTATCAAGTAAATAATTTCATTTCTGCAAGAAAATGTGGGTACTCATTGGAAGTGCCTCAACGTGGGTACTCATTAGAAGTGCCTCAAAGAGGCACTTCTAATGAGTACCCACATTTTCTTGCAGAAATAGGTAAACATCCATATTTTTTGGTTGATTTTTGTTTGTTTGTGTTGAGGTTTTATGGCCCAGTCAGCCCAATGGGGTCCTGTTGAGCGTGGTCAGTTTACCTAACCACACGTTTACTGGGCAGGCTTAGTCCTCTAAGTGGTTAAACAGTATTGCGCACATTCTTTCGCCAGAAACTGACAACTGCCCTTCTTGAATCAGCGAAAGGGAGAGAAAGACTGCAGAAAATATTTCATGATCAATCTCCACGTAAGAATGTTGCCGACTTCAGCATTTTTTGGTTGAAAAACAAAACAACTGTCTTATCTAACTGGAGTTATGTAACAGATATAAAGGGGTATACACAAAATAGTACAATAAAATGCAAATGTTTATTTGATATTTTGGACAAAATTTTATAGCATGTTTTTCTCTGTTTAATCCTTAACAGAACAGTCACTACAGCAGCAGATAATATTCAACGTAGCTAATTTTGATATAACGCTAATTCTGATATAATGAAAATCACAGGAACCTTACTTTTGTTTCTATCAGATTTTCCACACTGTTCTTTTGATAATTATATTGTCTGTATAATTAATTAGAATAAGTGTTCTGATACTCTAAATGCATGAAAATAATTTATGCTCTCACTGAGGTTCTGAAGAATCTGCACACTTATTGTGAAAGAAATATACATACTTATTGCAAAAATACATATACCAAAAAACCTTTGAAGTAATTAGATTATATTGGTAATCACTATTTAATTGATAACTGACCTAACCTGGCTACCTAGCCTAGTTAGGAAACTACATACAGTGTACTTTGACAATATTTTCTTCTATAATACTTTTTTGCACTGTCCTTAGAAGCAGTTTATAGCAAACTAGGTGCAGCTTAATTTCATTTGGAAATAGTATTTTCAGACCAAAAAAAAAGTATTAAACGTTATGTCAAAATTAGTTCAGTTAGCAACCTTTAAGTGTAAACTTAGTCATTAGGTATTTTAATGTTCCGATAGCAATGACAGATCAGATATCTCTTTATAAATTGCCTACTTTTATGTGGCTTCCAACTGGTACAAATTAGAATTCATTAACACCATAATAAAACATAGAATCTTATGAAAAGCCATAATTAATTTCATTACACTAATATGCCATTTGGTTGTGGTTTACATAACATATAATCTTAGCTGTTTAGCCTTGTATCATGGATACTACGACTGTATTTATAGACCCATCAGTTTAAAAGCCCTGTATCATGGATACTACGACTGTATTTATATACCACGATTTTAAAAGCAATTCTGGCAAGACAGAAGGTTCGAGAGGGCCTGAATAACTCACCTGAGCATGATGATGATAATAATCAAATATCCACAGCTACAGTGTGGCAACAGATATGCCCTCAGGCTAAATGTTCAGTGCTAAATAAAAGCCCATTGCTCATCCAAGACTTTTATGTGGATTTTGTCATGATTACGGGCATGGTTATAGGGATGGAAACAAGGATGGTGGACAGAATGTGACAACTATAGTTCATTAGTTCATCCTCAGCCTTTGGCTCAGGTGAACTAAAGCCATTGGGGATACTCCATATCATATTATTTTATGAATGTATGGACATGTATACATGTGTATGAGGGAGGGGAGGGGAGAGGAGGGGAGGGGAAAGGGACTTGTTATGCAAGTCATACAAAATGGAAGACCAGATTATGTAACTTGCCTTACATTTATTCCTCTTAAGTAGTAGACATGTTCCATGTTTCAAAACGCATGTAATTCTTTGAGGATTACAGAAAATTATGGAAAAACTAGATGAGACCTCTTGAGCAGTATGCTGGTTGTTTCCCTTTTGTGCTCTTCACCAACTGCTTGGTTGTTGTAAAAGTGAAAGTACATTAAATTGTGCATGTCTGATAATAATACTGAGCTATATTGCTGTTTATAATCGTGTTACTTAAGGGCATGTAAGTTCAGTAAGTGTAAACTTCCGTATTCGACCTAATTACCGCACATACTCCTATAAGCGCACAGTCAAGCAATTCCATAGTCTTCAAATTAGAGCCAGTATACTTTTTGTCTACTTCTTTATAGAGGCATATGTTGTGGGTACCCATTTGAATTGCATTGACTTGTCGATGCAATTCAAATGAGTACCCACAACATATGTTTTAATAAAGAAAATCAGAAAAAAAAAAAAAAAAAAAAAAAAACTCGCATAAACACCAAATAAGGCCTTTGCTGATATTTGTTTTTATGGGTATCTTTAATAAGTAGAGTCATATTTTGAAAAACCTAAGCACACTGTGCAGTAATTAGGTCGAATACGGTATGTTGGTATTTCATTCCTTATATTAATAAAGCAGCATCTGCGTTTGGAAATTGCAAATTGGAAATTCTTTAACAATGGTTATGGAAAATAACGAAATCTCCACTCGGCAAACTCCGTAATGCAACTGAAAATAACTCAGCAAACTCTGTAAATGCAGGCAAAAGTGACGGGACCAACTGGCAATTTTCAGTTTCTCGAGTCCTGATAACAACATGTCTGATCTGATTAGTCTTCCGTAGCCCCTGTGCTATTTAAATAACAAAAAGCGAAGACTGACCAGACTTGCTTGATGTGCAGACTGGTCTACGACTTTGCTGCAGGTTTTGTAAGTTTTGCTATGCCCTGGCTCATTTATGGTATTTCCAAAAACTGAAAGTAGGGAGTCTTCCAAGAAATTTACATAGAAAGAGAAAGGAAATGAAACAGAAGTGTCTAAAAATGTGTTGTTGATCCTGGCAGATCTGTAACAGATTGTTCTAGTACAATCTGATATAGTTCTGTATTGACTGCCAATGTGGGCCTCTTCTGGTCCGCCTTTTTATGGTAAAATACTTTATTGGTAAATGGTATGTTGTTTTACATTCAATTTTTCACCTTCTTGACGGATGTAAATAAAAGTGTGGATTCAGGCTTTTTTGTTTTCTTTTTCTGCTTTTATTAAATCTGACAAGCATAAAGGAAGATGATATTAAATTTTTAATGTTTGAACAGATGTCCTCTGGATGTAACTGAAATGCTGACTGAAGTTGAAAAATCTGGTTGAACAAAAGAGCCGAATGAAAATTGAGGATTTCGCTTATTTGAAGTACCGATAATTTGAAGGAAATCTTGCGGTCCCTGTCACTTCGAATTAATGACAATCTACTGTATTTCATAATATACATACTGTGTATTCCTTGATACATATATACATGTATTGTACACAACCCTTTTATGATGAGTGGACCCTTCTACCACAAGTCTTTGGACTGGTCTATTTCCAATAGCAGGGTGTCTGGTTAGTTTTTATTATTAATATGTTTTATAGAAATTCCTTTACTTAATGCAAACAGAGTAGATCCTGATCAGATGCCGCATTCTGTGGCATCTGATCTGGGTCTGCACTGTTCGCCAATTACCCTTTTAGGGTCTCCAGACTAAAATGTGTTAAGCCTCTAATTCAACTTTGACTTTCACCAGATAAAAATGCTTTGAAGTGTTCAATGTAAAGTTTTCATTGCTGAACTTTATAGTCTTTGGGAGTATAGAAGCCATGCAATATCATCTTGAAATTCTCCCACTAGGGTTGTGAGGTATTACATATTTCACTGTTTTATCAAACTGACTTAATATTTCCAAGTTACACTGCAACCCCTTTATAACACGTTTCATTATAACATGGTTTTGGATATAACACGGTTCAAAGATGGATCCCAAAATGTATAGATTATATTGAAAAATGAACATAAATGGTCATTTTTCAATATAATCTATACATTTTGTTTGGATATAACACGGTTGTTTAACTAACACGGTTTATGCTATGGACCCCAACAATAGTGTTATAAAGAGGTTGTGGTGTATTTGTGTTTCTTACTACCAAGGAAACCCCCATGACTTGTGAATTAGAAGCCTGTCACAGAAAATGTTCAGGACTCGTGCAAGACTGAACAGTAATACTGCCTAAAATTATATCTTGATTACTTTGAACACAACAGGAAAAACAAGTAATAAGTGAGCAAAAACAAAGTGTCAAAATTGAACATCATCTTCGTCGAGATCTCTTTACAGCTGCCTGACTGGTAGAAGCTTTTCTTTTCTTTGGTGTTCCAGACATTCTGCAATAAAGTCACAATAATAAAGCTGTGTGGCGAAAGAAAAAAGTAACTCATTTATATATATATTTTTTAAATTAGATTTTCATATTACTCTTTTAACCCGTTGTAGACTGAATGAACTCCCCCATACTATATATTGGAAGAGTCCAATTTCAATTATAGGTATAGCCTATTATGAGATTTAGTTATTCCTTGAGAAAAATGGCTAAACTATGTGCTAACAGTGGATACCCTGATCTGATGCATTCTGCAGCATCTGGGTTTGCTCTGTTTGCCAAATTACCCTTTTCAGGGTCTACAATGGGTTAATATCATTTTTTTACGAGTTACAAAGAGAAGTGCCAATATCTCCAAGAAATTCCATGGAGTAACATTCTGCATTTAGATGCATATTTTCAAGATTTGGAACAGTATACTAATGTATGTTTTCAAAATTATAAAAGACCATGACTGACAACTATGTGCATGTTTCAGGCAGTCTAATAATGTCCTAATACAAATACACGATACTTAAAAGCTATTTATAAACTCATTCAACTGTGGTTTTAATTTCATAAATCTATCAGGGCTCAGATGTTCAAAACTTAAGGAAGTTCTTAGCTAATGTGACGTTAAAATTTCTATCTTGATATATGACAAATACATTGATATTTTTCGCTGAAAAACATGTGAGCAGCAAAACTATCAATGTATTTGAAAATACCTTAGCTACAACAGTTAACGAGTAAGTCTTTAACAAGCTCGCTAACCTAGTGATGCTTAGAAAAACTTGGCCCAGGTGTATACATGCCCCTTAAATGACTATAGATCACATCTAAGTATTACATGTACGTCAATGGGATGTCTGGCTATATTTAGAATTTAGCAATAAAAATATTTTCTAAATATTCTCCATTATCTGGATCTGTATAATACCTTAGCTTCATCACTTAACTAATCACTTAATGACACTCATAATGTTCCATGTAAGGGCTTGTGCTGTACATGATTGTGATTGTGTTGGGGTTTAACCACACATCAACCCTTGTGGGTCATTTTGTTCATCCCCCAGAGAAAGGGGGAAGAGATAGAAGAGATAGCAGAAGAGATGAAAGAGAGGGTCTGAGAAGAAGGAAGGAATGAAAGTGAAGAAACAGAAGAAACCAATCAATGACACATATTTCAACGTTGAAAAAGGGCCGTAACTCCAAAAATAATTGGTGATTTTACCCTAAATTGAACTTGACCTATATTTTATAATTATATGCTCGTGTATATAATATGAATCCAACACACTAATCTTTTCAAAAATTATGGGATGGAAACCATTTGTCAAAGTTTAAAAAGGGCCATAACTCCCAAAATAATTGTTGGATTTTACCCTAAATCGAACTTGACCTACATTTTATGATTATATACATGTGTATTAAGTTTGAATCTGATACACTAATCTTTTCAAAAGATATCGAACGGAAACCATTTTTCAAAGTTGAAAATTTTTCAAAGTTGAAAAAGGGCCATAACTCCCAAAATAATTGGTGGATTTTACCCTAAATTGAACTTGACCTACATTTTATGATTACATGTATATACCTGTGTATAAAATTTCAATCCAATATACCAATCATTTCAAAAGATATCACAGGGAAAACATTTGTGTTACGTACCGGACGGACATACGTACGGACAGCGGGGATACTATATGCGCCCCTATTGAAAATGGCAGGGCATAATAAAAACATTCCCCCTCTACCATTACCTGCTGCAAGGATAGCAGGCCTTGCCCAATATCAGTTGGACACCCAGGTGACATAAGATAAACGACACCTTCGCACCACCCGACCACCCCCTTTTGTCCTGTACAGCTTATAATTTATGAATATTATGTACGACATGTAAAACAATAATACTCTGAAAGCAAGCATGAGTCAACTTGTTACTCTTTGCACCCTAGGAACTGAATTGTATAGCACATATAAAGTTATATTCCTATTTTTGTGGGGAAAGTAAGACAAATATTCAAAATGTAAGACAAATATTCAAAATGTCATCTAAATGTACAGCTTCTTTAATCTTAACCCTTAAATCGCTATTAGAGCAAACTTGTACCAAACGGCATTCTAAAATTGATTTTGATGTTTTTTTCAAAGAAAATAAGGGTTGACATTTCATGTGAATTGTCTGCTAGGCAGACAATTCACATGAAAAGTCAGCCTTATTTCCTCTGGAAAAAAAAAAAAAAAAAAAAATCAAAGTGTTATCTGCTGTAGTTGTTATTTAGCACTTTAAGTGTTAATGCTATGCCAAGTATTACTTTAGAAAAGAACTTACACAGCTTTCAATGCCATGATTTCCTGTGGACAATAGTCATCCACATCAGATTCTGGGTTAGACAGGTGAGCACTTATGAAGTCCGGACGTAAACATAAACAGCTACTTGACAATAAAGCCTCCAAGTCCTCCTGTAATGAAAACAAAAGTTTCAATGTGAAAAAAAAATACATTTTATGACAAGTCCGAGTTCAAAACCTCTGGACAACTGGCCTCCTGCTTAATTTCTATAGAATTTAACTTGATAACTAGAGCAATCCATAATTAGAACCTTTATCGGCACTCGGCTGTTCTAGTTATTGTAGTTTCATAGTATATAGCTCTCACCAAAGAAAGAAAATTTGATAAAATTTATATGCACAGTGCTCACTTTATAATGGTTAAATATCTTACTGCAAGTTTATTTCTTTAAACTAAACATGATGATATCCCAATATTAAGATCTATAGGTTCCCCTCTAATGGAATTCTGTCATTAAGCTATAAAAAAAAAAAAAAAAAAAACATTAAAAATTAATTAATTCATGGCTCACGGAGGACTTGTTTAGGAGGTGTATTTGGTGATAATTCTGAGATGGTTTTCTAATTTCTCTCTAAAAACTTAGGTTGCAAGTACTCATCAAAGTGACTCTGCAAGGTACTTATAATGAGTACCCACATTTTTCTGGAGAACTAGAGAAAATTATCCCAGAAGTATAACAAATACTCCTCCTTAACAAGTCCTCTGGTTCAAATAAAGGAAGTATGCAGAAAAATGATTTTTAATATCACCTTATATGAGTTATGAATATATACCTGTGTCATGGGAACTTTGTGAGGCTCAATTAGAACATGTGTGGCATCTATTTCCGCATTAAATGGAGGCCTAAAAAAGAAAGTATTCATGTATAAAGTTAGCTGTGAGAAAATTTCAGAAGTGATGCTTTTCCACTGGCAAATAGCAAAGATCAGGGGTGAGAATAGTTACTAGTAATCAATCCTGAAATCCAACAATTCAGTCCTGAAACTGAAATACTTTCCCCAGGTAGGACAAAGAAACTACAATAACATAACTCATAGCTCCAGATAAGAATTTTTTGTTTCATCCCAAAACTACTTATATTTTTCTTCTTTCTCAATAAAAACCTATGTTATGGGTACCCATTAGAAGTACCTTGGGGAGGCACTTCTAATGAGTACCCACAACATATGTTTTTATTGAGAAAGAAGAATATTATTATGTGGATAAGCACTCACTCTTCTCTGGATCTGCAACTAATAATTAGTGTTTTAAGTTATTTCAGGCACATATTAACCCAAATGACTACCGATACAAAAGGATGGTCTTGTGAACAAGCGTAAAATAAAAATTTCATGCTTAAAATGATAGTTCTCAATATCAGGATTAATCCTGAAGTTTCCCATCCTTAAAAGACCCTGACCAGATGGTCATCGGCACATATCTGACCACATGCCAACTGAACAGATTCAGAGCATCCTGCACATTCTCAACCTCATCAAAGCCTTTGCTGTCCACTAACATGTCACAGCATCCACTGAGTGTTAATGAACAGGAAAGACCTTGATCAGACTGTGCTAATGCCTTTGCTGTCCACTTACGCTTCAATACTTGTAAACTCGTCACAGCCCAAAATGAGCAAACATTTCAAACACTATAAACATAAAACACCTCTTTATGTTACTGTGGAAAATAATTTCTCAAGTAACTTAACCCTAGTCCTGCTGAACCCGGATATGTCTTGCCTTTGCAAACAGTGTAGATTCAGGTCAGTTGGCTTCTGAAGAAGCCAACTGACCTGGATCTGCACTGTTTGCCATTAAGTATGTGAGTTTATATCAACAACCTGGATCTAGTAATCTGATTGGCTGAAAATTAGAAATGGATATGGCATCTTAATTTATTCAGCAGGACAAGGGTTAAAATTCTATCAGTTTTGCTCAATGAAGGTGACTTTCTCAAATTTAAGACAATACATAGCTCGGAATAAGAGGAGTATCTGGATACATACTTTTCTTATTTCTCCAGGAAAATATGTGTTGTGGGTACTCATTAGAAGCACCTCTCTGAGGCATTTCAAATGAGTATCCATAACTTGCTTTCGTGGGCCTTATCTATAGCTTCAATTGTATGCAATAGCCTGTCAGTCAGCAAAAAGCACAGAGAAATGATGATGATAATTTGATGTTTAACTCTTCTCTTGCTGAACATGACATGCCCTGTCTTAGCAAACAGCGGAGATCCAGATCAGTTGGCGTCTGATCTGGATCTGCACTGTTTGTCATTAAATATGTGAATTTCTATCAAAAACCCGGATCAATCTGACGGGCTGGAAATCAAAAGTGGGAGTGGCATTTTAATTTATTCAGCATGACAAGAGTTAAATCTCTCTTTCAACAGTATTGAAGTCATATCAAGCTTGTTTGCTCAGGCCTTTCTGTCCGAATACTTAGGGTAAATACATTATATATATATGCATTAACCATATTTACCCTAAGAATTCTGACAAACAGGCTTGTGTAAATAGAGTAGATCCAGATAAGACACCACGCAATGCAGCATCTGATAAGTCTTGATTGTGTTGGGGTTTAATAACACGTCAACTCTTGTGGGTAATTTTGTGTCGTCTCCCAGAAAAAGGGAGAAAAGAGATAGAAGAGACAGTAAAGGAGATGAAAGAGAGGGACAGGGAAGAAAGAGGAACAGGAATGAAAGTGAAGAAACAAAAGGAATATAAACATTTCCCCTTTACCCTTACCTGCTACAAGGATAGCAGGCCTTGCCCAACTGTAAGCCAATATCAGTTGGACACCCCAGTGATGTAAGATACACGACACCTTCACACCACCCAACCACCCCGCTGCTGAGTCCAAACTGCTTGCTATCCATTCAACAATTTTTAAATACAACCACAGCTTAGTAAAATGGACTTGTTTAAAGTTAAGGGTGATTATGGTAATGAGTTAAGGTGTCTGAATATTTAGATAAATGTGGTAGTTCTTACCTCTGAGATATCACTGAAGCGCCACCTGCTTCAAGCAATCTTTTGTAGTTTGCTTCTTTGTTTTTATCACAGCAAAGGATCACTCGCCAGTTACAGAAAGCACCATACTTATCAGACGTCTGAAAAAGCAAGTACAGCATGACCACAGAATCAGAACTTCTAGCATGCAGCCTCGCAAACTACAGTGTCGCATATGAAGAGACTCAATCAAACCGAGTCTCCGATTTTCGTGATTTTGTGTGTTCTTTGTTTCCAAAGGCAATCCTTTTTGACTTTTATAAAAGTCAAAAAGGATTGCCTTTGGAAACAAAGAACACACAGCTCTAGATAAGAGGTGGTACCAGGTAAATATTTTTCTTTTTCTTCATAAAAAACATTTGTTGTGGATACTCATTAGAAGCACCTCAGAAAGCCACTTCTAATGAGTATCACAACAAATGTTTTCATGTAGAAATAAAAATACCACCACGGTAAATGTCCTAAAATTTTGAACAACAAGTGTCTGACAAAATTGAATATGCACACAGTGTAGACCCAGATCAGACAGCTCCTGAAGGAGAGTCTGATCAGGGTCTACACTTTTTTGCCATTCCACTAAGTATTTTAAACAATTGCACAAAAAGAAAAATTTACGCCAAAAAAAGGATAGAATAAAGTGATTAGGACATTTACCATTATGTTTGGTAGGAAAAAACTTATCAGGATCCATACTGTCAGACAGTTCCACTTAATCATACTGTCAGATGATGAGGAGTTCAGATTTAATGAAGTGTCAATCCAAGAGGAGTATTTGCCTCTTAACAATATACAGTCAAACCTGTGTTAGTGTTCACCTCTATTAAGCAGCCAACCTGTATTAAGCAGCCAGAGGAAAGTTGCCCCAAAATTCGTAGACTTATATATTTGAGCTGTATTCAGCAGCCACCTGCCTTCAGCAGCCACATTTTAAGCTTCCCATGGGTGGCTGCTTAAGACAGGTTTGACTGTATCAATTTAATTTAGTAGTGAAACAGATATCATAATGAGTCAGGTATGCATAAAAACACATGCATATCATACTGTCAGTTAATTCCAAATATGAAAAACCTTTTTTTCTTTGATACTAACAAGAACAGCTATGTGTTGATAAAAATAGGTCTAGATATGATTGTTCCAGTTATCGAAGGTTGAATTCTATAGAAAATGAATGGTGGGGACACTAAAATAGTTCCAAGTTATCCAGGGTGTTCGAGCCATCAATGTTCTAGTCAGCAAAGTTCTACTGTATTTGTTTTGTATTGAAAGTATTTATATTTCTCTTATCTCTCCACAAAAACAAAAGATTCTATTTAAATAAATACCGACAACATACAATGTAGGAGGACTATTAAGATGAATATCTTTTATATTTCTCAATGAAAAAACATGTTTATATTAACCCTTGTCCTGTTGAATCCAGATATACACTGCCTTTGCAAACAGTGTAGATTCAGATCAGTTGGCTTCTAAGAAGCCAACTGATCTGAATCTGCAGTGTTTGCCATTCAGATTGGGAATTTATATCAACAATCTGGATTAAGTAATCTGATTGGCTGAAAATTTGAAAAGGATGTGGCATCTTAATTTATTCAGCAGGACAAGGGTTAATTAGAAGTACCCTGGCAAAGTGCTTCTACCAAAGAGCATGCAACATCACTAAAACACTTTAACCCCACAACAAAACACCGATTATATTTTCTAGATTTGTACTGCAGTGCTAAAATCACTTTTAGGAGGACTTCTAAGTGGTCCAAATCTTGAATTGGGTCACAAACAGATAAAGCTTGTGTTACTTAAATGCAACTGAAAATAGCTTGAAACAAAAGAAACAAGTTTATGTTGTGGTTATTTATTAATCTAGTGAAAATAAAAATGACTGCCATCACATTTTTGTGAGGAGCTGTGTACATTGGATACATGTATAGCTACATCTTGTTTGCCAATCAAATGCCTGGAAACCAATCAAATGTCTGGAACCTTCTTTGCAGTATAACAATGTAAAATATCCAGTGATTCTGTAAGCAGACTGCAAAGGCCCAGATCAGACTGTGCAAATGCACAGGCTGATCTGGGCCTTCACCATCTGCATATGCCTTGGATAAGTTTTCGCATGGCACCTACTATACACACTAAAGCTGCTTTCTACATACAACAACTTCTCAAGAGTACAATGACATAATTCTCAATACCTGTTTTTCTTCCTGAATTCTGATTCTCCACTGCCTGGCTGCAGCAGCAAGCATCCTAACATTTGACTCCATATTCTTCACCAGACTGAGAGTTCCCTCACTGCCCCATTCATAGAAATCTTCCTGAAATTTTAAAATCAGCTTCTCTCAGGAATAGGAATGTGACAGCTGTGGATAACCTATATTTACCAATCTTGGCAACAATTTTTCATTTTATTTGATTGGCGCTTCACAACTAAATGACAAGTCAGCACTGTTAAGGTCATAGGTCATGCCAAGCCAGTAAACCTACTCACACTTTTCCAGGGTAGTCCTCTAAGTGGTTAACCAGTAGTTTGTGCACATACTTTTGCCAGTAACTCACATTTGCCCTTCTTGAATCAGAAGAAGGGGGAAACGGTAAAAATGAGGGTAAAAATGATTTCATGATCAATATTCATGAAAGTTACATGGCCGAGCTGGGATTCAAACTTGCGACCTCTGGATCTTTAGTCAGATGCACTACTGTCTGCCCTATGAAGCCTGGCATTAAGATTGTGTAATTACATCCTAAATATCTGGACACATTAACCTCTTATCACACATATAAGTTTGAATATGTGCCTTTGAATACCCGTGGATGGTTTTCCAAGTAGATGAATGCTGAACAGTGTTGTTTGCAAGTCGGTCTGGGTCTCCAATCTTTGCCCAGGAATGTGCCCAAATATTCTGGTAGGGTAAATATGGTAACTGCATTGTCAACCTTCAGCTGACTTTTAAAGACATCTTACAAGGACAGATGGACATATGGACAGACATCCTTAAAGCACTATACCCCCAAACTCCCTCAACATAATTTGTGGGGGTATAAAATGTATAGATTATATAGAAAAATGCCCATGATATCACCAACCATATTATAAACTGGTTCCTTATTAGATATTTTTAAAGATTTATTTTGTTAGTTTTTGTATCTCGCTTTGTGGCGATGGAAGTGTAAAATTCATTCAGACATGCCTTTAAACTCCTGGACCCAGTTGTTCAAAGCACCATTAGCTTAACGAGCTTGTTAACGACAAAATTGTTAACTGTTGTAGCTGAGGTATTTTCAAACATGTTGATATTTTTGTTGCAAAAATGTGAGTAGCTTTTGCATTGCAAAAGCTACTCACATTTTCTCAGCAAAAAATATCAATGTATTTGCCATATCTCAAGACAGAAACTTTAATGGCACATTAGCTAACAACTTATTAAGTTTTGAACAACTGGGCCCTGGATTTAAATAGTAACAAATAACATTTTAAAATATTTTTCTCATTTTTTTTTGCTCCAGAAAATAGAGCTTGACATTTGAGTTTTTACATCACAACCTGCCTTTGATTTCTGTGTGCTTTCTATACACACGCATTAATTTTTTTTTCCTTACCTGAACAAAATGGCCCTCTTGTCGACAGGCCTCAAAGTAAGACTTATGAAGAACCCATTTTCCTGAAGCTATACTGGCTAAGAATTTCTCATTTCTCGTTACATTATCTGTAATTGAGATGAGCAAAAAGAATGATCTGCATGTATACATGCTAAAAAGTTTTCATTCCTCATTATATTCATAGGCCTAGATAAGGGAGGGTATCCAGTAAATATTTTTCTTATTTCTCCACGAAAACCTCAACATATGTTTTCGTGGAGAAATAAGAAAAATATCAATAATTTTGGATTGAAAAAAGCGCCTTAACTAGTGCTATGTTATCTGCAATCGAGATTTGAAAACAGGATCCTAGCCACGCATGAGGGCCAAGGACATGTGCAGTCTCATACAGCTAGAGAGATTAGAGGAGTATCCAGGGCCCAGTTGTTCAAAGCTAACAATGTCGTTAGTTAAGGATTCGTTAAAATTTACATCCAGTGATACGCAAATATGCTGAAATTTTTTGCTGAAAAAATGTGAGTAGCTTTTGCAGTGCAAAAGCTACTCACATGTTTTCAGCAAAAAATATCAGAATATTGTATATTGAATCCATTAAAACAGTTAACGAAATGACCCTTAACGAGCTCGTTAAGCTAATGACACTTTGAAGAACTGGGCCCTGATAAATTCTGTATTTCTCCAAAGAATAAGTATTTTGTGGGTACTCATTAGAAGCACCTGAAGAGGTCATATGCTGGCACTATCAGGTGAAATTTGATGTGACTCTGCCTATAGAAGCTGAGATACGCAGCTGTTACCGAAAACATGTTAATTTTTGCATTTGTTTGCCATAACCTGTAGTTGTAGGCTGCATGCACTAATGAAGTCTTATGAATGAAGAACTTAGGCCAACAGACTGCGACATGAAGGTTTAAAGAAGTGTGGATATACATGTAAATAGCAGACACTTGGCATGCATATTTTTTTTTCTACCATATACAGTCCAACCTCAATAGTCTGAACACTGATGGCTTGTTTATCATGGCTAATCTGAACTCGTTTTTGAGCCCCTACGAAATTCTTCTGACAGCTCAAAAACACAACTGTTAAGTGAAATTTTTTTATTTTATCATGAAATTGTATGTTGTGTGTATACTCATTAGAATTGAAGCATTTCTAATGAGTACACTCAACATAAAATTATTGTGTATAAAATCAAAAAGATTTTCCTAAATTATCAGTATTTACTACTTGACCTGGCACCGTGATTATCCCTCAGTGGCTCAAACTACCCATATCTCAAACAAATTTCCGTGGTCCCAAAGATGTTGGAGTCATTGAGGTTCCACTGTATAAACTGCGACTAGATGTTTTTTAACATCTTAACTAAGACTTTGTGTAGCCTAGACTCATGGGTTTTGACGCACTTAAGCATTATTTGACATGTTATTAATTTCATAGACAACTCCCAATATATTTGTTTTGTGTAAGACAATCATGGACTTCTAGAACATTGTTTAATATCATTAAAATAAATTTGCATGAACTGCCTTCATAAAAATTCCAAATGAAATAGGACCACCATGTGATTGTCATTTTGGTTTACACTCATATGAAATGACACGTCTAATAGGCTGCTATTTTTCTTGCAAGATAGTAATTTAAGTTTTACAATAATACCAGGACCATGTTCAGGCAGCATCATTTATCTGTTAGAACAAAATAAAATGACAAGAATCACTGTTGAATGATACCTGTATATATTTTATAAATCTGACCTCATTTTGCAAATTGCCGCCATTTTTATGTCTCAGTTTTAAGGGGTAGGGCAGTTGAAGTGCTTGTGTCCCCTGCTTGCACGTACAAAAATATGTTCTAAACAGATTATTTATTGTCAGCAAATATATTTTTCTTCAAATTATTTATGCTTGGCATCAAACAAATACACAGAAAATTACTTTATGAATTTCTCTTCTTCCACTTGCAAAATATTTTCATATAAGACCTTATATTTATTTGAAAAGTAATATTGTGTATGCAACAGCAGTTCAACCATATATCATACTTATGAATAAATGCATCAGGTGACACTGTAACAGAGAAGCATGTTTTATTCAGATGTAGCTGATGCATCTTTAAAGTTCTGAGCCTCAGTTAAGAGGAAAAACAAGTGCTTAAGCATTTCTTTCAAAATGTTGACCATTCAAGGTTACATGGTTGTAATTTTCCAAGAAGATCCTACAATGTCTACTTAAACACCTGGATGATACCCTCTTATGTTGCTCTACCCCAATAACAATGAGGCATTACAAAAAAGTTTCTGCATGTCCAAGAATAGGAAGAAACATGTAAGCGCGTCAAATTAGATGTGCGTATATATTAAAGTCACATGTCTACACACATATAGACCTAGATACATATAAGAGGAATATCCAGAAAAATATTTTTCTTTTTTCTCCATGAAAGCAAAAAGACAAATCCAATATATTTTTAAAGAGAAATTAGAAAAATACCAATACTTATTGGTTAAAAAAAATTGCTTCTTGAGCTATGTGCAAGGTCAAGCATTTAATGTTTATCACAGTTAGCAAACTTTCAATCATTGTGTGGTATTTGGATGTGGCAGTGGGAACTGATGCCCTTTTATAGCACTGACTTACTGCAATAACATGCCCTAGGCACATTGACATGTTAACTTCCAGTCACATTATTCCAATATAGTGAACCCTCATTTCAACGACAGCATTTGTTCCCAAAAGTGTTGCCATTATAATGAATTTGCTGTTCTAAAGAATCCTTAATGGACAGAATGATATGTAAAAAAGACTTTGTTTCATATTTATTTCTCCATAGAACATATGTTTTGGATATATGTTAGAACTGCCTTTCTGAGGCAATTCTAACAAATATCCAAAACGTATGTTGCTTGAAGATATTATGCAATGTTTTTGCATAATTTCTCATTAACCGTCACCTCCTGTGCGAATGTTTCGTGACATTCAACTTGTCATTTTAACGAATTTTGTCGTTGTATTGAGTTTCGGTATAAAGAGGGTTGACTGTAGCAGTGCAAGCTGTTCTACATGCAACTCTTCTGCCTTATGTTGTTTGCTTGTGTTGAGGTTTTACGGCCCTTATGTTTGAGCATCAAGTAAAAAAGCGGCTAGTACCAATTTTAGAAAGTCTCAGGAATGACAAGCTAAGGATCATACCCCTAACCACTCAGTCCAAATGCAGACTCTCTATCAATCAAGTCTCTCAGACGAGCTGTAAAGCAGTATAAAGTTGTTCGCACTCACTGATTACTAAATGTGTACACCGGCAGTCAAACATCTGTGCTTCTAAAACTGTTCCTCCAAGCTGTTCTATCAGAGCACCATAATCATCTTTCTCCTAGAAAAATAGAATTATATGTACATGTATGTAAATACCACAATAACTCTTGAGTACTGGGACAGAGAGGGCAGGCCAGGGCAAACAGTGTTAAGATCAGACACTGCAGAATGTGCGGTTTGATCAGGGTATACACTTTTTGCCACACATCCAGCAATATTTTAAATACATTAGTAGTAACTGGTAGTAGAACAGATAATTTTGAATTTTAGAACAAGTATGGTAAGGACTTAAGGTGTCCCAATACTTAGAGTAAATATGCTGTAGTAACCCTAAGTATTGGGACAGACAGGCCAGGACAAACAGTGTAGACCCAGATCAGACACCACAGAATGTGGCGTCTGATCAGTCTACGCTTTTTGCCAGCCACCCAGCATTATTTTAAATACATCAACAGGTAGTAGAATAGAAAATTTCAAATTTTAGGACAAATATGGTAAGGAGTTGAGATGTCTTAGGGTGTATATGGTAAATTCTGAAAAAGAAGAATCACTTGGAAGCAAGAAATACACCAAATGGGACATTCCATGCGAAAAGGTGTCTTCAGGTATATGTGGACAGCAAAGGCCCAGATCAGCCTGCACATCTGTGCAAGCTGATCAGGGCCTTCCCTGTCCGCTAACAGAATCTTTGGATACACAGAATGTATGAACTAAGAACAAATTTAAAGCCCGGATGATACTTTGCGCATGGGCAGGATGATTTGAATCTGCGCAATATATGTTTGTTTGAAGGCACACTTTCGCTTGACATAGCCCAAATAAATGGAGCCATCACATGGCAAAACCTACAAAATGGCATGTCCACCTAGCGAAGACTCAGATCAGTCTGGGCATCTGCCCAGTCTGATCAGAGTCTTTGCTGTGCACTCTGCCTAGATGCCAATAAAATGATGCTCTGTTACGCAATAACATAATAGCTAAGGACCCAAACTTACTTCATGCAGACAATGAAGACACTGATCAGACTGGCAGATGCCCAGGCTGATCTAAGTCTTCGTTGGGTGCATATGCCATTTTGTAGGTTTTGTTGTGCACTGGCTCAATGAAAATAACAGACTCAGTTTTATTGACAGAGTAAATACTGTGTACATCAGCTTCTGTGTAAATACACTGCAATCTTAGAAATACATAACATATGTGCCCTAATTTTTTCAGACAGATATCAAATATCTGAGCAGACAGTGTGTATCAAAGCACAGTTCCTGCTATGTGAGCTACTCTTTCCTGGAATAACTGTATAATGAACAAAAATGTTTCAAACAGAGCATCACATGTCTGTTAATCAAGTATTTGTATTTGAACTTCAGCAAGCTGAATTAAAATAATATACAACAACATTTTAAAATATTCCCAAAATGGACAAAGCTTTTTGCAAGTCATTAAATCATGTCCCAATAGAAAACAGTTAATGCCATTTTCAACACACAGTCAAACCTGTCTAAAGGGCTCACTGTTTTAAGTGCACATCTATTTTAAAAGGCCATTTTCCCATATCCACTTTAAAAGAAGTTTACCTGTATTAAACAAGCACTACTGTGCTTTCGATATCTTTCAGAAAGTCGTTTTTTGCTCGGCGCTTTAAACAGAAGAAGTAAATTTGCAAACTTTTGTCATGATTTAATGCAAAACCATTTGTCGTAACTACCTATGCGCAAAAAGTTTTATTCTAGTCAGTGGTTTTTAAAAAATCCAATATTTTCACTTTTTCCCACATTAAAAATGAATGAAAATTATGCAGAAATTTGTAGGGTAGGTAACTTGGAGGCAGATTTTAGACAAGTTCTGCTTGTTCAATTTTTCTGAAATTTTCACAATATTGTTGTGAAACATCAATAATTCAAATTCAGCAAAGAAAAGTAAAAAATATTTACTAAAACAAAAATTTCAAAAAATCACAATACTATAGAAATTGCATGTCAGACCAACTTTTGGCGATAAATTTAATTTTAGGGTACATATTTGAGAACAAAACACAGAAACCGAAAAGACAAATGGTTTCTGATAAGATATAGTCAATCAGAACAAAATATTTTCATTTAAGATAAAACGCCAAGCAAAAAACGTCTTTCCAAGAGATGTCGAAAGGACAGTAGTTTGAAGCTACTGCTTACTGGCTCTCCTACAGAGGCTTGCTATAGACAAGTTATTCTGTTTTATCATATCCTAATATTTTCGGCCATTACGTAACTCAGCAATGCCATCGTTTAACCTTTAAAGCACTATGTAAAATTATAGCAGACAACATTCTAAATTTCTTTATTTTTCGGAGAAAATAAGGCATGACATTTCATGTGAATCATCTGCTGGATAGATGACTCACATGAAATGTCATGCCTTATTTTCTATGAAAAAAAAAAATGCTGCAGTTGTGGTAAGTACTTCTGTCAGGGTTAAACTTGAAAACTTACAGCTTGTGACATCCCTGAGAATATGAACACAGGCGGTTCCTTCTGAACTGGGGGCTTTTCTTCTACAAGCTCAACTGGTCGTGGTGGGGTTATCTTTTTTGACTTTACTGTTGGAAATGCTGAAAAAATACAGTGATATTTAGACAGTTTGAAACACATTCACACATCATGGAGAGTGAGTCTAGCACTAGATAAGAAAGGTATCCAGGTAAGAACTTTTTTTTTTTTTTCTCCACCAAAACAAAGGTTGTGCATGCTCATCAGAAGTGAGGATTTCTAATAACCAAAGTATTTCAAATGATACCCACAATATATGTTTATTATAGTGATACATAAATTTTTTTATTATATAATGAAGAAATTCCTTACACTTTGAGACTGAAATCAACTCCTTCAGGAGTCCTGAAAAGACAGGACTAAATAAACATATTACTTACTTTGCTATGAAAACATGTTGTGGGGTGGTTACTCATTAGAACCCCTGAGCCAAGACTGAGCAGAAGACATTCTATCGTAGTAGTTGTTTTTCAGAGAAAAATAAGGCTTAACATTTCCTGTGATTTGTTTGTGTTGAGGTTTTACGGCCCAGTCAACCCAATGGGGTCATGTCGAGCACGGTCATTTTACCTAGCCACACGTTTACTGGGCAGGCTTAGTCCTCTAAGCGGTAAACCAGTATTGTGCACATTCTTTCGCCAGAAACTGACCACTGCCCTTCTTGAATCAGCGAAAGGGAGAGAATGACCGTAGAAAATATTTCATGATCAATCTCCACGAAAGAATGTTGCCAACTCGGCAGGGGTTGAACCCGCGACCTCCTGGTCTCCAGTCGGACAGCGCATCCAACTGAGCCACCGAGGCCGGCAACATTTCCTGTGAATAGTCTGCCTTATTTTCTCTGGAAAAAAAGAAAAAGAATGTCATCTTCTGCTGCTGTGACTGGTACTTTTAGGATTAACATTTTCTTTGTACCACATTGTCTATGAAGAAATGAGACCCTTACCTAAAGGTGGACCTTCAGGAGTAGGTGTTCTGTGAGAATTCTGTCTGGTTACTTTTGGAGTAGACTTTGTTTGTTCTGCACCCTAAATAGAACAAGAAACCTGATATTTTTAAACTAGAATGAATGGCTACACTTCTAAGGGAGATCACTTACCAAAAGCATTAATGCCTTCTCAAATGGGGCTACATGAAAAAGGAAAAAATCTGCTTCCAATAGAAGTATATTCTTTCCTTTAACAGAACAGTATAATCTGTACTAATAGCTACCTATATTTCGAAAGCCCTCTGTTACATAGCCATATGAAGTCCTCCATAATGATTCCAAATGAGAACTTATTAAATGAGAACCTGTCTAATTCAGCCAATGGACAGGCAAAACATCCAATTCTGGAAAATCCCTGAGACATGCAGCCAATTTATTTTGTTTATGTTTTATTTGGTTCATCCAGAACTAGTGCAAAAATGTGCAAAACAAAGACAGGTTTGAAAGAGACTTGGCTCAGATAGATCTTGCAATAAAGACTAATTATATTTGGAGAACAAGTCAATTGTTTTTCGAAAATCTGAATAAAAAAAAAAACATGGTTGGCTACAACAAAAACAGGATTTGATGGCATTCAAAGTACCTTACTGTCAGCATCTTATCAACAAACTTTGCTTGTGTATCCGATGCGATGTTTATTTTGCCTCAGTCAGTGTGCAGATTATGCCATGTATGACATATAAAGAGACGGATTCACATGTAAGTTTTCCATTTTTTTTTTTTTCTTTAAGTAAATGCATGATTTTGCCTTGGCTAAAACTTATGGTTTATTGGGACAACTTAAGTTTGTGGATCCGTTTTAATACAGAGATAACAAAAAAAAATCTTCTGAATAATTCCCCAGAGCACTTGGTAAGGAGAAGTATTTGATGACAATTCTGAGATAATTGTCCTAATTTCTCCATAAAAACATATGACGTGGGTACTCATTAGCAGTGCCTCGGTGAGGTGCTTCTAATGAGTACCCACAACATATGTTTTTATGAAGAACTGGAGAAAATTATCCCACAATTATCAAATACTCTTCTTTAACAACTCCTCTGGTTCCTTTTTCTGGAACTACTACTTTAGCCTCATTACAATACATTTTATTATACTTAAGGCTGGCTAATCAGAGCTGAAAGGATAATCAATTATCAGTCCTGCCATTGTGATTGATAATCAATTAGTAATCACTGAAGATTTGGTCATAATTTACCTGTCTGAGCATGACTCTTACCATATGTTATACTTTATTGTATGTATTTGGTCAGACAGGCCTGAGCAAACAGTGTAGACCCAGATCAGATGCCGCAAACATGGCATCTCATCAGGGTCTACACTGTTTGCCATTCATCCAGTTATTTTAGACAAAACAGCGGGCAGTAAATTGTTCTTGTTCAAATTTTAGATAAAGTATGATAAGGAGTTGAGGTGTCTGAATACTAAGGGTAAATACGGTAAAGTAACAGACAGAGACTTCAAATGATCGATTATTAGCAAATTTGTAATGATAATCATTTTTGTGGAATTTATTGATCAATTAATCAATTATCCGATTAACTGTGCCAGCCTTGCTTATACTGTTATGCAATATCATAGACCATAAACATTAAGACTGGCACAATTAATCAGGTAATCTATTAACTGATCAATAAATACCACAAAAATGATTATCATAACAGATTTGCTAATAATCGATCATTTGATTTCTTTGTTCCTGTCATATCAATCACCAGTGGAAGGCCCGCCCATCCGAATCACTACTGATATGGTTAAGAAGGCTATCTCGCAGATGAAGGCAGGCAAAGCACCAGGCCCATCAGGCATAGTGGTGGTGATGATAAGAGCGGCCGGTGACATGGGTGCCTCCATGATCCGTGACCTCGCAGTTGCAATCATTCGTGATAGCAAGGTACCCTCTGACTGGGAGCAGAGTTTCATTGTCTGCCTCTACAAGGGAAAAGGGGACGCATTGGAAAGGGGCAACTACCGCGGTCTCAAGCTGACAGAGCAGGTTATGAAAATCCTGGAGAGGATTGTGGACGGCCTCATCAGACAGTTGGTGTCAATCGACGATTCCCAGTTTGGCTTCGTCCCAGGCAGAGGCACTACAGACGCAATCTTTGTTGTCAGGCAGCTGCAAGAGAAGTATCTAGCTGCCAATAAGAGACTCTACATGGCTTTCGTAGATCTGGAGAAGGCGTTTGATCGAGTGCCTCGGAAGGTCATCTGGTGGGCGCTGAGAAAACTTGGTGTGGAGGAGTGGATTGTGCGACTGGTGCAGGGGATGTATGCAAATGCACGGAGCCTTGTCCGTGTTATTGAGGGGTACAGTGAAGAGTTTGAAGTGAAGGTTGGTGTTCACCAAGGATCAGTACTCAGCCCACTGCTCTTCATCATTGTGCTTGAAGCCTTATCACGAGAGTTCCGCTCTGGGGTCCCCTGGGAGGACCTCTATGCCGATAACCTTGTTATCATCGCTGAATCGCTTGAGGAATGTGTCAGAAGGCTCTTGACTTGGAAAGAAGCAATGGAGAAGAAAGGACTGAGAGTAAATGCAGGAAAAACAAAGATCATGATCTGCGGTACAGGACTGGACCTCCTGCAGAGTCCAGGCGAGTTTCCATGCGCTGTCTGTCGCACTGGAGTGGGCAGCAACAGCATCTTCTGCAACGGCTGCAAGCACTGGGTGCACAAGAAATGCAGTGGGCTCAAGAGCTTGAAAAAGGACCCTGACTATAGATGTACACGGTGCCAGGGAACTGCACGCCCCTTGGATGGCAGACCACAGAAGGAAGTCCAGGTCGGACCTGACAAGCTTGAGGTGGTAGCTTCCTTTTGCTACCTAGGAGACATGCTCTCAGCAGCAGGTGGCTGTGAACTTTCAACCACAACACGTGTGAAAACCGCCTGGAAGAAGTTCAAGGATCTGCTACCAGTCCTCTCTTCACGCCACCTCTCTTTCAAAACATGTGGCCATGTGTACAGCTCTTGTGTGCGGAGCGCAATGCTCCATGCCAGCGAGACTTGGCCATTGACAAAGCCGAACCTCCAGCGTCTGCAGCGAAATGACAGGGCAATGATCAGACAGATCTGCAATGTCAGGCCGCAAGACATTGTCACCACCAGGTCCAATGATCTACTTGTGCGGCTTGGCATTGAGGATCTGGAACTCATTCCAGGAGAGAAGACTTCGATGCTATGGACATGTGGAACGCTCCAGTGGTGCAATCAAGACAGTCTTTGACATACAGGTTGATGGAAAGCGTGGGCCTGGGAGGCCCAAAATGACATGGAAGCAGCTGACAGAGAGGGATTGCAGAGAATGGAAGCTCTCGGCTATCAACCCTCATGATAGACGTACCTGGAGATCTGGTGTGAGATCTGCCATGCGTGCAGCAAGCCAGCTATCTGGAAGGGGGCCCACTGATGTGGATGTTGCCCCTGTACCTGCACGTTAATCAAAAATCCGATTATATATATATATGTTACTCTACCATGTTTACCCTTAGTATTCAGACACCTCAACACTTTATCATACTTAGTCTAAAATTTGAACAAGTACAATTTACTACCCACTTTAGTGTCTTAAATAGCTGGATGAGTGGCAAACAGTGTAGACCCTGATGAGATGCCGCATTTGCGGCGTCTCATCTGGGTCTACATTGTTTGCTCACGCCTATCTGGCCAAAAGCATACAGTAAAATATGACATACCGCAAGAGTCATGTTCAGTCAGATAGGTAAAATTATTACCAAATCTTCAGTGATTACTAATCGATTATCAATCACAATGCAGCACTGATAATCGACTATATTTTAGCTCTGATTAGCCAGCCTCAATAAACATACATGTAGTGTTATAAACAGGCTGTCTCATACCTCGTTAGAAAATGGAGGCACCTGCACTTCTGGCTCTGGATCTGTATCGGAATACTGGGCATCTGCTGGAATTTCAAGGTCAATATGGCCACTATCACCCTCCTGTGTTGGGCTACAGGCACGCTCCAACTTTTCAGCAAGTTTTTCTTGTTCCATTCTACAGATAAAATGTAAAACATTTATCCTCGCAAAATACTGAAAAATAAAGACCTAACAAAAAGGACTTAATGAGGAGTATTTGGTGATAACTGAGATGCTTCTAATAAGTACCCACAGCATACATCTTTATGGGGAAAACTGAAAAAAAAATTCACAAACTATTATCATCAAATACTCCTCCTTAACAAGCCATCAGCCTAACAGAAGAACAATACTGCATTTGTCCAACTGAATCTGTGTTTATTTGTAAATGAGCTACCACATGACTTACAGTCACAATTTTTAGCTTTTACCACACACGTATCACAAATTAGTCACTGTATTTAGCTTTTACAACACTTGTGTCACAACTTACAGTCACTTATTTTTAGCTTTTACCACATTTATGTCACAACTTACAGTAATATTCTTAGCTTTTACCATAATTGTGTCACAATTTACAGTCACTACTTTTAGCTTTTACCACACGAATTCTGTTTGAATCAGAAGAAAGTCATGCAACTTAATGCATGGAAACCAATTTTTAACATTCATTATGTAACTTGGTAAATAAATAAACAAATTTAACAGATGACAAACTATTTTCTAATTTTTTCCCAAAAAAATAGACTTTGGCATTCCATGCAAATTGTCTCTTTTGGAGGCAATTTGCATGGAATGTCAAAGTCTATTTTCTGGGACAAAATGAGGCAAATATTTCAAAATGTAATCTGCCGAAATTTTTACCCAGCATAACAATGATGATTTAGTTCAACATTATTTAAGTCATATCAAAATGATGGAAGGATGATAATGAAAAGTTCTGTGCAATAAGTGCTGTATACACATGAGCCAAATGTTGCCTGCAGAACGATTTGAACCCAAGATCTAGAGATCTGAATTAGGGAGCCCTAACCACTCATCCATCCAAACACTTTTTATCCAGCATGCAAAGTGTTAAATGGTTATCGACATAGCTCTAGTTAAGGCGCTTTTTTCAATCCAAATGTACTGATATTTTTCTTATTTCTCCACGAAAACATATGTAGTGGGTACTCATTAGAAGTGCATCACTGAGGCACTTCTAATGAGTACCCACAACATATGTTTTCGTGGAGAAATAAGAAAACTATTAACCTGATACCCACACTTATCTAGACCTATGTGGTGTTTACGTACCTGCCCATTGGGTCATCCCAGACCACTTGTACAGATTGTGACTGAGGAAAATCTCCTGAAAACTTTTCTTCCCCTTTACCTAAAAAGAAAACAAAATCTCACTTCACCTTGTCAACAGTCAGTACAGACCACAAATGGTAAATGTCTAAAATTTTGTACACCAAACTTTCTGATAAAATGGCATGCGAAAACTGCAGACCCAGATCAGACTGGCCCTGAAAGTGAAAAACAGATAGTGAACTGTGAAAACCCAGACTTGCAACAATTATTCCAAGTCAGGTGTTATTTTGGCAAGAGAGGAGACCTAGATCAGACTCTGTGAAGGATGGTCTCACCTCATCTTCAGATACAGATACAAATCTATTTATAGCTGGAAAAAAATTACAATATAGTAACATATAAGCTATGAACAGCTGTTTAGCAGCTTAACATATACAAGTATAATGTACAGTGTAACAATAAAGATATTAAAATGCCTTTACCATTTTCTGGGCTTTTTCAGCAGAAAACAAATTGATGATATTTTTCATATACGTTCCCAGAAAATAGGCTTTGACATTTCATGCAAATTGTCTCTTATAGAAATGTCAAAGCTTTTTTTCTGGGAAAATTAAGAAAAATATTTTAAAATGTTGTCTGCTGAAATTTTTACCCAGAATGTTAAATAATCTTCAGTCATGTATAGCTGTACTTGTATATTTATCTGTGACCTTAGCTGACCTACCTGATGCTCCCCTAGATGTTCGTCCACTCGTGTTTTTCATATCTTCTGTGAAAGAAAAGAAAAAAAATTTTATTAACCCATCAATGCTTTGTTAGTATCCCATAAAATGGACCTTCACAAACAATTTACAGCCAGATCAGATGCCACAAAATGTAGTTTGATCGGGTCTGCACTGTTTGCCAGGATATCCCAGTGGACAATAATTGAAGCATTTAAGGCATTTTCTATATTACACCCCCTCTTATCTGGAGCTATGTCTGCTTTCATTTTCTTCATCTAAAATGACTGGTAGCAGTTACTATTATGGCTAAACCACAGTAATTCATTTTGTCTAGAAGATAAACCTATTTCATCACAATATTCCTAAGATTATTGCTAAAATGAGCACAAAATTGCAACTTCAATGGAAGATGCCATTTTGAAATGAAGAAAATCAACCATCACCTTTTTTGTTAGAAATTCCAACAATATTCTTATTTCTGATTGTATTATTAGAACACTGAGAAACACACTATCGACCAATCAGATTGTGAGACTAAATCTGTGTCAATAGACCACCATAAATGAAAGCTGGTATATTGCAAAGCATGTCATGAACAGTAAGATAAGTGTTAAATCTTTACATATACAAATATAAATGGGGTAACAGTTCTAGATACGGAGCTTTTTTCAACCAAACACTGTTGAAATTTTTATTTCTCCATATAGACATATGTTGTTGATATTTCTCAGCAAGAGATTCTAATAAGCATTCCGACATATGCTACTGTGAAGAAATAAGATTTGTATTATTACATTATTTTAACCAGAAAAGCAGCTTATCTAGAGCTAAGAAAAATTTACCGTATTTAACCTAAATACTGCACATCCTCCTCTAAGCGCACAGTCAAGCAATTTCTTGGTATTCAGATTACAGCCCGTGTGCTTTTATCTACCTCTTTTTAAAAGCATATGTTGTTGGTACTCATTTGAATTGCCTCAACTTGTCGAGGTAATTCAAATGAGTACTAACAACATATGCTTTCATAAATTAATCAGAAAAAACACTGCATAAGCAAGCACATTAGCACCTTAAAAACATCCTCTCATGAAATATTCAGCTGATTTGTTTCCTTCAACTCGTGCCTTCTTAGGTGATAATTTTACTACTATATGTTTTTTTTTTTGTTTGGTTTTGTTTTGTAATTTTGAAAAACTTAAGCACACTGTGGTAATTAGACTGAATATGGTATTTTTTTTTTTCGTTTTTTTGTGTTTTTTTTCGTTTTTTTTTTTTTTTGTTTCTCCATGTACCTTGTGTTCTTCTTGTCTGCCTAGAGCTTGAGTTCTGTATATCTTCTGGGGTACTAACCTGACCACTGTCTGAAAATCAATTTTTCAGAAAAATCAATGCGTGTGTACAGAAGACCAACATCTGAAACACTTGATAGGGACTTTCATGTATTAACCTTAAAGTGCTACAGAATACTTTACCCAATTTGCTATCTCAGACTGTTGCTACATATTACATGTATTGCTAGAAATGATTTACATGAATGTTATTTAACAGTCAACCAATTTTAGACTGAATAAACTCCCCCCACACTATACATTGGAAGAGTCAAATTTCAATTCTATGTGTGTCAGGCTCTGTTATTTAGATATTCCCTGAGAACAATGGCTAAACTATTTGCAAACTGTGGCGACCCTGATCAGATGCTGCAGAATGTAGCATATGAGCTAGGTCTGCACTGTTTGCCAATTACTCTTTTGGAGTCTTTCCAGACTAAAAGGGTTAAAGATTTTTACATATTTTTATATTGTTAAGCTAGAAATATTAAAATTTTAACTGAAAATTTAAGTTCACGTAGAAAACTAAAGTATTTAATTAACATGAAATATGTATACATACTGTTTAAACGTTTACTTTTTCTCCTCTTCTTGCCCCTGTAAAAAGTAAGTTGTTCACTTCAGATATAATAAACGTCAGAAAGATTGCCCTTGGAAACAAAGCACACACTACAGATTAGAAAATGGGAGTCTCAAAACACCCATAAAGCACACATTAAAACTATACATGTACATAAAAGGTCTTTTGCAAGACACTTACAAAAATTAAAAAAAAAATGAAACATACTACAGGTGTATCTAAAACAGTTTATTCCCTTTACCCCTTTCAGCTGGGCAGACCAAGAGATACTTGTACAAAAAGAGTAGATCCAGCTGAGCCGTCGCATTTGAATCCACACTATTTGCCATTGTTTTTCTTTTTTGCATTTTTTTTTTTTTTTAGACTGAAACCCCTATTTACATAAATGGACATGTCCAAATTCATGGATGGAATAGCCCATTTCAGAAACTCAGGGGTGATAAGGTTAACTGATTGTAGTCACTTCAGTATTATGCATGGCAATTTATTTATACTATTAAACTTTTGCTTTATATCGACTGAAAGACGAGTATTTTTTTTCTCCAATTTCACTATAATAAAAAACAAGCAAATTCAGAGAATTTATGTCCCCCAACTTTCAAAACTCTGCCAAAATGACCAGGTCAACAAGGTACCTAATATCTATACACTTTGATAGTATCTGAGCCTGAAAAATGATTAAGTTTAAAACTCAGAAAAAGTGATAAAATTAATCTGAGAATTAAATCAAAATCACATGCACATCGTCAGACCATGACAAAAACAAAAAAAAAAACAAAAAAAAAAAACACTTGTACAGTTTCAAAAAGGTTGGCACAAAAATGTAGGAGTAGATGTACCCACTACCTATACACAGTGATGGTATCTGAGCTTGAAAAAAAATGACTATGTTCAAAATGCGGAAAATTCATAAAAATTAATCTCAGGATTATATCCAAATCCCAGGCGTATCTTCAGACTATGACAAAAACATCTGTTTGGTTTCAAAAAGATTGCCATAAAATGGTAGGAGTTATGGACACAAAGTACATACTGTCAGAGGGTGTGGAAATATGCACCACAGAAACTGAACTTGGGTCTATTTGTCCTAATAATTAGGGTAAATATGGTACAAATATGCTACTCATCAGAATCACCACACCAAGGCAAATCTTACGAGTTCCTGGGACTTTGCTGGCTGCATATAACAAAATAATTTTGCAAACTTACACTGATTCAGCCATAACATTTTCTAGTTGTTTTGATAAAACCTCTCTCATTTCTAAAGATCCCATGTCTATTTCAGGATTCATGTCAGGGACCTACAACACATCACATCACATTACAATACACATGTATTACACCAATAATCACAACAGAACTACAAAAAGCAAGCATACTACATACAGCATAGGTCAAGATGAGAGGGATATCCATTTTTTTTCTATATTGTCCATGGAAACATATCGTGGATACTCCTTAGAAGCTTCTTGGTGCAGCACTTCTAAGGAGTACCACAGCATATTTTTGTGGAGAAATTAGAAAAATATCAACTTAGGGATAAAACATGGTTTTTCATGCATTAACATCCGCCAGGTCCCATGGTAGGTGTTGAAAACTGAGGCCGAAGGCCGCCGTTTTCAACACCTCCCAAGGGACCTGGAGAATGTTAATGCATTGAAAAACCATGTTCTATCACTATTATTGCATAAAATCTGAAAACATTTGCTACATTTTGCATTATTTCTTGCACTATTTTGTTTCGCCTTTTCACGGACTATGCTCGTTCGAGGGCATGGTAGTACATATCTTGTAACGGCAGCAATTCTGTGGCCCCAGTATCAGCATATTGAAAGTTGCGTAGCTGTGCATTAACAGCGCGTGAATTGCCTTGTTAATACATGGCTAATCGCTGGTTAATGCACGGCTGTTAATAACGCGCGACACTGCTTTTTATGCAATAATAAGTTTTGGTTAATAAGAGCACTATTTCCTCAGCTCCAGATAATGCTCTTTTTCAACCAAAAAGTATTGTTTTTTTTCTTCTTATTTCTCCATTAAAACGTATGTTGTGGGTATCAACCCTTTATATCAACCCTTGGACATTATCTGCCAGAAGGCTCTATGTGTTTTCAGGTTGATGCATCAGGCGATAGCCAAAACACATTTGATTGGTCAGCTTGATTAGGGCCTACTTTGTCTGCTTAAATTAACTGATACTACAGAATACATTGATAAACAGTGAAGACCCTGATGAGACAGTGTGAAATGCTAAGACTGATTGTAGTCTTTGATGGATGTACAGTTCATGAGAATATTTCTTATAGTTTTTCTTTGGAGAAATGTTGAGGGCTTTGATAGATAGCCTGACAGATCAGCTCAGCTCCTGGGCCTTTACTGTTCCATTTGGGCTGTGGCACTGGTTTGACAAATTGTTGCGGGTACACAATAGAAACATCTCCCGATGGTTCTGATGAATAATCACAAATTTTATTTTTATGGAAAATCAGAAAAATATCAACATATTTTGGTTGAAAACTAGCTTTATCTGGTACTCTGCAAAATCAAACTACAAAAAATCCAATGGAAAAAAAGTGTCAATACGCATGAATTATTAGATACCCCTCGTAAAGTAACACAGGAACTTTTTCATGCACATGTGCCATAATTTGTAATGATTGTGTAAAACAACAAATGGATTCAGCAAATATTGTGAGACAAGTCGATTTCATCACACATGCACCATTTACACAACAATGCATTTATGAAGAATTGTAAAAGGGACAGCACAGACCCCACTTTTTAGCTGAAAATTACATATCATAAATATGAACATTTATGCAAAATATGATGAAATTCCTGTGCAAGGTATGAAGCAAAATGTCAATGGACAAATGGATGGATATGAAAACAGTTTACCCCCAAATACAGTTTGCAGGGGTAAAAATCAGGGCTTTCACCCTTTGTCTACAGAAACAGTCCGAAAAAGTAGAATTTATTGGTGAAAATGGAAGGCCTTGGTCAGTCCATTCAGAGGCACAGGCTGATTTGAATTTTCCCTATTCACACATTCACTACTGAAGTCTTCCTTTTCAGTGCAACTAGCTCTGACATTTAATGAAAGTAAAACTTGGAGCAGCAAGCAATAATGATCATATAAAAATATTAACCCTTTTGTCTTCCTCTGATCCACTCCTCCCTGGACTTTTGAGCTCATTTTCACTCACATGTACATTATCTAAGGCCTTGTTATCTCCTTTGTTGTAAGCATTATTCGTGTTCTCTACACTGTCTGTCTGACCCAGCCTACTTGAGGCCTCTTGCATTGGTTCTTCCTTCTTGTCAACATTGATAACTTCTTTGTTACTATTATTACGATCACGTAAACCTCTCCTTGATGACCTAGCCGGTGTTCTTAGTGGTGTTCTTTTTGTTGAAACAACAGACTACAACACAGAAAAAATTCACAAGAAACAATATACCATATTCGACCTAATTACTGCACATACCCCTATAAGTGCACAGTCAAGCAATTCACTAGTCATCATATTACAGTCAGTGCACTTTTCGTCTACTTTATAAAGGCATATGTTGTGGGTACTCATTTGAATTGCATCGACTTGTCGATGCAATTCAAATGAGTACCCACAGCATATGCCTTTATAAAGGAAATCAGAAATACATACACACCACACACACACACATGCAAAATTGCATAAACACCATTAAATATGTCATTTACTGATCTTGCTTTTAAATCGTACTTTTAGTAGGTGGATACGTATTTTACTACAAGTTTTCCCAGTAATTTTGAAAAACCTAAGATAACAGTGCGGTAATTAGGTCGAATACGGTAGATCTGAATTGTGATATAAATACTAGAAATATTTTAGAAAAAAAGACATTATGTCCCTGCCCCAGTTCTTTTGTTTGAGTTGGGATTTAACATCCCTATTCAAACATACAAATGTATTTTACTGCAGAATATACTGCCAATAAACAAAACTACTGTTTTCAAATCAAATCTACTGGCCAAAAATTTCAAATCTACTGATCAGAATTGATGCACTACAATAAGTATCTACTTAAAGTAACAAGGAAAATGTCCAAAATTTTGAAAGAAATACACAGTACCTTTTCCATGTCTGAAAGCCAAGAAGCAAATGTTTCCCTGTTTTTTCTTCTCTACTGATAATATGGGCCGTGTGATGCGAAAACGTGTCTTTGGGCTTATGCAGACAGCAAAGGCCCATATCAGCCTGCATATCCTCACAGTCTGATCAGGGCCTTCACTGTCCGCCAACAAAATCATTGGATACTACAGAATGTATGAATGGAGAGCAAAGGCCTAGATGATACTGGGTGCATGCATGGGAAGATGTGAATCTTTGCATCCTGTGCATGTTCAAAGGCACTTTTTTACTTGACGCAGCCCATATAATGAACTCTTTGCTTCATTGTTCAGAACCTTTGGCCATTACAGGAAGTATGTATACTGAAGTAATTTTAGGTAACTGAAATCTTAATTGTAGGTCATTGACTTTGAATCTAAGTTGATGACATGAAGACAAAGTAAATAATAATAAATACTCACCAGTGATAAATTAGGGTTAAAGGTGTGTGGAAACAATGCTTCATCAACTTTGGCTTTCTGTTCTTTACACTGTGAAAGACATTTAAGATAAAATGCTATAGATCAGATAGGGGAGCAAATTCTTTACTTTAAGAGTAGCCCCTTAGAGAGGGTATTTATATACCAAGGAAGCATTTTTTCTGCTGACATGTTCTCCCTTTGAAAAGGGAGACAAGAATTTTCAACTTAGAGTGCTCTCTCTTTGAGGTGTATACATTCACCTTAAAAGAGGACAGACGAAAATTGGATTTCCAGTAAACAGATGGTGCCTCTAGATAAGTGGTGTATCCAAATATTGACATAGGTTTAGATAAGAGTGGGTATCAGGTAAATATTTTTCTTATTTCTCCACGAAAACCTATGTTGTGGGTACTCATTAGAAACACCTATTTGAGTAGCTTCTAATGAGTATTCACAACATATACTGTTCTTTATGGAGAATAAAGAAAATATCAAAATTTTTGAAAAAAAAAAAAAAAAAAAGCATCTTATCAAGGGTTATGTGGTGATGTGGGAACTCATTAGAAATGCAACAAAAATGTACAGATTACACAAAAAATTGAATATTTACAGTCATATTAACAGTTATTTTTCTATACTTTCTTCTTTGGACACTACAAGGTTGTTTAGCTAACAATATTTGGTTTTTGCTTTGGATCCCAGCAACAGTGTTATAAAGAGATTGTGGTGTACATGTAAACAGAACTCACCTGGAACCAAAGCGATCAGAAATGTTTCTATGTTATATGAAAGTTAAACATAATGCCTATTTAAAGATTGTAATGTCCAGGTACACCACAAAGTCTGATCAGGGGTTTAGCCCTTTCAAGAATCTGTGCTACAGAAAAATATAAGGATCAATGACTGCTATAGTGATATACCAACACAGAAAGCTCTGCAGATGAGCAGCCTGATCTAGGCATCTGCTGTTTGCACATGGCAGTAGGGCAATTTTCATGCAATAAGCATCATGTACTTGTGAATGTATATACCCAGTCAAAATTTCAAAAGTACTGTAGTTTTCAATATTTATTGGATCATTTTATTTGTTGGAAGATGGTACTACCTTGTCAAATCCCATTCTTTCAAGGGGTTCAAATATTAGATGTACCTGTGTGAAATATGATGTTATGTATATATGCATTTTTGTACAACATCAGAACACAGCTCCCTAGTGGAGTATTAGTCCACTTTCAAATTGCACACCATATTTCATCTCAATGTTTGGACACTTTAACTTGTAGCTATACTTCTTAAATTTGACCACCTGGTGACTTACCTTATTTGTGGTAGTTAATAATGAATAGTGAAGATCCTGATCAGATGCTTCATTCTATGACATCTGATCTGGGTCTACACTGTTTGCTCAGGCCAGACCCCTCACATGAAACACTGAAATACGCCTATCAATGCTATTCTTGATTAAAAGATGAAAAGCTCCAGATAAGGCACTTTTTACTATAGGGATCAAACATGGTTTTTCATGCATTAACATTCGCCAAGTCCCGTGGGAGGTGTTGAAAACCGAGGCCGAAGGCCGCGGTTTTCAACACCTCCCAAGGGACCTGGCAAATGTTAATGCATTGAAAAACCATGTTCGATCGCTATTAATGCATAAAAACTGAAAACATTTGTTACATTTGGCGTTATTTCTTGCACCATTTTGTTTCGCCTTTTCACCGATGTCGCGCGAACGCTATTCACACGTACTATGCTTGTTCTAGGGCAGGACAGTACACATCTCGTGACAGCAGCAATTCTGTGGCCCCGGTATGATCATATTGAAAGTTGCGTAGCCGTGCATTAACAGCGCGTGAATTGCCTTGTTAATACACGGCTTTTCGCCGGTTAATGCACGGCTATTAATAACGTGGGACACTGCTTTTTATGCAAGAATAATACTTTATCCTATTTTTCCATAAACACAAATTGGTGCACTCATTGGAATCATCTACATCTACACGTATTTTGTGGAAAAATAAAAAAAATACTCTTTTTGTGAATTAAAATCCAATTTACAGTATAGAAAGTTAATCAACACCAACCATATATAACCAATGAGGTGAAACTATCTTCATGTTTTTCTGATTCCTGGCAGTTCTGTATTCCTTTGATGTGTCATTGGCACGTCCCTGCAATAGACAAATATCACACACATTTTATATATAAATGGTATTCAGGTGACAACCAGAAATTTATGTTTTCTACAAAAAACATACATGTATACATAATGGGATATTTTGGGAAGATGAGCTATGAGCTAAGGTGCTTTTAATGAGTACCAGAAACATATTAGCTTCTCCAAACAGAAAACCTATTTATGGCATATAGGACCAACACAGACCAAGATATGCCTGCATATCTGCAGTCTAATCAGGGCCCACACTGTTTGTTTATAGAATGATTAAGGTCCATACATAATGTGGACTCTGGTCAGACTGCACAAATGAACAGACATTGTGACCCTGTCTGGGCTAGCTTGGCCAGGTATAGGACAGCCTTTCTACAATACTTGTTCTTGAGAAGGCACAAAACTGGCTCTTGTTGATGTGGCCGACATGGAGAAATAAAATATACAGTATTCAGAGAGTCTACACTATTTGCTCATGCCTGTCTGTACCAACACACAGGATTATTACAGTATATTTATTTAAATCCTTGTTTCTAAAGTATAAATCACAACTGCTGCAGACGACATTTTGAATTTTTTTTTTTTTTCTATTTTTCAAAGAAATTTCTTGCATTCTGCTTCAATACATTCTTTCATGGAGATTGATCATGAAATATTTTTTATGGGCATTCTCTCCCTTCCGCTGATTCAAGAAGGGCAGTTGTCAGTTTCTGACAAAAGAATGTGCACAATTCTGGTTAACCGCTTAGAGAACTAAGTCTGCCCAGTAAATGTGTGGTTAGGTAAACTGACCGCGTTCGAGATGACGCAGCTGGGTTGACTGGGCCATAAAATCTCAATACAAACAAACAAACATTTAACATACAGCTGTATTTTACCTGGAAGATAAAATGTGTACAGGAGGAATCATAATTCCATCTGTAGTCACCACCAAGACTTGAGACAATGTCATTGAGTTCAGACTGAACTTTACCAAGTTTCTTACTGACTGAGATCACCACACCACACAGGATGTCGGAATTTCCATCCTGAAAGATATGAAAATGCAATCACTCTTTAAGTGGTACCTATAAAATGTACCAGAAATTATTTTCTAGCCAATAGCTCTAGATCTGGCCTCGAGGTTATAAAACGTTTTTCATGCTCAACTCAGCTGAGCATGAAAATTTCTCTGCTAATAAATATGAAAATGCCAACTGAGGTTGGCATTTTCATATTTATTAGCAGAGAAATTTTCATGCTCAGCTACATTTACCACAAAAGAATTTAGAATTGTTAGTAATTTGAGATTTATTAGTAGGACAAATTTCATGCTCAGCTGAGTTGAGCATGAAAAAAGTTTTATAACCTTAGGGCCTGATGAGTATCCAGATTATTTCTATATAAAAACACACAGCTTTTGAAAAGATGTTTTTTTTCAACCGAAAAGTATTCATATTTTTCTTATTTCTCCATAAAACCATATGTTGTGGGTACTCGTTAGAAGCGCGCTGAGGCGCTTCTAACGAGTACCCACAACATATGGTTTCGTGGAGAAATAAGAAAACTATTTACCTGATACCCATTCTTATCTAGACCTATGAAAACATATATATATATAAGTGAGGCACTTCTTATGAGTACCATAATATGTTTCTGTGCAGAGCAATAAAAATATCAACACTTTTTTTTTATTAAAAAAAAAAATAAATAAATAAAAACACCTTATTTGGAGCTATGATATACATTATGATGTGTGCCCAGTGAAGACTCAGATCAGCCTGCACACCAGTCTTTGCTAAGCATTCTGTGGATCACCAAGAATACAAGAATTCTTCAGGAGCACAGCCAAGATATTGATCAGGCTGACAGTGCCTTAATTAAGGGAAGTCCAGGAAAGCAAATTTTAAAGAAGATTTACTCTGAACTCTTATTTTATTTACTATTTACATTTTATTCTTACACCCTAAAGAAGACATTCGCATACTGATAAATCTGATAGCAAAATCTTAAATTTTCTGTTCAGTAGTAGTTACAAATTAAAATGCCATGAAATCCTGGGACTTCCTGTTTTTGAATGTTAGTGCAAGCACTGGGCTGATAAAAATCTTCACTATGCACAAATGCCATAAGGTACATCAAGCTTACTAGGGTCCAAATTAAAGTCTACCTCATGTCTATTCATCACCACTTGGAAAGGCACTTTACTTTATTCTGAGAAGAACATTTCAGTTTTAAAATGACAGAAACTTTTCAGAAACCATTTTTTTTTTAACATGTTTTTTTTTTTGTATTTCTGTTTTGTTCTAGAATATTTTGTTTAATCCTTATAATGTGGGAAATCACTATAAATTGCAGCTCTAGATAAGACTTTCTTTTTAATCCAACACTATTAACCTTTACCACTCTCTGGATTAATTCAGCAGACAACAAACTGGTGATAATTTTCTGATTATCCCAGAAAACAGGATTTGACATTTCATGCAAATTGTCTCCAATGGAGTCAATTTGCCTGAAATGCCAAATCCTGTTTTCAACAATTTGCCTGAAATACCAAATCCTGTTTTCTGGGAAAAATAAGAACAAATTTCAATATGTCTTCTGCTGAAAATTTTATCCAGAGTGTTAAGGGTTAATAGTTTTCTTGTTTCTCCACAAAGAACTAAGTTGCATTAATCATTGTAATCCCACGTTTTTCATAGCAAAATAAAAAAACTATTTGTCTGAATATTCTTCTCATTCTAAAGTATGGCAATAGCTTTTGTTTTTGAGGGTATGCCTACTGCAGTGTAAGTCATGATAAAAAATTATGCAAGCACATTCCCTCATGTTGTTAAAGTGGAGGTTTCTGTCTATCTATATATAATGCGGCACCATTTTATAAGCATTATGGGCAGGTTTTCCTGGGTAGTAACCAGTACAAAGCAATGTGGATAAAGTGTCTTGCTCAAGAACACAACACTTGCTTCTCACTGGGGTCGAACCCACTAACTCTTTGATCTTGAATCTGACGCTTTACCACTGCACCACAGTGCAAAGACAGACAAAGACATGTACTTTCTTTCAATCCTAAATTTGTTTGCATTCTAAGCCAGTGAAATTATACCTGAAAATCAGTCAAAGGGGCTCTTACACTGTATAGGAAATTTACATTGGTTTCTGCCCACGCTTGGAATTGGATGAAATTCTGGACAATGGTTGCCTAGGGTATAACACTGATGATTATGAGGCATTGGCTTTTAAATGTAGTTCCATTGTAAATTTATAGTGTTTTGTACGCGGCCACTACCAAATCAAGGGGTGCCCTAATATTAACCTTCGTACAATAAACAGGATTTCATTTTTCAGATGCTGGAATGTTTATTAATTAAGGCCACCATTAGTACATGTTTTGATACTATGGATGGCTTCATGTACTTAGCAACAGTGTTGGAGCAATAACATAAGTTAAACGGTAGCCCCATATTTCAGCTGCAGGTTATGTATTCATCCAGATATTATCTGCAATTTCACCATGTTCCAATTCTTGTCAAGACATCATTTCAGCATAAAAAAATTTCCATATGTATTAGGAATAAACACATGAAATTTCATAAAAATTGAAGACCGGTAATATGTTGTTTGAACAGCCTGAATACATATAGTCCTGAGTCGGCAAAATATGAATTTACCCAATACTCATGTATAAGTAGTATCGTGTAAAGTCAACTTATCAACAGCTTTCAATTTGGATTACCATGATATAGTATGATTTGTATAAGAAGTTGATACCATAATTGTACATATTTATGTATAACCAGTTGACTGAATTGCACCTTGTTGAACACCATGTCCAAAAAAAAAAAAAAAAACTTTTCGTTTACATGATCTGGACCATGCAGACACTAAGTCCAAGTTCTCTGTATCTGTATATATAGGATTCCACTTCAAATACATGACTGTGGAAGTATTTATCAGATAATAAAAAACAGATAACAGTCTTGTAACTGATGATGATGATTATGAAACCTGGGTCTAGCTTTAAAGTTACTTGTTCAGGCAGATAGGCATGGTGGGCACAACTTGCTTACCAAAAATTTAAGTATAAGAACTAAAACAAAACTTGAATACTAAAAGCCTCCTTTCAAAACGTATTACAACACAAAAAAACAAAGACAAGGTGAAAATAGAATTAATTAAATACCATAGAACTGCCAGCAACCAAATGAATGAAAACTGTTCAAAAACTCTTCAATACATCCTTTAGATTCACATTAAGACCACACAAGTTAGCTGTTTTAAACTCCTGTGTTAATTAACATATGGCGGAGTTTCAAACTAGTATGGAAGTCCTTATAGGCAAATGACTAAATATGAATGTCATACAACCTTTGGAAAAATCTTAAAGCTTTAACATGAAGAACTACAGAACACCAATGTGTTGTTTAAGTCAAACTATGTGCACTAGAATAGAACTTATGCAGAACAGAAACAATTTCTTATATGCTTACTGTAAGGAAGAAAGGATAGATCTGCTTTTCTGATAGTAAAAATTAAGACCACATAAACAGTATTCTGTGCTGCTGTCATCAAAGATAACTGTTGAAACAAAGAGAAAAGCTCCAGTGTCAGTGTCAATTCGATTGCAGGAAATACCGATTGAAGTGACACATTTGAACATGTTACAGGACAAGAAATCCAGTGTTCATAATTTCAAAATACAATATAGGCTTGCAAGCAAGCTATAGATATATCAGAAGTTAAGTCTGTAGGTATATTTTCTTTTCAAGCATTCTTAGTTTGGTTAGAGTTCACCAGTCCAGAAGCAAATCTCCAAAAATCCTAAAATCTGTTGATGGGGATGCAAATCCTTCTTCAAAACAAACAAACAAGCAACAACTACTTGCAATAGTACATTTGCACATCTTCTTAATATGACAATGGAGATTATGGATCTCCCTGTTTTATGCCTATTTTTGTAATGGTGAGAATGGATACCCCTGTTTTACACATATTTTAGTTTTATGCCTTTTGGGAAGTAATTATACAAAATGCTCAATGATTTGCTGACATGAATTAAAGCGTAAGATTTTGTTAAGCCTAATTTGTTAATTAGAATTTCTTTAGATTTAATTTGTTATGCTGTCTACATTTGTAATAGTTGGTTAGTCAGAGTCCATATAAATAGAAGGCAAGTAATAGAAAGTCATGAAAATTTAATGGGTAGCTCAAGATATATTCATTCCGAGTTGTCTAAACTCTCTTTGATTAAGTGTTAGAAGTGTTTGATAATACTGCCTTTCTCTACTGTTTTTTATCAATGTAACAAAATAGTCAATTTTGTAAAAATCGACCTATATCCATTCAAGGCCTAAAATGACAATGTTACCGATTTTGATTTTTTATGAAATTTGGCACAGCTATAGAGGATATATGTAGCAAATTTTCCTGGTAGTATGAAATCTTGACAAAGACTATAACATATTAATTTTGAAAGTTTAATTTTGATATTTTTTTTCATTTTTTGGTAAAAAATTCAGATTTTTTATAATCAATTTATCAGAAAATGTTAACTTTAATTAAATATAAATGTTTTGTGGTACCAATAGAATTACTATGGTGTTCACCATTCAGCACAGCGCAAAAATTTTAAAACTAAATTAAACTTAAGATGTATGACATACTTATTTGGAGACAAGTATCAGCTCATGGGGGGAGTGAGTCAAGGTTGCGTCCTGAGTCCAACTTTTTATTATATAATTTAATAAGCACATTTTCATAGGTTGCATATGCCTAGTTATTATTATACAAAATTTCAGAAAAATCCATGCGTGGGCAGAAATGAAAGATGCCCTTTTACTGTTCTAATCTACCTACTCTACTCATTTTTTTTCCAACAGGCAACCCTAAATGTGCATATTTTTTATTAGATTTAACCCTTCTCTTGCTCAACATGACATGCCCTGTCTTAGCAAACAGTGTAGATCCAGATCAGTTGGCTTCTGAAGAAGCCAACTGATCTGGATCTGCAGTGTTTGTCATTAAATACGTGAATTTCTATCAAAAATCTGGATCAAGTAATCTGATTGGCTGGAAATTAGAAGTGGGTGTGGCATCTTAATTTATTCAGCATGACAAGGCTTAACCCAGTTCATAGCAGTTCTCTACTAACCAAATCCATGTCACCATCAATTTCATCCATACTTTTCTGTGACTCTGTCTGAAACCGTTTCATTTCAGAGGCTTTGGCAGCTGTCTGTCTCGCCTGTTCTAGTTTCATATCAAACAATTCCTCCAGTGGCTGTAGTATAAATAAAATCAGGTCAAACAAATGACAAACTTTCATCTATTGTAAAAGCCCTAGGTATTGGGACATGCCTGAGCAAACAGTGTAGACCCAGATATGATCTGAATCTACACTTTTTGCAAATCATTCAGCAGATTTCTAGACACATCAACAGGTAGTAAAATGGTAGTAAAAAGTACTTGCTCAAAATTTAGGACAAGTATTGTATGTAGTAAATGTGTACCAATATTTTGCATTGGGTAATGTTTCTGTTAAAGAGCTACCCTGCTCTTTGTCTGTCTCTTGGAAAAACTGATTTTTTTTTTCTTATTTCTCTACAAAAAAAACCCCACAAAACAATCTGCTATTTCAATTGGTTTCATTTTTAGAGGTAAAGTTTCTTTTCCTTCCTCGAGTGGCGGTTTAATGCCACTCTCAACAGTCATGTCATGACTGTTTGGATGGGATGGCGGAAACTGAAGCTCTTTTATATGGCACCTCATTGTAGTACCATGCCCCAGACACACTGACATCATACCCCTACCGGTCATATTATATTGACACCAGTGCAAACAGTCCTATCTCTTCTTCCAAATCCAGAGTGCCAATGAACAGACAAATTAGTAGCAATTTTAAAGTCTTGGCTAGGATCCAATTAAGAATCACTCCACAACCTATTAATTCAAATGCAGAGCTTCTATAAACAGAGCCACTCAATGTCAATTTTCTTACTATAAAAGCCTAGAGAATAAAAAAGGAACTTACCAAACTCTCTTTTCTCTTTGCTTTCTTAACTCTTATTTCCTCTGGTGTCTGTATTTCTGTTAATAAGCCCTAAAATATAAATATGTACAAGTCATATTCTGTGTTCAGAGTACTTGTTAAAAGGAGTATTTGTTGATAATTCTGGGATAATTTTACTATTTCTCCATAAAAACATGTAGCCACAACATGTTTTTATGAAGAACTGGAAAAAAATATCCTAGAATTAACCTCAAATACTCTTAAAGTCAAATTCAGTATATAAAAGCAAAATCTGATATTAAAACACTCAGCAACACAACACAATGCAATACATCAGTCAAGATCTTTTGAAGGTGAGTAAAGCATATTTTTAAGGACAGTTTCAAATATGCTATTTTACCTGATGAAAATGCCAGGTGCATTTTTTTTTTTTTTTTTTAATTATTTGAAGTCCTTTTGGGCTAAAAAGTAGAAAATAGGTGTTTCTTGTTGTGTTTTTAAGAAAAGGTAGGGGCCAACTAAGATGTAGGGGAAAGTAGAAAAAGTGGCAAAAAAAAAAGCCCACTTTGAGTGCTACAAAAAATTAAACATTGTACAACAAAGAAAAAAAAAGACAAAAAAAAAAAAAAAAAAAAAAAAAAAACCCTATAAATTATCTTCTGAATGGCTCATTTATCTGTGGACCTGAAATACATGTATTCATTCTTACTTACTTCAACATGAAATCTTGGATTAAATCTTTTTTCTGGGTTTAAGAATTTACTTGGAGTAACCTTCTCCTCTACTGATTTTCTCTCTGTTTGTTGTAACTCCTGTAAAATAAATAGTGAAAAAAGAAATTCATTTACATATACATGTACTACATAAAAGCAATGTTTACAGAAATCATGACTTTTTAAGGGGACATGATACACTGGTAATTTTTCTAACATTTTAACAAGAGAGACAACCTCTGACTTCCTGTTTGCTTTCATGAATCTGCTCCCCTTAAAAGCATTTCCTTTTACAACAGACCACTGACTTGGTAAACAGCAACCACTAAGATGATTCTAATAACATGCCATAAATGTATTCATGCAGATTAAAGAAAATAATCAGGGCCCAGTTGTTCAAAGCTAACGACATCGTTAGTTAACGATTCGTTAAAATTTACATCAAGTGATGCAAATATGTTGCAGTTTTTTGCTGAAAAAATGTGAGTAGCTCTTGCAGTGCAAAAGCTACTCACATCTTTTCAGCAAAAAATATCAGAATATTGTATATTGAATCCACTAAGACAGTTAATGAAATGACCCTTAACGAGCTCGTTAAGCTAACGACGCTTTGAACAACTGGGCCCTGATGTGCATCATGAAGGAAAGTATCCTCAAGCTACATATACAAATGGAAAAGCTCCAGATCAGCATGTGCCTTCACTTTCAAAACTGTCTGATATGGTAAATTACACCAAAAGACAGGGAAGGTCCTGACCACACTATTGCGGATATACATGCAATCTTGCATTTTTGCTTTTATGATTCTGTACTTACTTTGACTCTGTTTTGAACAGGTGTAGACCTTCCTGAAGTGGAAACATTTTCTTTCTGACTACCACTTGGTTTATCCACAACTTGTTTCCTACCCACAGGCTGTCTATTTCTTATGCTCACAGCCGGAGTCCCTGTATCCATTTCAGCAGTTTCTATATTAGCACCATGAGATTCGGAAGTCACTGTTTTGTCAGCATGCATCTCTTTATCACAGTTTTGGGCAATGTTTTCTGTAGCACCATCCTGAGTGTTCACTTGAAGCATCATGGCTTCTGTGTCACCCATTGTAGAAAATTCTTGGAACTCATCTACATTTATTGCTTCACTTTTATTCTCAGAACTTATTTTAGAATCACTTCCTTTTTGATCACTTTTACTGGCCACATTTTTAGAAGAGTCACTTCCTCTTTGATCATGTTTACTGTCCTCAGTTTCAGTTTTACTGATATTTGTTGTATCCCTTTTCCTCTCTGGTAACTGGTCTATTTCACTTTCTTTAACAATCACAGAATTTGAATGGTTATTTGTCTGTAAGGAATGTTTTGATTGGTCACTTTTAATTTCAGACTGGTTGTGTTGATTTATTACATCATCCACCTTGTCTGGTGGTATAACCATTCTATTCTCATTTTTATCACCGTTAACAGTCAGGTACTTTTCTTCGTCTTCTTTATTGCCAGTTCTGGCACATGCTAATAACCAACTGAAAATACAATAATAGACAGAGCATTGGAAGTTTTATATGATTTGAACAATTTCAGTTTAACCTTGGTCCTGCTGAACCCAGATATGCCCTACCTTTGCAAACAGTGTAGATGCCCTACCTTTGCAAACAGTGTAGATCCAGATCAGTTGGCTTCTGAAGAAGCCAACTGATCTGGATCTGCACTGTTTATCATTAAGTATGTAAATTTGTATCAATAACCTGGATCAAGTAATCTGATTGACGGAAAATTACAAGTGGGTATGGAATTTTAATTTATTCAGCATGGCAAGAGCTAATAAGCCAGAGGCTTCTATTGAGAAGCACCATGTACATTTTCACTGAGAACTATGAAAAAAAAATCAATATTTAGGGGTTGAAAAGGAGCTTTATCCACAGCTATGGGTCAGCAAAGGCTCCGATCAAGCAGTACATATAGGCAGAATGATGAAGGCTTTCAGTGACTGCTTTATATATAGAAGCAACAGATATTGCTATAAGCATGAACAGTGAAGATCCCCAACAGACTGCATAGTCTTCAGTAGTTCTGTTCCTATGTTATGTGCATCTCTAAAAAGTAGCTATCACTTACATGTGTACATACAAAAAGTTATCTTAGTGGTTTTTGTTTTGATGCTGCACAAACTGCACATAAACAGGTAGTTAGATAAGTTTTGGACTTTTATGTGGCATCTGATTAGGGTCTACACAATTTGCCATTCATACATAAGTGTTTAGACATATCTACAGGTACATGTAGAAGAAAGGACTTGTTCAAGTTTTATGACAAGTATGGTAAGAAGTTAAGGAGCCTCAATATTTTGGGTAAACACAGTAACTTGTATCATTAAAAAAGTTTTGTACAAACCTTTTAGTTATAGCAGGTATTCCCCACTTTTTGGCAGCTTCATATTTGGAGCCCTCTGGAGCATTAACTATGAGGTGTGTGCTAGGAAAGAGTCCTTTCTTTGCATTTCTCACAAAATACTCCTGAGTTCTAAACAGAAAAAATAAGATAATTCTAGTTAAACAAAGCCATAATAAAATAGTTTCTGATTTAATGTTAGTTTTGTCCCGATTTGTTCCTCATCTCTTTCTTTTGGTGCCTTGGGTATTTTCTTGGGTATCTTCACTTATTCCATTGTATACTGAATAGACTCTCCCAGACTATATATTGGTAGGTTCCAATTTCAATTTTAGGTATGTCAGGTTATAAGATTTAGATATTCCTAGAGAAAAATGGCTAAACTATTTGCAAACAGTGGAGACCCTGATCAGATGCTGCATTCTGCAGTGTCTGATCTGGGTCTGCACTGTTTGCCAATTACCCTTATAGGGGTCTCCAGACTACAATGGGTTAAATTCTTGAGTAGTTAAAATACAGAACTATAAGACAATTAAGATGTACAAGAAGTAAATGAGTTATTACACCAGAATAAATATACTGACAAGAACAAGAATAAACTTTTTAGCTGGCTGTTAGTATTCATGTAGTACATGTATCAGGGTGGCCACACAATTTTAGCAATCAAATTCCCTGATTTTTCCCTGATTTGATTTGATTTTCCCTGATTAAAAACCTTAATATTATCGCAATGGCCCCTACTTTTAGAAGTCATATACTGATTCAAATGCTGTCAAGTGACATGTTTATACACAATGCTGTCACAATATTCTTAATTAAAAGAAAATTTATCTAAAATATGATGTACATGTGCTAATTTACTTTCATGGTAGACAAAAATCAAAACTGGTAAAATATATGGCAGCTATACAATTTGAATATTTTGACCATATAAAGATGATTTTTTGAAATTCCCTGATTTTTCCCTGATTTTCAGCAAAATTCCAAATTCCCTGATTTTTCCCTGCAGGGATTTTTTTCCCACCATTTTCCCCGTTTTCCAGAGTGCGTGGCCACCCTGATGTATAGTAAAAAAAAAGTGTCTGAATACTGAAGATTAATAAGGTACATGTGTTCAATAGTATTGCGTTGCCAACGTGATTCCACAGTGTGATTCCAACTGTTACTTTTCCAATAAGACAGACTTGTATTTTGCTGCAAAGGAAAACAGATACTTTGTTGCAAAACAATTCATGTACTTTGTTGCAAAACAATTCATGTACTTTGTTGCAAAATAATTCATGTACTTTGTTGCAAAATAATTCATGTACTTTGTTGCAAAACAATTCATGTACTTTGTTTCAAAACAACAGAAATTATCAAAGCTGTAAATAATACACATTTTTTGAGCCACAATATGGAGATGTTTTTCTTATTTGTCCATAAAAACATATGTGAGTATTCATTAGAAGTGCCTCACTGAGGCACTCCTCATTGAGGCACTTCTAATGAGTAGTCACAACATGTTTTCATGGACAAATGAGATATTACAAGTATTACCGTATTCGACCTAATTACCGCACATACCCCTATAAGCGCACAGTCAAGCAATATTACAGCAAGTATATTTTCTCTCTACTTCTTTACAAAGGCATATGTTGTTGGTACTCATTTGAATTGCATTGACTTGTTGATGCAATTCAAATGAGTACCCATAACATATGCTTTTATAAAGAAAATCAGAAATAAAATCGAATAAGTATAATTAGACAAGTCTTTCGCTGATCTCTTTTTTAGTGTACCCTTAATATAGGTGGGTACATATTTTAAAAGTTTTTCCAGTAGTTTTGAAAAACCTAACCGCACGGTGCGGTAATTAGGTCGAATACGGTATCTACTTTTTTCTAGTGCTTTGATTATCCTAAATTATCCCCTCAGTTATCATGTTATCTGGAGTCATGCCGTAATATGATTTAGCTCAAATTACACTTACCTTGCCCCAAGTATACCAGCAATATACATTAGACAGTCTCTCTCTACACCAATGTAACCACTGAAAATAACACAAATACACACTAGTACAGTTCTAGACCAAATCAGTATGTCAGACTGCCCCCCAAAAAAAGACCTTCCAGAGAATATGTTAGACTGACCTACCACAATCTACTGTTCGGACACTGTTAATGTATATAATTAAAAGCTTCTAGCAAATCCAGACACTGAAATGCAGACACAAATTTTAATTATTTTCCCCAAAAAAGGACATAATACTTGTCATCAGGGATGGTGACTGACCTACTCTGAACGGTTCAGTGATATTGGTAAATTCTGATCTAATTTTGCTGGGTCAGTTGTCAACAAATGTAATGGTTGAGACTGCCAGTTAAAGGTCAGGCTGATGTTTGAAATGGTGCTTCACTGACATTGTAAGTTTAAAACGTGGTTAGCTGACTTTAAAAGAATGGCAATGTGTAGGGAGATAAAATGTGATCCCTTCTAAATAATATATACAGTCGACTCTTATCTCGAAGACCAAGAGACTCTTTGAAACACTTCGCAATATCTGTACCTCGACATATCAGATTTGCGGAACTGAGGAACACAATAAATCAAACAACCACATTTAACACAAGAATTCCGCGGAAGGCGTCATCGCACCTGCTGGGGCAAAAGTCACAGGAGCCACAATCAGAACGTGGTTATTAAATAACTTTATTTCATTCTTAGCAGTGCTTACTTGGAAAACTGGGTTGAAAAAAATGTAGACAAAGTGCCTAGTGGGGCACATATATTGCAGGCCAGTCCCATTCCCTCTAATGGCTATATCTTCAGCACTGATTTTTCGTATCATATAGCCCAATGATAATGGAACGTTGACGTAAAATGTGTAAAAGTCACTGGAGCATGAAATATAGGTCAAGGTCACAGGTCAAGGTACCTGCTAATTCAGTACATCAAGGAGAAGCACAATGCAAGGTATGGTGGTTGTAGGCCTTATAGTTGAGGAGTTATCAAACATCAACGTAAAATGTGTCAAATATAGGTCAAGGTTACAGGGTCAAGGTACCTGCCAAGCCAGTGCAATGAGGTGAAGCACTATGCAAGGTTTAGTGGTTGTAGGTCTTATATTTGAGGAGATACCGAACATCAACATAAAATGTGTCAAAGTCACTGGAGTGCACAATATAGTCAAGGTCACCAGGTCAAGGTACCTGCCGAGTCAGTTCATCGAGAAGAAAGGCTATATAAGGTTCGGTGGTTGAAGGCCTTACGGTTGAGGACATATGGAAGGGTGACTTAAAAGGTGTAAAAGTCAATGGAGCGCGAAATATAGGTCAAGGTCACCCAGTCAAGGTACCTGCAGAGTCCATACATTGAGGAGAAGCACTATGCAAGGTTTGATGGTTGTAGGCCTTATAGTTGAGGAGATATTGAACGTTGACGTAAAATGTGTAAAAGGCACTGGAGCGCAAAATATAGGTCAAGGTCATCGGGTCAAGATACCTGCCGAGTCATTACATCTAGGAGAAGCACTATGCAAGGTTTGGTGGCTAGAGGTCTTACACTTCAGGAGATCTGGAAGGTTGACGTAAATTATGTCAAAGTCACTGCAGCCAAAATATAGGTCAAGGTCACCAGGTTATGGTATCTGCCAAGTCAGTACATTGAGAAGAAGCACTCTGCAAGGTTTGATGGTTGTAGGCCTTATAGTTGTGGAGATATCGAACGTTGACGCAAAATATGTCAAAGTCACTGGAGCGCAAAATATAGGTCAAGGTCACCGGGTCAAGGTACCTGCCAAGTCAGTACATCTAGGAGAAGCACTATGCAAGGTTTGGTAGTTGTACGCCTTATAGTTGAGAAAATCTGGAACGTCAACGTAAATTGTGTCAAAGTCAGTGGAGTGCAAAATATAGGTCAAGGTCACTGGGTCAACATACCTGCCAAGTCAGGAGGTCAGGGAGATGTGTCATGCAAGGTATGATGGTTGTTGTAGAATTGTAGTTGATTAGAACACTAACTTTGACGTAAATGTCGAACTTCGACATAACAGAACTGTTAACAGACAGACGGACGGACAAACGGACGGACGAATGGAAAAGCGGGCACCTATGTCGCAAAGTCAGGTGGTCAGGGAGATGTTTCATACAAGGTTTGATGGTTGTTTAGTCTTGTAGTTGATTAAAATACTAACTTTGACATAAATGTCGAACTTCGACATAACAGAAATGTTAACAGACGGACAGACGAACAGACAAACAGACAGACGAATGGAAAAGTGGGCACCTACGTCGCAAAGTCGGGAGGTCAGGGAGTTGTTTCATGCAAGGTTTGATGGTTGTTTAGTCTTGTAGTTGATTAAAATACTAACTTTGACATAAATGTCGAACTTCGACATAAATGTTGACAGATGAACGGACGAATGGACAGACATACGGAAAAGCGGACGCCTATGTCACAAAGTCAGGAGGTCAGGGAGATGTTTCATGCAAGGTTTGATGGTTGTTTAGTCTTGTAGTTGATAAGAATACTAACTTTGACATAAATGTCGAACGTCGACATAAATGTTGACGGACAGACGGACCGACGGACGGACGGAAAATCGGACGCCTATATCGCACCCTGCTACAAGCAGGTGCGATAAAAATCAAATTTTTAATACCAAACAGTGCAGATCCATATCAGTTGGCTTCTTCAGAAGCCAACTGATCTGGATCTACACTGTTTGCAAAGGCAGGGTATATCCAGGTTCAGCAGGACAAGGGTTAAGAACCATGAACACACATAAAAAAGTTGGGGTGCCACAGTTTTCTGAGCCAGACTATATAGCTAGTCAGCCAATTAGGCCTCAATAATGACTCTCACATAAGTTTTCAAACTCACAAAATGGGCTCAATGATCAAACATTATGAAAACACGCCTATTCAATATATTGACAATTTTACCACCAAAAGATGAAAACTTTCAGATCAAAATTTCTGGTAGTTTTCACATTTCTGCTCAAAACATAGACTCTGGATACTTGTTAGACCGCCACAGCAAGGCTGCTCTAACAAGTACCCACAATCTATGTTTTTGTGCAGAAATAAGACAAGAATTCCGCGGAAGGCGTCATCGCACCTGCTGGGGCACAAGTCACAGGAGCCACAATCAGAACGTGGTTATTAAATAAGTTTATTTCATTCTTAGCAGTGCTTACTTGGAAAACTGGGTTGAAAAAAATGTAGACAAAGTGCCTAGTGGGGCACATATATTCCAGGCCAGTCCCATTCCCTCTAATGGCTAATCTTCAGCACTGACTTTTCGTATCATACAGCCCAATGATAATGGAACGTTGACGTAAAATGTGTAAAAGTCACTGGAGCATGAAATATAGGTCAAGGTCACGGGTCAAGGTACCTGCTAATTCAGTACATCAAGGAGAAGCACAATGCAAGGTATGGTGGTTGTAGGCCTTATAGTTGAGGAGTTATCAAACATCAATGTAAAATGTGTCAAATATAGGTCAAGGTCACTGGGTCAAGGTACCTGCCAAGCCAGTGCAATGAGGTGAAGCACTATGCAAGGTTTAGTGGTTGTAGGTCTTCTATTTGAGGAGATACCGAACATCAACATAAAATATGTCAAAGTCACTGGAGTGCACAATATAGGTCAAGGTCACCAGGTCAAGGTACCTGCCGAGTCAGTACATCGAGAAGAAGTGCTATATAAGGTTTGGTGGTTGAAGGCCTTACAGTTGAGGACATATGGAAGGGTGATGTAAAAGGTGTAAAAGTCAATGGAGCGCGAAATATAGGTCAAGGTCACCCAGTCAAGGTACCTGCAGAGTCCGTACATTGAGGAGAAGCACTATGCAAGGTTTGATGGTTGTAGGCCTTATAGTTGAGAAGATATTGAACGTTGACGTAAAATGTGTAAAAGGCACTGGAGCGCAAAATATAGGTCAAGGTCACCGGGTCAAGATACCTGCCGAGTCAGTACATCTAGGAGAAGCACTATGCAAGGTTTGGTGGCTAGAGGTCTTACACTTCAGGAGATCTGGAACATTGACGTAAATTATGTCAAAGTCACTGCAGCCAAAATATAGGTCAAGGTCACCAGGTTATGGTATCTGCCAAGTCAGTACATTGAGAAGAAGCACTTTGCAAGGTTTGATGGTTGTAGGCCTTATAGTTGAGGAGATATCGAACGTCGACGCAAAATATGTCAAAGTCACTGGAGCGCAAAATATAGGTCAAGGTCACCGGGTCAAGGTACCTGCCAAGTCTGTACATCTAGGAGAAGCACTATGCAAGGTTTGGTAGTTGTACGCCTTATAGTTGAGAAGATCTGGAACGTTAACGTAAATTGTGTCAAAGTCAATGGAGCGCAAAATATAGGTCAAGGTCACTGGGTCAACATATCTGCCAAGTCAGGAGGTCAGGGAGATGTGTCATGCAAGGTATGATGGTTGTTGTAGAATTGTAGTTGATTAGAATACTAACTTTGACGTAAATGTCGAAATTCGACATAACAGAACTGTTAAGAGACAGACGGACGAACGAACGGACAGATGAATGGAAAAGCTGGCACCTATGTCGCAAAGTCAGGAGGTCGGGGAGATATTTCATACAAGGTTTGATGGTTGTTTAGTCTTGTAGTTGATTAGAATACTAACTTTGACATAAATGTCGAACTTCAACATAACAGAACTGTTAAGAGACGGACAGACGGACAGACGAACAGACAGACGAATGGAAAAGTGGGCACCTATGTCGCAAAGTTGGGAGGTCAGGGAGATGTTTCATGCAAGGTTAGATGGTTGTTTAGTCTTGTAGTTGATTAAAATACTAACTTTGACATAAATGTCGAACTTCGACATAAATGTTGACAGACGGACGGACGAATGGACAGACATACGGAAAAGCGGACGCCTATGTTGCAAAGTCAGGAGGTCAGGGAGATGTTTCATGCAAGGTTTGATGGTTGTTTAGTCTTGTAGTTGATTAGAATACTAACTTTGACATAAATGTCGAACGTCGACATAAATGTTGACAGACGGACGGACGGACGGACGGACGGACGGACTGACGGACGGACGGAAAATCGGACGCCTATATCGCACCCTGCTACAAGCAGGTGCGATAAAAACGAATATGTAATTTGACTCATGAAGTTAGAGATATACTGAAAATATTGTGGAAAAGAGGAGAAATTGCTCCTTAGGAGCAATTTCTCCTCTTTTCCACAATATTTTGACAATGTTTTGTTACCTGTTGTTAGATTTCCATGTTAAAACAGGGACCAGATTTTCTCTCTGTGATAGTGGTTATTCGAGATAAGTGAGGTCGAGATAACGAGAGTTGACTGTATATTATTGCCTGTAGTCTATTCTTGTCTTTCAATTTTTCATTTAAGTGTACTGGATACACTTGATAGGTTTTACACTATTTTTTCACAATGGGGACAACTTTTTTTTATTTGAGCCGAGGTTTTACGGTCCACATTCTTCCACCAGAAACTGATAACTGCCCTTCTTGACTCAGTGGAAGGGAGAGAATGGCCATAGAAAATATTTCACAGTCAATGTTCACAGAAAAATGTTGCCAGACCCGGTGAAAGCGACAATTTTTGTAACTAACTGTTTACATTTCTGCACAACAATCCCCTTCTGAATAAGGATCCACTCTAAAAGAATAGAATTTACCCAAAAAAGGGAGCAAGTTTTTTCCTTTTAGAGTAGACCCCTTTTCAGAAGGGAAGGTGGTGGGGGCAAAAACAGTCTGAGATAGTTGCCTTCCATGAAAGTGTATCAATTTCCCTTAAGGTCTATTTCCGAATTTCCAAAATATCAGAAGAAAATATGATCTGAAGTCCTCACGCACGCTTACCTAATGGAGAGGACACAGTCTGATAATGGTGTTTTATCCACTTGTATCTCTAGTGGTGTAAACAGTGAGTTACTGTGTACTGGTAGTAACTGGTTCTGTTCTATACACATTTGCTGGAAGACAAGAAACATCACTCTAGGTAAATTAAAGAAAAGGGCTCTAAAGCATAGGCTGATTTGGTCCTACACTGTCTGTATACAGCATACAGCCTCTTTCTTATGCACTGTACATAATATACTTAAATAAAAGCAAAAAAAAAGCAAAATGTGATACTGCGGAATGACTTGTTTCAACAAAATATGAGAAGTGATTAAAAAAATCCTAGAAATCTGTAGTAATAACTTTAATATTAAAATGACCTACTGTCGTTTCGACATCTCTCGAAAGACGTTTTTTGCTTGGCGTTTTAACTTAAATGAAAATATTTTGTTCTGATTGACTATATCTTATCAGAAACCATTTGTCTTTTCTGTTTCTGTGTTTTGTTTTCAAATATGTACCCTAAAATTAAATTTATTGCCAAAAATTGGTCTGACCTATGCAATTTCTATAGTAAAGTGATTTTTTTGGAATTTTTGTCTTAGTAAATATTTTTTATTTTTCTTTGCTGAATTTGAATTATTGATGTTTAACAACAATATTGTGAAAATTTCAGAATAATTGAACAAGCAGAACTTGTTGAAAATCTGCCTCCAAGTTACCTACGCTACAAATTTCTGCATAATTTTCATTCATTTTTATTATGGGAAAAAGTGAAAATATTGGATTTTTTAAAAAAAACACTGACTAGAATAAAATTTTTTGCTGCACATAGGTAGTTACGACAAATGGTTTTGCATTAAATCATGACAAAAGTTTGCAAATTTCCTTCTTCTGTTTAAAGCGCCGAGCAAACAACGACTTTCTGAAAGATGTCGAAAGCATAGATTATTCTTATGCCTACTGTGCTTTCGACATCAGAAAGTCGTTTTAGGTCACATGACATGACATCAGAAAGTCGTTTTAGGTCACATGACATGAGTTTATTTTGGTGGCCATTTGGCCACCAAAATAAACTCATGTCATGTGACCTAAAACATTCGATGTTATTTCATTACATTTTCTGGTGATGAAATAACAATTTTAACTGCAACTGGAAAGTAACTCAAAAACATGTACAACAAAATGTAAATACAAGTAAATGAAAACCTCATAACTTCAGTATGACCAGGTATGTACATGTATGCTCATGTTAATAATCTGATGACTTTCCATTTATGATCCTGAAAAACTTCCTTTGAACACAGACGCAATGAAATCTTAGAGGCTTATGTTTGTTTGTTTGTGTTGAGGTTTTACGGCCCAGTCAACCCAGTGGGGTCATGTCGAGCGCGGTCAGTTTACCTAACCACACGTTTACTGGGCAGGCTTAGTCCTCTAAGCGGTTAACCAGTATTGTGCACATTCTTTCGCCAGAAACTGACAACTGCCCTTCTTGAATCAGCGGAAGGGAGAGAATGACCGTAGAAAATATTTCATGATCAATCTCCACGAAAGAATGTTGCCGACCTCGGCGGGGGTTGAACCCGCGACCTCCTGGTTTTCAGTCGGACGGCGCATCCAACTAAGCCACCGAGGCCGGCTAGAGGCTTATGATACATATACAAACCCAATCACACATCCACATCATCCACCATGTTTATCCTGAATATTCAAACAAACAGACCTGAGAATAACAGTATAGACTAATATCAAACTGCTGCAGTTTGATCAGGGTCTACAATGTTTGCCATTCCATGAGTATGTTTCAGACAATTTATGAAGTAGTTAACCCATTTATGCCAAATGGATTCTTCTATCTTCACTCTTTGGACTGGTCCATTTCCAATATAATGGGTGTCTGGTAAGTTTTTAGTATTACCATGTTTTATAAAAATTCCTGTATTTAATACAAACAGTGTAGACCCTGATTAGATGCCATTCTGCTGCATCTGATCTGGGTCTACACTGTTTGCTAATGTCCCTTATATGGGACGTTAGGCTTAAATGGGCTAAAGTACTTGTTCAAACTTAAGCTTAAGTAGTGTAAAGAGTAAAGTTGTATAACAACATATCGAACATATCTAAAATACTGCTGAAAAGACCTTAAAACCCCTAAAGACTATTTCTAATGACAACTACTCACCAGCCAAATGTTTGTAATAATACTGTTGACAGTTTTATCAACAGGAAATCCATCTATAGGTACAACAGCATAATCTGGAATAGATCTGGCATTTAGCTGCAGTACTTTGCCTGAAATATAAAATATCAGGACATGATTCATTGTACTTAAGGCTATATTTTCAGTAGAGGTACTGCCAAGCAAACTTATTATCTGGGCCCAGTTGTTCAAAACTAATGATGTCATTAGTTAATGAATCGTTAAAACTTTGATCCTAAAATATGGCAATTATGCTAATATTTTTGCTTAAAAAAAATGTGAGTAGCTTTTGCATATGCTTTGAACAACCGGGCCCTGTATGATAAAATGTGTAAAGGTTACACTTCAAAACCACTGAAACTTTACTTAGTGTCAGGTCCTACCCTAGGATTTACTGTTTCCTGGAACGGCACCTTTTTGATTGGTTGATGATGTGTCTTAAATGCTGGCTGATGACAAACAGTAAAGACCCTGATCAACCTATTTCTTCAAGAGCTAATGATCTATAAGTACAATGTTTGTTTGTTTCAATTATTATGTTTAACGGCCCAGTCAACAATATTTCAGTCATGTTAGGCTGTCTCCCAGAGAAAAGAGAGAGAAAAGAATGGGATAAATGAGAAAAAGACCCAACCCTGTGCTTCAAGTGAGGCAAGGCCAATAGAGCAGGACCAATCCTCTAAAGTTTCAGCAGGACAGGGCACTGCCTACTTATACTGTGTGATCAGGAATATCTTTCTGATGCTTAAGGGTAGCTAGAAATGATATCAAATTCCCTTAATGAAAAATAGAGACGTTCACTCACCCAGCAATAACCTTTACAATTCAGTCAATGTCGCCAAAATGTGATAGTTCATTGACTCCTTCAGACTCACCAAATAAAGTTGGTTGGATTTTATGCAGTGGTTTTGAGATATATACCTAAGAAACTCATGCTAAAGCAACACTAGCATCACTTATACACAGGATCCATGCCAAATCCAGCATGTACGGTCCCTCCCTTCCAGCAGGGACTTGCTATTAAAACAGCATTTCGAGGGTTGAGTGCAAGACTAGTGTAAGTCAGATGGTTGTTTTTCCCCAAACCTAATCTCCTCACCATGAAGGCGTTATGAAGATTACAACATTTCTTTTTGTAAACAATGAAAATTTAGGTGCCATTGCTCGTATGAGCAATGGCACCTAAATTTGCATTGTTTACAAAGGGGTCCAAGTTGCCCCTAAACAAGGGTTTCAAAAATATGTTTGAGTTACTATAGTCTTGCGCTCAACCCTTGATTTGTTTTCATGAGTAATTTTAATTTATTACACCTACAGATAATAATGATTTCAATACAATGTGGAAAGAAATTTCTGCTTGCAATATAATTCCAAAGAAAAAGGCCAAATGGTGATTAACAGAGATATCACCAGAATCTTCATCTGTGCTCTGTTCCCCATCCCCTTCCCAACTTTTAACTAAGAAATTAAAATTGGTCTGACATTTATAAATGCTTCAGTAAATAATGCTTATTATCTTTGTAGTACACATGTACATGTAAGTTACCTCCATTTTCCTTAATGAAGTTGGTCAATACTGGTACATGTTCTTCTTCAAATCCAAATAACATAAAAGTTCTCCCAGTAAATACACCTCCTTCCACTTGAGTGCCTGCTGAAAAACAAAATCTTTCCTATTATCAACTCTTTCTGTGGCATTTTTAAATGTAATCTGTATTAAAATCTCCAACTTCTTTTTGTGTAGCTCTAAAATGTCTCAAATTCACCCAAGCATTAAATTTTCAAAACACCAAGAAATTCCGTTTTATTTTATTGCAAGCAATGAATCAATGTATATTTGAAACAAATAAAAATGATATTTTCACAAGTGAAAGAATATGATTTTTTTCACAAGTGGAAAATAACAAGTTGATGTTATTTTCACTACTTGTTTCAGACTACTTCAGTTGTCTCCATTGTTTCCCTAACAGATGCCGATCCCACTTTGGTTTTTTAACTCCTCTAATTTCTCTGTTTCTGTCAGCAAAACTATGTAGTGCTGGCATGCACTTTCTTTATTAGAATGTAAGGAACATTTTGGTAACAAGATTATTTTAATTTGCCGAAACTTTTCTGTTTTTGTCCCTCCAGCGCTTTACCTTTTTAGCACGGAACATCGACGCCATGACATTCATGTTTTGTTTGATGACGTTAGTTATGACGTCAGAAGCGCGCATTGGCATATAAAGAATAAAATAAAATAAAAAGAAAATTTACTCTTTTTCAGAGAATACCATAAAAATTTTCATCTTGTCTAATGAAAACATTCTAATTTTCACTTGTGCTTCGCACTTGTGAAAATACTGATGTATTCATTACACTTGATGAAAATATTATGGTATTCACACAGCTCTATTTATACAATGTTTCATACTTTGCCTTGTACACAAAGAAAAGCAGAAACAACTATTACACAGGTCAGATACCCAGGCTCACTTTTATACAATTATCTTAATCTGTCCATAGAACTGTTTTCTAAATTTCATTATCTGACAAGAACTGCTAAACTGTAATAGTCACCAAAAAATCAATGCTATACATACACCCAGAAAATTTTTTTCTCTCGTCTAACTGTAACAGAGACAAATTTTGCAGACACGAACTTGCCTCCATAGTCTTTGAAATCTTTTAAAATTGAAGCTACACTAAAAGGAAAGAATTTGTTCCCTGGGAGCAAATTCTTACTTCTCTGAGTAGCTCCTATGAGAATGGAGATAAATATTTCCATGTCAGAGTTTGTTTGTTTGTTTGTGTTGAGATTTTACTGCCCAGTCATTCCAATGGAGTCATATCTAGCCAGTCAATTTACCTAACCACACCTTAACTGGTCACACTTAGTCCTCTAAGCAGTTAACCAGTATTGTGCACATTCTTTCACCAGAAACGGACAACTGCCCTTCTTGAATCAGAGGAAGAAAAAGAATGACCATAGAAAATATTTCATGGTCAAGTCTCTATGAAAGAGTGTTGCCAACCCGGCTGGGATTGAACCCGCACCTCCTGACCACCAGTCGGACACGCATCCAACTGAGCTACCGAGGCTGGCCCATGTCAGAGTTATTTCGCTTGAAGGTATATCCATTCCCCTCAATTATTATTAAGATTTTTTTTTTTTTTTTGAGAAATAAGTAAACCACAAAGAAATCAGTAAACTAAAACATAACAATGTTATGAAAAAACCCTGTCTTACTCTCAGTTCCATCAGGATCTTGTGTGAGATCATCATCTAGAGCCATCATATTTTCAGGAGCTACGGTCACATCACTTGTCACATTCCCACCTGAAACATTACCACTATATTCACCTAAATGTTCAGACATTTTAACCCTTAAACTGCCAATCACAACGACTGTCGTCTTGCTTTGTCATCTGCTTGTGATTTTAAAAATCATTTTTGCAAACAGTGTGCACCCAGATCAGACAGTCAGACTGCTCCTTTAGGAGCAGTCTGATCAGGGTCCAGACTGTTTGCCTGTATGCAAAAATAGGTTTGAAAAGTTTGTAAGAGTATTAAGCAGACAACATAAATAGACATTTTCAGATGCAGGTTTTCTTGGCATTTTAAGGGTTAATTCCTTATCATACCTGCTCTAAAATTTGTATGTTCATCATATTACCTGTTGATGTGTCTAAAATTGCTGGATGAAAGGCAAGCAGTCTAACTATGTACATAAAGCACACAAGGTTCCCATTCTTTAATGAACATGCACCAAGCAGCCTTTGCATGCTGGGTAATTCTGCATGCTTTTTGACATCTGCGGATTTTTTTTTTAATTAACTTTTTTAAAAAAAAAAAATTTCAGGAATACCATCAGAGTGTAAAACAGTTTGGATCCAGATCAGGCCCGATGTTATGTTGGGCCTAATCTGGGTCGTAACTGTTTGCAAAGGCTATCACCAGATGCCAAAAGTTGCCACTAGCAGGGTAAGAGTTAACAATAATTAAAATGAATTAACAGATCTGTTTTGTCAAAATAAAATAACATGTATTTAACCCTTCAAATGTCATTCCAAACTGTAGCAGATGACATTCTACTTTCTTTTTATTTATCCATGAAAATAAGGCTGAGTTATATGAAATACCAACCCTTATTTTCTCAGAAATATAAAAAAAAACCCCTATATTTGAGAATATCATCTGCTGCTCTTTTGCCTGGAGCTTTAATAGTTACCGTAATAACCCTAAGTAATGGGATGGAAAGGCTTTTGCAAACAGTGTAGACCCAGATCAGATCCTGCAAAATGCAGAATCTGATCAGGGTCTATACTGTTTGCCATACATACAGAAATAGTTTTGACACTTCAATAGGTGGTAAAATGGATTATTTCAAATTTTAGGACAGAATTTAAGTAAGTAGATAAGGTGTCTCAATACTCGGGGAAAATACAGTAATTGCACAACATTATTACAATAGTAACATGATCTGAAGCCCTGTGTCCCCTCCTTGTGGATATTCCTGGATCTGGAACATATTCCGTGTCATCCTGTGATCAGGGAATATCTACAACGTGCTATAAGCCATCAGATCTTGTTACATTTCTCATATGGGTAAAAGGGTGTTAGGCCCATCTGAGTACTGACAAAATGTTTTAACCCTTAACCTGCTGTTCACAACAACCCCTACCTTTGCAAACAGTGTAGATCCAGATCAGATGGCTTCTGAAGAAGCCATCTGATCAGGATCTACACTGTTTGTCATTCAGTTTGTGAATTTGAATGAAAACATTATATGATGTAATCCAATTGGCTGATAATCAGAAATGGGTGTGGCTAATTAAATTATTCAGCAGGATAAGGGTTAATGGAGAAATAAGAAAAAATGTTGGTTAACCCTTGTCATGCTGAATAAATTAAAATGTCACACCCACTTCTAATTGTCAGCCAATCAGACTACTAAATCCAAATTGTTGATCTACACTGTTTGCAAAGACAGGGCATATCCGGGTTCAGCAGGACAAGGCTTAATATCCAAAGGTATATATATGATGCAGCCAGCCCCCTTCTTCCTCAACACTGCTATAAATGACAACTACACTACCTTGATCAGGATTGGTCATGTACTGGCTCATTATTTCCTGCATGTCATCATTGTCAGCTTCATCATTAACATCAACCTCTCGCTGCTGGGGTGGTGGCTGTTGCTTAATATTAGATTCTCTTGGTGCATGTAGTTTCTTCAAAGGTCTGAATCAGGAAAAATACAAAGTAGATGCTTTTTATTTGTATATATGTGATACAAGAGCCAGGTATAAGAAATGTCAATAAGCAGTGCAGTGCTTATTAGATCCCCCCACCCCCTTCAGAAACCAAAACACAACGGATGGAAGGACGTGAAAAACAGTATACCCCACATAAACAGTTTGCAGGAGGTATAAAAATGTACATCTATTAAACATGTCAAATGAAATAATGAAATATCTGTGACTGGCTGCTGGATTTACATTAATAATCAGTCTTCCCTGTGTATTTTGTCCTTTATTTGCATACAAAGAACTGATTTACTACCGCTGTCCATGTCTCTCTCTCTCTCTCTCTGTGTTTCTGAGTACCCAAAACATATGTTTGTGTGAAGAAATAAGAAAAATATTTATAAGTTACACTCACTTATTAGAGCTATAATCTTAACTTATCTACTTTTGATTCTGTATTATAAACAAAATAAACTAGCACGACAGACTCACTTTTTGAGCTTTGGTGAAAGTGGTTCTGGGGCAGGTAACTCTGAACTGTAAAAATTAGCTTCTTCTAGATGCGTTTCTTGCTTGTAGCATTCAATCAACCAGTTTGCTGTCACTATGTGGGGTCTGTAAGTTAATGAAAACAAACGTTTAATAATAAATGAGTCATGCCAGAAGAAAAAAAATGAAGGGCCAGACCATTAAACCATAATTCTCATCAAAACAACAGTTACTATATTAACCCAGAATACCGAGATACCTTAATTCCTTACCATACTTATTCTAAAATTTGAATTCCCATCTTACTACAGTGAACTCTCGTTACAATGACAGCATTTATTACCAAAGACGTTGCCATTAAAATGAATTTGCTGTTGCACAGAATACTTAATGAGCAGATTGATATGTAAGAAAAGTCTTGTTTTCTTCTTATTTCCTCATAAAACATGTTTTGGATATTTGTCAGAATTGCCTCGCTGAGGTGATTCTAATAAATATCCAAAACATATGTTTCTTTAAAGTATTAAATACAATATTCTTGCATGATTTGTGACTAATTGTTACCTCTTTAGCGATGGTTTTGTGACAGTGAAATTGTCATTTTAACGAATTTTGTCTTTATATTGAGTGTCGGTATAAAGAGGGTTATCTGTATTGTCTAAAATCTGCTAGACTGAGTGGCAAACTGAAACAGTACAGATGCTGACTAGATACTGCATTCTGGGGCATCCAATATGGGTCTATACTGTTTGCTCAGGCCCATCTGTCCCAAAACTTAGGGTCATTACTGTATTTTTTTTTGTGACCTAGAAAGTGCTCAAATGCATAAATTTCCACCCATGATGCAAATGCTCTAGTCTTCTAACTAGCAATGATAATGGTGACTTCTATAGCTGTATAATATATGTGTAATGACAAATACAGACATATACACCTTGCATCTACCACATTTGATTTACACAGTTCCAGATATGACACCTTTTTCAATCGAAAAGCATTGATATTTTTCTTATTTCTCCACAAAATGCATGTTGTGGGTATTCATTTAAAGTGCACCCAGGCACTTCTAATGAGTACCCACAACATGTTTTTGTGGAGAAATAAGAAAAAATATGTGGATAATATTGTTTTTGTAGAGAAATAAGAAAACATATGTGGACAATATGTCTTATCTGAAGCTTGGAAAGAGATTACGAAACAAGCAAACATAGTACTGGAAACAATTCTCAAATATACACAAACATGATACCTTATAGATAATGACTTGATCTGTTCCATATCAGAGTTGATTTTGTCTCCTAGGACAACATGAGTGACATTGTCTGTGATCTGGTTACACCTGCAGAGATACATGCATGTAATTAAACCTTTAAGCCAGGCAGACCAAACACGATACCTTTGCAAACAGAGTAGATCCAGATGAGACATTTCATAATGAGCTGTCTCATCAGGAGCTACACTGTTTGCCAAACCATTTTTTATTTTAGACTGAAACCCCTATTTGCACCAATTGGCATACCCAAATTCAAGAAAGCAAGAGTTCACCTCAGAAACTCGGAGGCGAAATAGTTAATAGCGGAAGCAATAAATTAAAGCAAGAAATGCAGAAATAAGACTAATACATGTAACCAGATTTCATACCTTCAGAGAACTTTTGTACCAAAACATATCTTGTGGGTACGTCACTTTCAACAATATTTCGTTCATATCACGAGGGTGTCTGGATGTGGCAGTGTGTTCAGTACTCACTTTTTGAGTGCTGCCTGAAATATCATACCCTAGACACATGACATGATATTCTACCCAGTCACAATATACTTCAAACACCAAGCTGATGAGTCCTAGCTCCACTTTCTTAATGCTGAGCGCCAAACGAAAGAGCAGCCAGGACCAATTTTAAATTCTTTGGAATGACTCAGCTGGGGATCAAACCCATAACCTTCCAGTCACAAAGTGGATGCTCTATCCACTGAGCCACTGCACCGATTTCTAAGTCTTTAACATTGACCTTTGGTCAGCAGCAGCAATATGCTGGCATCAACTGACCTGCATCTATCTAACAGCAATACCAATCATACACAAGAGTTGTCAGAAGACAAAGCAGCTCGCCGGAAAGGGCTAATAGGATAAAAAAAAAATCTTTAAATATTAAAGATTAAATGCAGAACTTAAACATAGCAGTAAATGACAGAGTATGACCTGACTTTGATGTCGGAAGAATGTCAAACTGAGGGAAGGGGTATATACCACTGAAACATCTTCCCTTAGGCTGGTGTGGACAAAATATAAAAGCAATATTTTACATACTTCAGCAGCTATGTACACTTTTCAAATCTTAAAAACATGACGAAGTATGACCTGATCTTGACCTAGGCAGAAGGTCAAACTGAGGAAGGGGTGTGTACTATTGAAAGGTCTTACTCTAAGGTTGGTGTGGGCCAAACATTAAAGCAGCATCTTGAATACTTCAGCAGTTACAAACACTTCTCAAAACTTAAACGCAAAACTCAAACATGCATTTAAATGACAAAAGTATAACTTGACCTTGACCTTGGCAGAAGATCAAACTGAGGAAACGGTCTGTGCTATTGAAAGGTCTTACCCTAATGTTGGTGTGGGCCAAATATTAAAGCAGTATCTTGAATACTTCAGCAGTTACAAACACTTTTCAAAACTTAAACGCAGAACTCGAACATAGGTTCAAATGACAAAGTATGACCTGACCTTGACCTAGGCAGAAGGTCAAACTGAGGAAGTGGGCTGTGCTATTGAAAGGCCTAACCCTAAGGCTGGTGTGGGCCAAATATTAGAGCTCTATCTTGAATACTTCAGCAGTTATGTACACTTTTCAAAACTTAAACGCAAAACTTAAACATGGGTGTAAAAGACAAAGTAAGAACTGACCTTGACCTACATAAAGAGTCTATTTTGGGGATGGGGGTGTATGCTATTGAAAGGTCTTACCCTAAAGTAGGTGTAGGCCAAATATGAAAGCAGTAGCTTAAACAGTTAAAAAACTATGCTTACATTTGAAAACTTAAACATTGTGCTAAACGCCGACGCGGACGCCGACGCTAACGCCTGGGTGACAACATAAGCTCTCTAGGGACATAGTCCCGGTGAGCTAATAAATAGTTTGGTATGACTCGGCCAAGGACTGAACCCCTAACCTCCCAGTCACAAAGTGGACGTTCTGCCCATTTAGCCACTGCGCCGATTTCTAAGTCTGTGACTTTGACCTTTGATCAGCAGCAGCAATAGGCTGACATTTACTGACCTGCATCCATCCAACAGCAATCTAATCATATATTTATAACTTCAAGTGAAAACTTGGAAATACAATCAAAGAAAAAAAAAAATAACAAAACTTTAACAGGCATGTTAAACAAAATTACTAAGTCTGTAACTTTAACCTACATGTATGTTCAGAAGCAACTGCAAGACAATGAACAGAATAAAATATCATTATTATTATTTTTTTTTTTCTTTTTGTGAAAAATATGTGTTCTTATTTAGAGATAAGGGAAAACAAATACATGTTATATATGTGTTCATCCTTAAATGAAATCTGCAGTTTTAACCTTTTCAGCCCAGCAGACCAAAACAGATACTGTGCAAACAGTGTAGATCCAGATGAGACGGCTCATAATGTGCCGTCTCATCAGGATCTATTTTGGTTGCCATTTTATTTTTTTATTTTAGACTGAAAGCCCTATTTTTATCAGTAGATATGTCCAAATTCGATGATGGATTAATTCGTGGATGAAAGGGTTAATGAAGTTTTCTTCATTTAGAATCTCCTTTTTTATCATGAGAACAACTTACCTAGTAGCACCTCCGGCATTAATGATCTTCCGAAACTTGTCTAATGTAGTACCTCGAAAGCCACTTAAAAAAATCTGCAATACACAACAAATTTTATATCAGGTTAGAAAATTGCAGGTGCAACAGTTAACCCATTTATGCCTGGTGTCCCATAAAAGGGACACTGACAAACAGAGTAGATCCAGATCAGATGCCACAGAATGCGGCCTCTGATCATGACCTACTCTGTTTGCATTAAATGTAGGAATTTCTATAAAATATGGTAAAGATAAAAATTAAATAGACATCCTTTTAACTGGAAATGGACAGGTCCAAAGGGTTAAGGTAGAAGAGATCATTCGGCATAAATGGGTTAATTAGAAATGGATCCAATTGCTAGGGTTGACACAAATGAAGACAGAAGGCCAAACAGATGGATGGATAGAAAACCGGACTATGATGTAACCACTTACTAAAGCTTGTACGAAAAATAATTAAAAGACTGAAATATAGGTTGAGGTAACAAAAATAGCAATGTTGGTAGTCCTTATGAAGAAAGAAGTGTGAACACGTTTGATGAATGTCAGAGTTATAGCCTGCGAGAACTGAAGAAAACAGCTTTTAAAAGATTGACACAACTATAAAGTACAGAGGAATAAACCAAGTCAACCAAGCTACACCTCCAAGGGAGAAAACTCTGCCTGAAAGTATGTTTTCTCCTTTCTCAATGCTGGGCTACTTTTAAAGGAAAGAATTTGCTCCCAGCAGGAGCAAATTCTTTCCTTTGAGTGTAGACCCTTTCAGAGGGGAAGCAAATACATGTATTTACAGGCAGGAGTGATCTCCCTTTGAGATATATCTTCCATTCATCTTGAGTTACCTTTTATGCTTGGTATGGCACCTATACCACCAATCAAAATACTTACCTTACATCCATCCAGGAACATTTCACTTGGCATTTTTGTCATATCAAGGGCATCTAAAGGATCTGGTTCTTCTAATCTTGTCATTGTGATATTTGTCAGTCGTGACTCTTCAACATGCATCATTGAAATAGCAGAGATATTGCTTATGTCATTGATCCCACCTAAAATATACAAGTATATGCATTCAGGACTTAAGATCTAGCATGCAAACAGAATAAAAATAATAATAAAAAAAATCAATCTTGTGTTGCACAATGCACCATCAACTTCATTTTGAAACAAGCATAGCTTTTTTCATTTTCATTATTATGCCTTAAGAGGAAATGCAAATGAAAATTGTCAATAGGTAAATCTGGATTATTAGGTTAGTAATTTAACTGCACCTCAATCCTAATTAAAAACGCATTCCAATGCATTGCATATATAATGCGATATCTGACAGATAAATTTCAAAAATTTGTGATGGTATATTCTACGATACACTGTCGGAACCCAATGTCATCACCTTACATCACTTTTCCTTGGCTGGCATTTAGTTTTACGTGGCTCGCAGTGCTTGCTTCTTTATGCAAACAACGCAAGTTTTTTTAACAAAACAATAATGAAAAAACAAGCATTAAAGGTTGCTCTGGGGTTTTAAAGCTAACAAAGTGCATTAGAATGGGATAACTGTAATGAAAATTTTCATTTGTGGAGGTATATCATCTGTTTTACGGTTGGAAATTATCATCTGTTTTACGGTTGGAAATTAACTTTTATGGCTCCATGTCATTTTCATTTAGGGAGGTATATCAGCTGTTTTATTGTCTGAAATTACATTTTATGGCTCCCTGAGATATTCAGTCGGCTTTAGTCGTAAATTCTGTTTAACAGCGCTATGTCAGCAGAGCCCTAAAATGTATTTCCGGCTGTAAAACTGACGATACACCTCCCAACATGAAGATTTTCAATACAGTTATCTCATGAATAGATAGTACTACTGGCTGTTTTGAGCCTTAGAATTCCATGAAGACTTTAACCCTTATCTTGCTGAACACGACCTGCTCTGTCTTAGCAAACAGTGTAGATCCAGATCAGTTGGCTTTTGAAGAAGCCAACTAATCTGGATCTGCACTGTTTGTCATTAAATATTTGCATTTCTATCCAAAACCCGAATCAAGTAGTCTGATTGGCTGGAAATTAGAAGTGGGCATGGCATCTTAATTTATTCAGCAAGGCAAGGGTTAAAATGTGATTAAACTAATTTTAATATTTGCATGCCGAGTAAAAAAATCAGATGACATTTTAAATATTTCAGTCTGCTTCACAGAAAATTGAAATGAAATGCCAAACCCTATTTACTGATACAGAAACTCCATGAAAGAAACTAAAAGCTGAATGGCACACAGAGCAGATCAAGATCAAACAAATGTTTTATCTTGAACTACATTGTCCGTAAAGGTGTCTGTATTTGTTTACAGTGTTAAAATGGTTGAGACCCAAGTCTTGAGAGAGAACAAAAGTACATGTATTGTTTTGTTAACCATTAGAATTCTCTGGGAAAATGAAGTTTTTTAAAAGTAAAACATATTTTAACGAGTAATACTTAACCTATAGATAATGTGCTATTCTCTTCTGTTTTCACACCTTCCACAGAAAAAACGACCTTTCAGTTGTTAATTAAAGTCTTAAACCAGAAGGTCCCTTAGGCAGTTACCTGTGTGACGTAACTCTTCCCGCTCAATTGACCACGTGTCAGTTTCTTTTATGTGTAAAACAATAGACACAATTAGGAGAGATAAGCGAGGGTGGGCGGAGGGAGATAATTGATTATCTATAGGTTAAGTATTACTCGTTAAAATATGTTTTACTTTTAAAAAACTCATACATGCCAAATCTCACGCCGTGAGGAAAAACCTCACGTAATTCTGACGTTTCTCACGGGCTCACGCCGTGAGCGGTAAAACTCACGGAATCGAAAAACCCCATCGAAAAAAAATCTTAAGGCACCTTTTTTGTAGACAGTCACTGTAGTATTGGTTTCCGGATCAACAGAAGTGTATTCTATTACGTTGAATCGAAAGCCGATAACAAGTGTCAAAATAAGTGCAAAGGTATCCGCATGACCTGTGATGGTGGACGGTGTTGATTCCGCAATAAACATGATAAACAATAGTAATTAAATGATTAAGAAGGTGTTAAATGACAGATTGGTCAATCTGACACGCTTTCTGGGTCAACTAAAGATGATCAGTTACGCTAGTGGACGAGATAATGGCATGCGCCAATGATCTGGCTTGAAGAAAAATGGGGTTGGCATATTGTGTCTGGTCTTAAGGTAAGTATTTGTGATAATTAGCGGCCCCTTTTATGTTGTATATTTTTTTGTTTTGTTTGCAATAATTGTCACAAAAAGAATAGAATTAGGGTTGCTCAAACAGATGTTGATATCTTTATATAAAATGCAGATAATTTTAGTCATAAATCATTCTTAAATTTGAAGTACTGCCAGTATCATGCCCAAGCGCCCTGCTTCTCCTGATGCAAAAGCATCTCCAGCATCCAAGAAAAAGGCCTATTCTGTCCATTTCAAACCTGCATGGTCTGAAGAATTTCCATGGGTGAAGAAGAGCTCAAAGAGTGTACATCATGCATAAAGATATTTATTTTGATTTTAAAGACATGAATGCTGCAAGAGGGATAAAGTTTGCTGGCCCTCATTATTTAAACACTTTAAAGACTCCTGCAGAAGTCATGCCTTTCAAATAAATAAGCTTTAAATTTCGAAAATTACTTCGTATGACAAAATACAGCGCCGAGAAAAAATCTCACAGAATATTTTGAAATCTCACTTAAATTTTTCTCAGATCTCACAGATTGACCAACTGAGGTTATGGCATGTATGAAAACTTCATTTTAACTTCATAATACATTAACCTATAGATAATGTGCTAGAATTTGCAGAATAGGAGGGAGGTGCTCTCCTAATTCTAACACCAATAATATCTCACCACTTTTGGTTAAGACTCAGGAAACTCAAAGGAATCAGATACATTCTAATTCTATATTTAATAGAAAGAATGATCTAGATTCACAAAATAGCATATCTTTAAGGTGTTATGATCTAACAACCTTATATATATAAGTAGACTCTAGAGGAAGCCAGTTCTTAAGTCTCAGAGACCTAACATTGGCACCCACCCCCACCCCCCCCACCTCTTTTTTTCTTTTTGGGAAACAATTGGCTTCAAAAAGAAAAGGGAGTCATTGAGACATAACATAAATATTCCATCGCAAAGTAAGCTAGGAATATAGAAATATTTTCAAAACAAAATTTGTAAAACAAAAAGCCAAGACCATACACTGTAAGTAGTCTATGTAGGGTCTTGAATAAATAAGGAAAAGTCTACTCCGTGGAGTTTCCTATAGATAACTGACATATGTAGATATTTTGGATAAAATTCTAGATATGTGAAGCTATGTAATTGTAATAGTCTAAGCTATTAGAATTATAAACTAATTAGATTCTGTTAATTCGAGCTACAGGACAGTTTCCGATGAACAGACACAGACTTAAAATAACCATAATATGTAATTATTTCCCTTTGATCAAATTAAAGAAGGGGAGATAACAAAAGTAGATGGAGTTAACTTAACTATAACTAAGTTATCCATCAGAAGAAAAAGGTATAGACAAACATAATGGTTAAAACTATTGCTAGACTAATTGTATTACGAATTTTTAGTCAAGCAATAAAATAATACAGAGTTTGCATATAACTGCTGGGAAGAAAAAAACAACCTAAACCATTGATAATTAGTTTTGTCATAGACATATAAAAGCGTTTGATGTCCTGACAAAAAAATAAAGAATAAACTGTCAACATCATAACTTAAGAGTTTGACAGAGAATAAGAGAGATAAGAATAAGGTTGATCGCAGCAAACTGTAAGACGGTCATAGTTTGGCTAAATCTTACCGTATTGATAAGATTAAGCAATAATAAATAAGCTGGATAGAATCTTTCTATACCAGAAGATTGCCATGAAAAGTACTCCTGAGTAAATAATCATGGAAATCAAGAAATGTTAAAAAATCCACTTTGATACGAATCAAAATGTTCATAAAAAGAGAAGGACTCAGAGAAAAAGTAATAGTGTGATAATCTCTGAAGAAAGATTATACAATAATACTGATTAATAATCTCAAAAAACACTTAATTTATAAGTTAAGAGATAGTATTACTATTCTATACGCATATTTAAGAATAGGAAGAAATACATTAATACTAAATTAAAATTATACTACTGAACAAAATTCCCGCTATAAATAATAGGTTAAGCATAACTATTTATTAAGCAAGGAATTATTAAACATATAACTCTATAAAATTACTGTCCAGAAATTTTATAGATAAACATTCAATCAAATTTTTAGAATTGAATATTAATAGAATAAAATCTATGTCTGCATAATTGGTAATTCCTGAAATATCAAATTACGTACTCGCAAATGAGTTCAGGAAGAAAATATATATATATACTCTCGAGATCTATGCGTAAACCATAGAGAGTAATAATATTATTACCGCGATCCCTGACGGAAGGGTAAAAACATGTATATGAAAGAGATAATAATTAATTTAACGTCATATAGGTTTAAGATAAAATTTGTTTAATCTTTAACCAATATGCAGCAACAGTGACTCGATATTCTGTATTCGTACGTAGAAAAGGAGTACTTAGTCATTAGAATTTTGTATGATTGAAATAGAGATAATGGGATCTAAAAGGATGTATCTCCATGAACTGAATCGAAGGATAATATCCATTCTAAAAAACTAGGGCTTGTTTTAGGCTTAGTTTAACAAGCGTAGAATTGAATTATTTCCAAGTATTCATGAAGTCGTTATGCTCTGAATACTGAGAAAAATGTTAAAATATTGTTTAGGAAATAAAAAAGTGACTGTTCCACAATGTTAGCTAGATTTAAACCTGGAACGTAGCGAGAAGGTCAATCTAATTTAAAAGTAAGATGAGAAAGATAAATAATGAAGATAGATATATAAGTATTGGAATAATATATTATCTCCAACAATTATCAAATAATCTGAATGTTTAAAAGCATAAATACTACTCGAAAGTTTATTTACCGAATGTATAATCGGAGAAAACTTTCAGTATGTTCAAAAACGTATCACAAAAGTAAGATCTGACCAGGAACGTAGGTGCAGCACTTACTAAGTTGTGAAGTTAATATAAACATATTTTATATTATAAATTGAAGCAGTGCATTTCAAAATCATCGACGTCTTGAAATGACTTATTGTGTGGAAAAATAAATAAATATACAGTTTCGGAAAAGATATTTATCTATATATATAGACCATTTTTGATGCGGACTGGAAATCAAGATATTAATCTTTGCATTATTCGCAAACTGAACTTGAACTCTTAGCGAGAATTACTATGATCCCTTTAACGAATGTAAACATAAAGAAGGGGTAAAGAGATAATTAAGAGTGTCTTAATTCTTTACCGGCTCGTAATTAAGGATGTTTTCCCTTTGTCTAAGCCTAGACTATAGATTGATTAATATAAATATAATAATATCTGCTATTATGAGGTAAACTCTCGTTAATTAACCTCTAAGCATATATCAAAAATATATATCAACATAATCTAGAGCTTCGGTAAGTTTAGAGGAAGGAAATGATTGACTTTGGCAGTTTCTGAATAGTTACAAAGTCAATAAAACAAAATATCAAAAGGAAAGTATTGTATATAATATCTAATTTAGGCAATAATAATCTGTCACGTACTGAATAATTAATGCCTTTACTAAATATGTATCCATTGTCAATACCAAAGTGCAAGAAAATTTTGATTGACATGGACTCTAGTTATAAATAAAATATTAGAGGTATAGAGCTAGTCGAAGCAAAACTATTCCTCAATAAGATAAAGTAGACCTATAATATACGAGGATTAATTGGGTCTAGAAATTATAATCATAATAAAAGTATTATTCCAATATGAAGAATCTTAGGCGTAATAGATTCTTACTGAGGCAAAAATATCTGGTATATTCCTATCGTAGTCTCAAATGATCCAGAAGAAAAAATAAAACAGGCAAAGTAAAGAACGTATCGAATTATATCTATGCCTAAATATAAGATTTTTTTCTTATTTATTATTTTATAGCAGAGTTTAGACAGAGCACGACTGACCTAGACTCTTATATAATCAATCAAAAGATAGTATAAAATAGAATAATAGCTTATCGGATCAACTATTTTCCATGTAGAAAAGGCAAAAGGAAAATATGTACCTCAACTAGAATTTTAAATCGTAGTAATCTAGAGAGGTAGCGAATAAATAAATAAACTGTTAATTTATTTATCTGGTTGGTGTAAATCTCCGATACCTTAAGAATGAAAAATTAATAGAAAGTAGAAAAGATCGATTGCTACTTTCTTGTCAATTTACTCCTTAGATTACATGCTGATTACATACCGGAGAATGTAGAAGAAAAACAGGGGAGGAAAGAAGAAAATTTTTTAGATTTTGTGTATATTTTTCTTCTTATAAATAACGATAGTTTTATAGTTCACCTTTGCCCTAGAGCCGAATAAGGTGAATACGTAAGAAGTTAATCTCTTTGTAGCGAATAAAAGAGATATAATTATAGCTGGAAGTATCTTCTACACTTAGTGAATGAATTGCGAATTTGATCGTAACCGATAATTCTTAATTCATTTTCAATAATAAATATATATATAGAATTTAAGTCAAATTCAAAAGTGACTGGACAGAATTCAACAATATAAATGGCTACTAGGTATTAGAACCCATCGCTGTCATTCAATAACCTATAATCCAAGACTATACATGTCTATAGTGGTTAATAAATAAATATATGTTGAGCGAGTACTAGTGACTACTACTCGGACACTAGTAATCCGACACCAAACTACTGCCCGGTGGAATTTCGTTAGAATGACCTGGCACTACTCTACGAAGTGCCTCCCGATGAAATTTTCGTTAGAGCCGGAATTTAACCGCTTTCTAGCGAATTAAAGAGATAAAACATAATTTGAATGACCTGGCACTAGTCTACGAACTGCTGCCCGGTAAGAATTTTGTTATAGTCGGAAGTTTAACTCTTTCTAGCAGATAAAAGAGATAAAACATAAGTTAATTTAAAATATTAATGGAATTACACACCTATAATAAGTCAATGGAATATTAAAGATTCTAGTCTGATTCGGGAAAGACTGTACAGAATTTTTTGTATAAAAAGTTATTATGTATTTCACTTAATAACCTATATCCATTGACTTAAACGTGAATGGAGCTCTATGAACGATAATAGATTGTTCGGGAATTAGTGATCATTATTTTGACACTAGTTACCCGACACAATGACCGGACACTAGTATTCGTAACTGTTGCCCGGTAAAGTTACAAGTAATTTGACAAATTGATCGGATAGTAGTATTCGTAACTCTAGTCCGATGAAAAAGGGAGATTATATATGAAAACTGAGCGGGCACAAGTATTCGAAACTTTTTCCCGAAGATAATTAATTATTAGGCAAAAATTGACCAGACACTTTCTGTAAAAGTTTGCCTGGTGAAAAATCAGAAATAATATAATAATATGACCGGGTATAAGTATCAGAAATATTACTGATACTTTGCCCAGTGAAAATTTTTTTTTTTTTTTTTTTTTTTAATAATTAGACATAATGACCGGAAGTTAGTATACGTGACTATTTTATCCGGTGAAATATGTCAAAAACTAAGTCTTTCCAGAAAATAATTAAATTATTGACTGGAGACTAGTTGAATGGTGCCTGGTTGATTGGTGACTGGTGACTGGTGCCTGGTTGACTGGCACCTGGATGACTGGTGACTGGTGCCTGGTTGACTGGTACCTGATTGACTGGTGACTGGTGAAGCTGATTGACTGGTGCCTGGTTGACTGGTGACTGGATGACTGGTGACTGGTGGACTTAGACTTCATCGGATACTGAGTACCCAAAGATGCCACCTTGATGGGTCTTACCCTGGCAGTATAGCCATATGGGGTGGGGCTCCCATCAGTAAAGAATTGTCTTATAACCCATCAAGGGTTGACAAGTTCTTTACAATCAGCTTCTCCACCATGAGAATCTTTAGCCAACTGAAGATCTCTGCAAATAAAAGTCCAGGAAAAACATATCGTAATTGCTGAATAACCTGGAACGAAAAGAACAAAAATATTCTGCATATATAAACACGACTATCGAACCGATCGCGCACGAGCGTTGTGCCGAATAGCGAGAGTCGCGAAAACGCATGTGGAAAAAGACCAGTCAAAAAATACATGAAATCGAAAATTGAAAATTTTATTTAATAATAACACAGAAAGTGAAAGGAGTGATAAATAAACAAAAGAAACACAAGGATACATAAATTTATCCGTGAGGAAAGAAATAATCCAAATTTCTATCACAGGTAAATAATCCTTGTTGAATTTCTTTGTCCACAGAAAAGAAACTGACACGTGGTCAATTGAGCGGGAAGAGTTACGTCACACAGGTAACTGCCTAAGGGACCTTCTGGTTTAAGACTTTAATTAACGACTGAAAGGTCGTTTTTTCTGTGGAAGGTGTGAAAACAGAAGAGAATAGCATATTATCTATAGGTTAATGTATTATGAAGTTAAAATTCTGATGACAAAGTTATGACATTTTTCTTATTTTTTCCTGCACCATTAAAGTCTGCTGAATTTGCCCTGGAAGTATTAAAGATTAAATACACTGTATATTTGCCGCCAACTTTTTGTTTGGTATAGCTCCTGAACGTAATTTACCTGCCGCCATACTCCTCCTCTCTGGAGTTGATGTTTTCATCCCTCTTTTGTCAGATTTATCTGAGGGTTGGGATTTTACTTCATACTTTGTTTCATCTTGACAGAAACCCTTCTCTATTGATTCATACAACCACTCTGACCTCACTATTTTCAACTTCCATTTCAAAGCAAATTCATACTTTTGACCTGTAAACAGACACATTGATTTAGACATAAGCTGTTTAAATCTGAGCCCAGCTGGTCAAAGCTAATGATTTCATTAGTTAAGTTATTGTTAAAACTTTGATGACTGAAGGCTCCGTATTCCTCAGAAATATACATTTTTTATCCAAGAAACGTTTAATAAATTAACATATGGTATTAATACCATCATAAAATATGGCATCTGGCAGCAAGTAAAATTTCAGTTAGTCTCTCGTTTTTAAACGGATAAAAAATGAAATGATTTTTTATTTTATCTCTGAATTAATTCAGAGATATGATAAAAAATCATTTCATTTCAAGAACGACAGACTAACTGAAATTTACAGGCTGTCAGGTGTCACATTTTATGATTGTATTATCAGATATCAATTTATTAAACCTTTCTTGGATAATAAAATGTCTATTTTTGAGGAATATGGAACCTTTAAATATAGCATATGTCCTTATATTTTTGCTGAAAAATGTAAGTAGCTTTTGCATTTGCAAATTTTTTTCAGCAAAAATCCTGTGAATTAGATATTGTACTTACTAGAACAGCTAACATTTTGACCACTAACAAGCTTGTTAAGCTAACGATGCTTTGAAAAACTGGACCCTGAGCTACATGTATCAAACTGAATTGTGATGACAAAAGAAATGTTAACTGGGATAATTATAAAACATTTGAACTGAACAGCTCCATATAGCTCCAGATAAGAGGGGTTATCAATATTTTTCTTATTTCTCTATAAAAACACATGTTGTGGGTACTAATCAGAAAAATAAGAAAATCATCAATATTTTTGGCAGTACTAAGAACAAGGACAAAGTGTTTTATTAAGCATAAACATCACTGTGTTTCCCGCCCTGCAAACTATTCCAATGGTGGTCCGAGAAGAGTATGACTGGTAGGCAGGGCTCTGGAAATTTTGAAATCTGAATATGTCCAGCCGATGACGATGACGTCATCAATGAGCCCATTTCCCCCCCCAAAAAATATGTATATATCGTATATATCACCTGTCACGAAAACAAATGACATTTGGCAGTCCTATTACTCCTTTTAAATAATGCACCTCAACCCCGTTATATGACGGATGTCCGGGTATAACGAGCATGATCAAAGCTGGCGTCATCAATAAATACAGTCAGGTATGCAAAAAGAAAGAAAAAAAAAAAAAAAAAAAACAAAAAAAAAAAAAAACGGTTTTGTTGTTATTTCCACCTCCGCAGAGTTTCTCTAAACTATAAACGACTGATTCCCGTCTTGTATAAGCGCGAAGACGGCGGGAAACAGGAGAGATGGAACGAAACGACTTACTTGGACCTAATTAGGTCTAATAAAAAAGGCCTGCGCCACAGGCGGTTTTGCAGTTTTCAATGTTACAAGATTTGACTAGACTGCTTAAATTTTAAGCACTGACATATCTTGTCTAGCGCAAGTGGTGCATTACTTATTTTTACCGTGAAATCTACCTTGAATTACACTCGTGTGTTACGGCAATCAACAACAACAACAACAAAAAAAAAAAAATCAATTATACCCAGATCAGACGCCGTTGTATGCGACATCTGTTCAGGACGTACGCGGTTTGGGAATTAATTTATCAAATCTGGGACCGACAAACCGTGTTGATCAAAACAAAAAAGAAGAGGAAGAAAACGGATGCGTTCAAGCGGTGCATTCTTTTATCACTCTCAGTAAAGCGACCTTTGATCTTTTGGACACGCCGACTGCACCTGGATGTTTTGCAGTCTCAGTGTATTCACACGTGTCACACAAATGGATTAATTATCAGACTACCCTTACTGATGATTCGTGTTAATCGCTTGTTTACCGCACAAAGGTCAGTGAAGTGTTGATTTTTTGACAATGTTTGGATAATGACGTAATTAATTTGTGCTGCGGGAGGTTGCCTTTATTCAGCTGTCTCTCCAATATACATGTCAAATGACCCTTTAGAGCCTTTTAACTACCATAATATCGCATTTAAAGGGTGCGCAGACGTTGTCAGTTTGGGAAGACTTGACCGTTTGTGATTTATTAGACATCATTGAGTCGTGAAAATTGGTTGGTTTGGGAAAAATGGGGTTCAAGGCACAAACCTGTTGGACCGATTTATAAGCGTTTTCGGGTGTTTGAAATCGGTCCAGAATTCTTAATTTCGGTCCAGACCGGCTATTTTTCCGGTTTTCCCGAGCCCTGCTGGTAGGTAACAACAATAAAACAAGAGGACCATGATGGTCCTGTATCGCTCACCTGAGCAAACAGCTTTGCAAACTTACTGTTGAAGTTTCAGCCACGTTCACTGCTCTAAGATTTTTGTATAAATTTTATAGCCCTACTCCCGAGCGGCTATGTTTTTTTCATGCATCATGACTGCTGGAACTGAATCTTGAAAGAAGGTCACCAAAGGAACAATTCTGCCAAGTTATATTGAAATTGGTCTAGTGGTTTCTGACAAAAAGATTTTTTAAGTGTTTTATATAGCTATATAGGGAAAATAAGTCCCACCCCCTAACGGCCATATTTTTTGACGAATCATGACAGCTTGAATAAACTTGGTAGAGTGCCACCGAAGAAACATTCCTGCAAGTTATACTGAAATTGGTTCAGTGGTTTCTGACAAGAAGATTTCTAAAGTTTTCTATTTAGATATATAGGGAAAATAAGCCCCACCCCTAGCAGCCATGTTTTTTGCCGAATCATGATTGCTTGAACAATCTTGGCACAGGGTCACCAAAGCAACATTCCTGCCAAGTAATATTGAAATCGGTCAGGTGGTTTCTGAAAAGAAGAACTTTAAAATTTTCTATACAGATATATACGGAAAATAAGCCCCGCCTCCTGGCGGCCATGTTTTTTGACGTATCATGAGGGCTTGAACAATCTTGGTTCAGGGTCACCAAAGCAACATTCCTGCCAAGTTACAATGAACTCGACCCAACGGTTTCTTACGAGAAGATTTTTAAAGTTTTCTATATAGATATTTTGGGAAAATATGCCCCGCCTCCTAGTGGCCATGTTTTTTGACGAATCATGCCGGCTTGAACAATCTTGGTAGAGGGTCACCAAAGAAACATTCCTGCTAAGTTATATTGAAATTGGTCCATTGGTTTCTGACAAGAAAATTTTTAAACTTTTCTATATAGATATATATAGGGAAAAATAAGCCCCACCCCTTGGCGGCCATGTTTTTTGATGATTCATGATAACTTAAACAATCTTGGTAGAGGGTCAACAAGGAAACATTTCTGTCAAGTTATAATGAAATCGGTCCAGTGGTTTCTGACAAGAAGATTTTTAAAGTTTTCTATTTAGATACATAGGGAAAATAATCCCCGCCCCCTGGCGGCCATGTTTTTTGACGAATCCAAATGGCTTGAACAATCTTGGTAGAGGATCACCAAAGAAACATTTCTGCAAAATTATATTGAAATCGGTCCATTGGTTTCTGACAAGAAGATTTTTAAGTTTTCTATATAGATATATAGGAGAAATAAGCCCCACCCCCTGGGGGGCCATGTTTTTTGATGAATCCAAATGGCTTGAAAAATCCTGGTAGAGGACCATCAAAGGAACATTTTGGCAAAATTATATTGTAATCAGTCGAGTGGTTTCTGACAAGAAGATTTTTAAAGTTTTCTATATAGATATATTGGGAAAATAAGCCCCGCCCCCTGGCGGCCATGTTATTTGACGAATCCAAATGGCTTGAACAATCTTGGTAGAGGATTACCAAAGGAACATTTCTGCAAAATTATATTGAAATCGGTCCAGTGGTTTCTGACAAGAAGATTTTTAAAGTTTTCTATATAGATACATAGGGAAAATAAGCCCCGCCCCCTGGCGGCCATGTTATTTGACGAATCCAAATGGCTTGAACAATCTTGGTAGAGGATCACAAAAGGAAAATTTCAGCAAAATTATATTGAAATCGGTCGAGTGGTTTCTGACAAGAAGATTTTTAAAGTTTTCTATATAGATATATAGGGAAAATAAGCCCTGCCCCCTGTCGGCCATGTTTTTTGACAAATCCAAATGGCTTGAACAATCTTGGTAGAAGATCATCAAAGAAACATTCCTGCAAAATTATACTGAAATCGGTCCAGTGGTTTCTGACAAGAAGATTTTTAAAGTTTTCTATAAAGATATATAGGGAAAATAAGCCCCGCCCCCTGGCGGCCATGTTTTTTGACGAATCCAAATGGCTTGAACAATCTTGGTAGAGGATCACCAAAGGAACATTTCTGCAAAATTATATTGAAATCGGTCCATTGGATTCTGACAAGAAGATTTTTAAAGTTTTCTATATTGATATATAGGGAAAATAAGCCCTGCCCCCTGGCGGCCATGTTTTTTGATGAATCCAAACGGCTTGAACAATCTTGGTAGAGGGTCACCAAAGGAACATTTCTGCAAAATTATATGGAAATCGGTCCAGTGGTTTCTGACAAGAAGATTTTTGAAGTTTTTAGTTAAAAAATCTATTTTTAGCTCCTGTGACCTAGATATGCAACAGACCGGAACCATTTGAACAACTTTGAAAGAGGATCAACCAAGGATCATTCCTGTAAAGTTTGGTCAAATTCCAATCAGTGGTTTAGGAGGAGATGTTTAAAGATTGTGGACGGACAGACATACGGACGACGACAACGACGACGGACGGTGAGTGATCACAATACCTCACCTTGAGCCTTCGGCTCAGGTGAGCTAAAAACATATAATACACTCATACTTACTCAATGCTCAAGATAAGGCACTTTTCAGTCTTAAAGCATTGATATTTTTTTCAATTTCTCCACAAAAACACATGCTGATCACCCATCAGAAGTGCGTCACTGATGCGTTTCTAATGAGTACCCACAATACACATCCCCTTGGAGAAACAAGAAAAATATTTACCGGCTACACACTCTTATCTGGAGTGGTGATATTAGACCCAGAATTAGTATAAAGACAGGGTATCATAAGTGCTATCAGTTATGAGAGAAATACCAATACTTTTTTGGCTGGCTGAAAACAAAAGTGCCTTATATGGAGCTTTCAGAAAGCATCAAAAAGCATTGATGTTTTTTCTCAGATACTGTCTCTGCTAAATTTAGATTCATAATAGCAAACTACAATCAGAGGCAGATTACATTCTAATTCTGTACATTTCACTACTAACTCTAAATTCTGCACTTTTCTAAGTACAGTTTGCAGTAGAAAATTAATTTCTTTGCAAATTTAAGTTTCAGATTAATATTTTCACAGATGGGCACTTCATTTTAAACCACTTTCTTTAAATAATTGCTGCAACAATTACCCCACCCACCTCCAACCCCTGCCCCATTCAAGGGGTTGAAAATTCTTAAACAGCAAACAGCATACACCTGATCTGTGCCATTCACTAAAGCAACAAGCACAGCTTAAGGCTAGACATTTAAACTGACATTGTGTAGAAGTTCTGAGATTTTGTTTCTACATAAAAAACATGATGTGCCTTCTCTGACAATAGAAATCCCAATAGAGGCAATTCTAATGAATAATATATGAGTACTCACTAGAAATTCCTAGAAATTGTCTAGTGAGTAACCACAATTTTGTACACAGAGCAATAAGAGAAATATCTTATCTTGAGGTATGTTCTGACTCACCTTTAGGTTCATTGATGATCAAGTGGGATGTTTCTTTTACCTTCATCTCACCAGAGTACTGGCCACCTGCAAGTGAAATAACCTAAACCATGAGAATATAGCTGCAATTTAGTGGGGGTATCCACATAAATATTTATTTCTGGACAAAAACATTCACATATGTTGTGGGTACTCATTAGAAACACCTTGCCAATGCACTTCTAATGAGTAACCACAACACATGTTTTTGTTGAGAAATAATGAAATTCAATAATATTAGGTTGAAAAAATCAAGAATCAGGAAAGGGAAAAGCAAACAATGACTTTCATGGGGACTTTTATATAAGCATGTAAAAGAAGTAATTGTAAAAATGGACATAGGCTAAACAATTAACATTTAAAACAATATGGATAAATTTTCAATGAACATAATATGTTTTTGAAAAAGAACATATAGTCCAAAGATAATTTTAATAGTATACTGATGACAAATTATTTGAAAAAAAAAAAAAGATTAAGTATCTTTTAAGTCTTGTGTACTTCCTCATCTCTCCCTGAACAACAGGACTGAACATTTCGCATTTGCTTGAAATACTGAACCTTTCTTTCATGGGAAAAAATTCATCTTTTAGAGCAATGCTCACTAAAATGAGTGTATTAACTTTTAGCACTCTCTTGACATATTCGGTAGACAATCTGATGGCATTTCTCTTCTTATTTCTTTTTTTCCAGACAAAAAGGTTTGTCCTAAGGAGACAATCTGCACGAAATATCTAATCTTTTTTCTGGCAATTAGGAGAAAATTTGCAAGAAATGTTAAATAGTTCAAAATGTCATCTCTTGAAATTTTTACCCCACATACAAAGCACGAAGAGTTTTCTGCCTTTGCCATTTTGATGGCACTAGCTCCAGGTAAGCTGTTTAACCCTTAAAGTGCCAATCACAACTGCAGCAGACAACATTTTTTTTATATATTTTTTTCACTTTTCAGAGAAAACAAGTCTTGACATTGCATGTGAATTGTCTGCTTGGCAGACAATTCACATGAAATGTCAAGACTTGTTTTCCCTGAAAGATAATTTTTTTTTTTTTTTTTTTTAGAATGTCGTCTGCTACGAATTTTGCTTGGTATTTTAAGGGTTAAAGTGTAGTATTAATTTGAAATCACTTTTATTATGTGGCTGCTCGTTGGAATTGCACTCAAGTATAAGTTCTGGTTGAAAAATAGCAAAAAATTTTCATCCGAATACTTCCTTTATCTGGACATATGCGCTATATCTACCCTAAGTATTCAACAGATAGACCAAAGCAAACAGTGTAGACCCAGATCAGATGCTGCAGAATGCAGCATCTGATATGGGTTTACACTGTTTGCAGCTCATCCATCAGTTTCCAAGAAACCTCAGAGGTGGATAGTTTCCTTATGTTTTTTATGAAGAACCTCGTAAGTACTCACTAGTAGTGCCTAGCTGAGACACTTCTAATGAGTCTCCATACCTTTTTTTTTTTTATGGAGAAAAAAAAATATATGTCTGGGCCCAGTTGTTCAAAGCATCGTTAGCTTAACGAGCTCGTCAGTGATCAAAATATTAACTGTTCTAGTAAGTACAATATCTAATTCACAGGTATTTTTGCTGAAAAAATGTGAGTAGCTTTTGCAAATGAAAAAGCTACCCACATTTTTTCAGCAAAAATATTAGCGTATAAGCCATATTTAATGATCAAAGTTAACTAACGATATCGTTAGTTTTGAACAACTGGGCTCTGGATACCACCCATATTTACAATACATTACAATACAATACAATATCTGACAATACATACCTTCTCTTTCTACCAATTTCTTGACCTCTTTTCTCTCATCATTACTAAGACCAGAGACTGTAACTAAACAGCCCATGAAGACAGGGCACTTGTATTCTTTGAACTGTTCATCTAAGCCATGTACTGCACTGAAAAATAATTCAAGCAATTCAGACATAGCTCGAGATAAGGTGCTTTTTCCAAATGAAGAGTACTGATATTCTTATGTGTTTTTTTTTTTCCCAAATACAGACTACTGATTGTTTTCTTATTTCTCCATGAAAACTTAAGCTGTGGGTACTCACTAGACGCGCCTTACCGAGGTACTTTTACTGAGTACCTAAAACATATATGTTTTCGTGGAGAAATAAAAAAAATGTTTTCCTGATGCCCCCTTTTATCTAGAGCTATGACCTTACTTCAGGACAATACACATGCTTGCAAAAATAAATATCATACCTCTATAAGACACTTTTTTTTTCTATCAGAATGTTTTGACATTTTTCTTCCTTCTACCTGACAACATATGTTGTATGTATCAATCAGAAGCACCTCACTGAGGCATTCTAATAAGTACCCATTATTTATGTATGTGTAGAGAAATAAGAAAACTTGATTTCTAGATACAGCTCTTATTTAGAGCTCTTTATTTCTCACTGACTGACTGACTGATTTCTGACCACCAACTCTGATCCAGACCACCAACTCTATATATTTATTTTCTTTCTCTTTATTTTATTTATTTTTTTTTTAAGTTCTTGGATCTAAATTCTGGTTAAATCTTTTACTGACTGATTTGGATTGGTCATTTTGATTCTGTTTGACTGTTTCACTTAATTACCAAAACTAAGGGGGCAGCATACCAACTTTTGCTTGAGGCTGAGCTGGCATCACCTACTGAGATTAACTTAAGTCAACAAAAATATTCTCACTATCAGTTAGAAATGCTGGAGGTTTTGTTGTAGACAGTGGGATAGTCCATAGCACTAGTTAAGGCGCTTTTTTCAATCCAAAGGTATTGATATTTTTTTTATTTCTCCACAAAAACATATGTTGTGGTACTCATTAGAAGCGCCTCGCCAAGGCGCTTCTAATGAGTACCCACAACATATGTTTTCATGGAGAAATAAGAAAAACATTTACCAGATACCCTCCCTTATCTGAACCTATGGATACACTGTGAAAACTGGGCTCCCTGACTACTGATACTCACTCAAATTTTGACTTCTCCCAGACAACCTCCACCCACTTTGGTAACATGATCTGTTTTCCCATTTCAGCTGCTACCTGTAAAGAAAATATGATAACAGTTATCACAGCTTAAGATCAGGCAAGTTCTTCAAATGAAAAGTGTTTGTTCTCACTGATCATATCTTCTGTATTAGAAACCACTTGTCATTTTCATTTCTGCACCTTCATAGCTACAGATAAGAGGGGGTATCCACATAATATTTTTCTTATTTCTCGACGAAAACATATGTTGTGGGTACTCATTAGAAGCGCCTCGCTGAGGCACTTCTAATGAGTACCCACAATATATATTTTGTTGAGAAATAAGAAAGATATCAGCATTTTTCGGATGAAAAAAGCACCTAATCTGTTGCTATGACCTCAAATATTTACAGTAAAATAAAATTTACGGCCAAGAATTTGTCTTATCTATCAGCAATTTTTATAATAAACTACTTTTTTTTATAATTTTTACATATGGAAATATTTTTGCATTTCACCACTGGTTTTTAGCTTTATAGTGATGTTTTACATCAATATTGTGAACATTTCAGAAATTTTGAACAAATGGAAGTTGTTGAAAACCTGCCTCCCACTTACCTACCCTGTAAATTTTCCCATAATTTGAAGCCATTTTTAATTGGGGAAAAAATGAAAATATTCATTTTTAAAAACTAATGAATAAAATCAAACATTTCATAGTTATGACAAAAGGGATTGCATTCAATCATGACAAAGGTTGGCAAATTACTTTCTGTAAGATGCTGTAAGCAGCTTTTGAGGCCATGGGACACCTTCCTTGCTGTAGAATTTCTAGGCAGACCACTGGAGTCATAGAGATCCCCTTTCAGACTGTTTTATGATCACAGCAGCAGACATGTAATTAGCTTATGAGGAGGCTATAAACATTGCTTCATACTTCAATATAGTGCTGAAGTTATTAAATGTTTGGATCATGGTCCTTTGGGACTACTGAGCTCATACATTATATATTAAACAAGAAAAATGTCAATAGCCATGGCTTATTAGATACCTGCCACAAAAAGTAAAGTGCTACAGACAGACAGAAGGATATTTCTACAAGTGGTATACTTAGGGACTAAAATGACAATTTCAGTCAGTCCCATAATGTAGTCCAACAATGCAAGTCCCATAAAGATAAAAAGGTTGCAGAATAATCATTTAGTCTTCTAATGTATGATCTATATGTTTCTTTGGACAATTTTGAGTCCAATAGAGACCCAAATGTAGCACTTGTTTTTGGATGGTCAACCTGAAAACAATTTATCCCACCCCCTCCCACATACAAACAAACACAGTTTGCTGGCGTATAGATAGAGTTCCACTGTTAGGGGTTAAGTATATCTTATACTTTATTACCGTCATAAAGTGTATTACCTGATATTTCTTGCTTCCAACCACTCCAGCAATAAGATGTGTTACTTGCTCAGTGAAATCTTTTGTCATCATGCCTCCCATCCACTGAACTAGCTTCTGTTGCTTCTCCTGTAACAGTAAACATACTAGTCATGATGATGATTAGGGCTGCATCAAGTGAAAATGTGCCTTCGAACATGCGCAAAATGTGCAGATTTAAATCATGTGAAAATTATTATCCAGGGCCCAGTTGTTCAAAGCATTGTTAGCTTAACAAGCTTGTTAAGGGTCAGTTCGTTAACTGTTTTAGCGGATTCAATATACAATATTCTGGTATTTTTTGCTGAAAAAATGTGAGTAGCTTTTGCACTGCAAAAGCTACTCACATTTTTTCAGCAAAAACTTTCAGCATATTTGCGTATCACTCGATGTAAATTTTAACAAGTTGTTAACTAACGACATTGTTAGCTTTGAACAACTGGGCCCAGGCCTTTTGCTCTACATTCAGTAGTATCCATTGATTCTGTTAGCAGTCAGTGATGGTTCTGATCAGCCTCGCATCCAGTCCCAGTATGCATATGTCCTAAGACATGTATCTTCATGGCACGATCAATTTGGTTATTAATGTCCCTTTCAATATTATTTGTTTTTTGTGTTAAGGTTTTACAGCCCAGTCAACCCAATGGAGTCATGTCGAGCGCGGTCAGTTTACCTAACCACACGTTTACTGGGCAGGCTTAGTCCTCTAAGCAGTTAACCAGTATTGTGCACATTCTTTCGCCAGAAACTGACAACTGCCCTGCTTGAATTAGTGGAAGGGAGAGAATAGAAAATATTTCATGATCAATTTCCATGAAAGAATGTTGCCGACCTCACCGAAATTGAACCCGTGACCTCCTGGTCTCCAGTCGGACGCACATCCAACTGAGCCACCGGCTCAATATGATCTGTCATACTGAGATGATGAAAGGGTGATAATGAAAACCTCTGTGTGATGAGGCACACAGTACAATCCTAAGCTGAACTCTGCCTTCAGTGGAAGTCGAAACCAAGGCCTTATGACTCAAAGTCGGGACAGCTAACCACTTGACCACTTGCATGCTTTAGTAAACAGTAAACATACTTGATAAGAAGTTGTTAAGACAGAATATTTGATGACAATTCTGGGATAATTTTCTTAAGTTGCCATAAATAATATGTTGTGGATCCTTAGAAGAGCCATGATGAGGAGCTTCTAATGAATACCTACAATATTTTTCATGGAGAAATAAGAAAAATTATCCCACAATTACCAATAGATAGTCTTCCTTAACAACTCCTCTGATGGGTGTAGGACAATTACCCACCCTGACATTTACCCACGTATACAATATCAAACCTAAATATTCAGACAACTAGCTTCCTTACCACATATGTTCTTAAATCTGAGCAGCTATGGCTTAAAACTGCTAAATGAATGGCAAACAGTGCAGACCTTGATAAGATGCCACATTTTGTGGCATCTGACCCGAGTCCCCATTGTTTGCTCAGGCATGTCCCTCCAATTACTTAACCTTTACCATTCTCTGGGCTTTCTCAGCAGACAACAAATTGATAATATTTTTCCTAATTTTCCCCAGAAAACAGGATTTGACATTTCATGCAAATTGTCTCCACTGGAGACAATTTGCATGAAATATCAAATTCTGTTTTCTGGAAAAAATAAGAAAAATATTTCAATATGTTGTCTGCTGAAAATGTTACCCAGACTGTTATTAAATGTTAAGAGAACAAATGGTAGCTTACAGCTGAGTCCTGATGTTTATGTCAACTTACCCGCACTTCTTTCTCCAGATTGGTAAAGCACACGACCACATCATTCATGGCCATATTATACAGCGGGGAGATTCTAGGAATGTTCTGGAAATACAGATTCAACATTTGTAAATTTCTGGGAAAATTCAGCAGATGACAATCTGATATTTTCCTTTTTCTTCCCAGAAAATGGGTTTTGATAATTCATGCAAACAAAGGAGACAATTTGCATGTAATATCAAACCCTATTTCCTGAGAAAAATACTTAATTGAAAATGCTTAGGATATTCATTGGAATCACCTCACAAAGGCATGTCTGGTTAAAAAAAAGAAGAAAAAAATACACTTTAATAAGAAAATAAGTTCTATTATTTTTGCAACCAGAAAAAAGAAGTAAGTGGACAGGTCTGTCTTTTTTGGAAACAACAACAACAAAAAAACAACAACAAGAAATCCGCGGAAAGCGATGTCGCACCTGCGGGGATTAAGTCATACGAGTTCCTATTTGTATTGAAAAAAATCTATTTTGCAGTATTCAAGAAACTGATTGGTTAGTAAAATGGACAAAGTTGAAAATTTGGAATATTGGCTTGCAAAATTTTATCTAAACCTGTCTATTATTTCACAAGATATTGATATTGAGCGAATATCATTTTTCCCCATTAATCAAGGCCAGTAACTCAGCTGAAAATTGACGAAATCCCAAGCTAGGTATTGTTAACAACAATATGTATGCAAAATATGATCCTAATCCATCAATTCTTTCACCAGATATTGAGCGGAAACCAATTTTGGGGATAAATCAAGGACCCCTTACTCTGCTGAAATGAATCTGAGATTTATGTGCAAAAAATATGCACATCTTCAGACCATGTCCTAATCATATGTGAAGTTTCAAAGCTATTAGCCTAAAACTGCAGGAGGAGTTGCACTCACGAAACATCCACTCACTATCAGGGTTTTAGACAAAAACTGACTAAGTTAACAAAGCGAAAAAAGTTGAAAAAAAAAATCTGAGATTTATGTGCAAATAATATGCAAATCTTCAGACCCTGACCTAATCAGCTGTGAAGTTTCAAAACTATTGGCCTAAAACTGCAGGAGGAGTTGCGCTCACGAGACACCCATTGACTATAAGGGTTTTAGGTAAAAACTGACTAAGTTTTAAACAAAGTTGAAAAAGTTGAAAAAAAATCTGAGAATTATGAGCAAATAATATGCGCATCTACACACCATGGCCAAAACATCTGTGAAGTTTCAAAATGATTGGCCAAAAAACTGTAGGAGGAGTTGCGCTCACGAGACACCCACTGACTATCAGGGTTTTAGGTAAAAACTGACTAAGTTAACAAAGCGAAAAAAGTTGAAAAAAAAATCTGAGAAGTATGAGCAAACAATATGCGCATCTACACCCCATGGCCAAAACATCTGTGAAGTTTCAAAATGATTGGCCAAAAACTGTAGGAGGAGTTGCGCTCACGAGACACCCACTGACTATCAGGGTTTTAGGTAAAAACTGACTACGTTAACAAAGCGAAAAAAGTTAAAAAAAAAACAATCTGAGAATTATGAGCAAACAATATGCACATCTACACACCATGGCCAAAACATCTGTGAAGTTTCAAAATGATTGGCCAAAAACTGTAGGAGGAGTTGTGCTCACAAGACACCCACTGACTATTAGAGGTTTAGGTAAAAACTGACTGGGTTAACAAAGCGGAAAAAGTTTAAAAAAAAAATCTGAGAATTATGAGCAAATAATATGCACATCTATACACCATGGCCAAAACATCTGGGAAGTTTCAAAATGACTGGCCAAAAACTGTAGGAGGAGTTGTGCTCACAAGACACCCACTGAGTATAAGGGTTTTAGGTAAAAAACGACTAAGTTAACAAAGCGGAAAAAGTTGAAAAAAAAAAACAACAAAATCTGAGAATTATGAGCAAACAATATGCACATCTATACACCATGGCCAAAACATCTGTGATGTTTCAAAATGACTGGCCAAAAACTGTAGGAGGAGTTGCGCTCACAAGACACCCACTGACTATAAGGATTTTAGGTAAAAAACGACTAAGTTAACAAAGCGGAAAAAGTTGAAAAAAAAAAATCTGAGAATTATGAGCAAACAATATGCATATCTACACGCTAAGGCCAAAACATCTGTGAAGTTTCAAAACGATTGGCCATTAACTGTAGGAGGAGTTGCGCTCACGTCAATTGTTGACTAATGGACAAACAGACAAGTCACGGCACGCCTATATCGCACCTGCGTGCTAACGCAGGTGCGACAACAAACAAAAAAACCCATGTCCATTACCATATAAATTTGATACTGTTCATTCTGTGCTGTCTTCAAAAGGAGGCCAAATTCTCTAAAACGCTTACGTTGTGAGTAATCTCTAGGAGTGCCTTGGCAAGCAAGGCACTTCTAATGAGTAGCCACAATATATGCTTTTAACCCTTAAAACGCCAAGCAAACCTGCATCTGAAAATGTCGTCTGTTTATGTCATCTGCTGAATATTCTTGCAAACTTTTCAAACCTATTTTTGCATACAGGCAAACAGTGTGGACCCAGATCAGACTACTCCTAAAGGAGCAGTCCGATCTAGGTCCACACTGTTTGCAGAAATGACTTAAAATCACAAACAGATGATAAAGCAGACGACAACTGTTGTGATTGGCAGTTTAAGGGTTAAGCAGAAATAGAAAAAGTTATCTGAGAATTATCATCAAACATTTCTCCTCTGAACAAGTAATATTTTGATACTTCCACACTCATGTAACTGATCCAATGTATGTAGCAAGATGTGCTAACAAAACCACTGCAAGCGGGGCAATATACCCCTGTTTGCCATTTAATCACAGGGACTAAGTTTTAATGGGAATTGTTTATAGCTCTGTTAAAAGGAGAGGCTAGCCAGAAATGAAATGTTTACAAAAATTTTCAAATGGGGCATAACTCTGTTAATATTTGGTGGACTGTAACCTCGAAGCAATATGTGCTGCTCCACATCATGATATAACTATGTATCAAGTTTAAGCTTGATCGAATGTAAACTGTAGGAGGAGTTAGCCGGAAATGAAATGATTACAAAAAATTTCAATGGGGCATAAATCTGTTAATAATTGGTGGATTGTAACCTCGAAACAATATGCGCTGCTCCACATTATGGGTCTAACTATATATCAAGTTTCAGCTTGATTGGATTTAAATTGTAAGAGGAGTTATCAGGAAACGAAAATTTACAGACAGACAGATTGACGGATGGATAAACGCCGAGACGCATAACATAATATGACCGTTTTTCAAATGGGCCTAAAAAAATGGTAATAATGTCCAAATTCTGCTTTTCCTTGAAGTTGCCTGTCTTACAATAAATGGATTACCTTATTCAGGGCAGCTGATGTCAAAATGCTCATTGGTCCCAGGACTCTGAAATGAAAATGATTTTCAACAAAATTTCCCCACTTGTTTAGGTTATGCAAGTAAGACACCTTTTTTATATGGCAACATGGTTGCAATCAATAGGTTTTCAGCCTTGGTGCTAGCCATAATCCAGAGACAATAAAGGTAAGTTGTAATCAGCTCTAGATAAAAGAGGTTTTTGGTAAACATTTTTCTTATTTCTCAATAAAAACATATGTTGTGGACACTCATTAGAAGTGCCTTCTAATGAGTACCCACAATATATGTTTCTGTAGAAGCATATCAATAGTTCTTGGTTGGAAAAAGAGCCTTATCGAGCTATGTTGTAGTGGCCTATCTTTGTGGCAAACAACCTCATAGGTCTAGATAAGAGTCTGTATGTATTTTTCTTATTTCTCCACAACATATGTTTTTGTGGAGAAATAAGAACTATATCAATACTTTTGGATTAAAAAAAATCTTATCAAGAGCTGTGCTTGTTTGTTTGTGTTTAGGTTTTACAGCCCAGTCAACCCGATGGGGTCATGTCAAGCGCAGTCAGTTTACCTAACCACACTTTTACTAGACTGCCTTAGTCCTCTTAGTGGTTAACCAGTATTCTGCACATTCTTTCGCCAGAAACTAACAACTGCCCTTCTTGATTCAGCTGAAGGGAGAGAATGACCGTAGAAAATATTTCATGATCAAATCTCCATGAAAGAATGTTGCCAACCCAGCTTCCCGATCACCAGTTGGATGCACGCCTGTCAGGTGAATGCAATGAAAAAGCTTCAGGGGCTTCGGGATCTGTGGAATCTGATACGTACATGTGATAACAAAGCCTCAACAGGCAGTACAAGTCCGCAAAGTAGACAGTGATTTTTATGATTTGGAGTTTTTTGGCCCAGTCAACAATGCTAAGGTAATGTCAACCAGGTCAGTTAATCTAAGTGGTTAACCAGCACCTTATGCACATGCTTTTGCCAGTAACTAACAACTCCCCCTTCTTGAATCAGCAGAAGGGGGAGAATGGTAATTGAAAAAATTCTTTCAGGATTAGTCTCCATGATCTTACTGACCTAGTGACCTGGGTGAGGTGCATGCACGGAAAAAATCTAAGGGGCTTGTACATGTACTTTATATGATAATCATACATGTAAAGAAGCGAAAGCTTTTTCTTCTGATGATAAACATGCATACAAAGATAACCTGGAAAAGATTAGGAATCAGACCAAAAAATCTTTGTGCTTTTTTATTTAGGAATGTCTTGTATTTTTCAGATGTTTGGTTTTTCCTTTGATTTTATGGAAGCCTTGAAAACTCCTGGAAGTTTAGAAACCTTAAGTCACACACCACAGACTAGCCAAATATTGTGTGTGGATAAGCCGAGGGTTGAGCGCAAGACTATGGTAACTCAAACATATTTTTGAAACCCTTGTTTAGGGGCAACTTGGACCCCTTTGTAAACAATGCAAATTTAGGTGCCATTGCTCATACGAGCAATGCCACCTAAATTTTCATTGTTTACAGAAAGAAATGTTGTAATCTTCATAATGCCTTCATGGTGAGGAGATTAAGTATTGGGAAAAACAACCATCTGACTTGCAATAGTCTTGCGATCAACCCTCGAAGTAAAGTCCCTTTTCAACTGAGTGTAGGCTGATGTGGATCTTTGCTGATATGAGAAAAGCTTTCCCTCAACTTGGCCCTGTTACCATAGTTACTTAAGTCCTCATCAAAACACAAGGTAAGGTCCTCAACCTGGCTCTATAATCATGGTTCTAGTGTTAATTTTTTGAAGATATATTAAATATTAAAACTTCTATAACATTGCATCCTGTGCCTTCATTATTTCAGCTGAAGCCCAGTCAAAATTGTTATGGTCATGTCGAGTCAGTCAGTGAGTTAACCTACTCACACTTTTCCTGGGCAACCTTAGTCCTCTAGGCAGTTAATCAGTACTTATGCACATTCTATCACCAGTAACTGACAACTGCCCTTCTTGAATCAGCAGAAGGGGAAGAATGGCCACAGAAATGACTTCACGATCAATGTCCACTAAGGCTGGCAAAATTAATCGGATAATCGATTAATTGATCAATAAATTCCACAAAAATGATCATCGTTACAGATTGCTTATAATCGATCATTAGATTTCTGTGTCTGTTACTTTACCTTATTTACCCTTACAGAGTTCTCGGAAACGCCGAATCCGGCGTATTTTTACGCCTATTTTTGCTTTTGTACGCGTAAAATTTCCTTCCGAGGATTCTCATTTACGCGCTATTGCCACCGGACGTCCAAACTGAACTTCAAAGACGTACCGCGGACTTCCGAAATTTCTTTTGTCCGTCGAAATCGATACCCGAGATGTCCAAACATTGTCAAAAAGCCCGCCCACTTTTAACGAGTTGTATGATCTTTGCCCCGCCTACTTATTGGAAATTCGCTACCTGTGTTGACTGAGCTTTAAGGACGTCCCACTTTCCGCTTGCGGGAGTTTTATTGACATCGGTGCCAAGCGTCGCGGCACCCTTTTTATGGCTGCGTGATCACTGTGTGTATTTGTTATGCGTGCTGAGTTGATTAATTGATGTTTGTATAATTAAACTTTCTTCTGCGACACCCGAAAATATTCGGTGAAATTATATGAAGTCATTATTATTTTTAAATATTCATGTCTTAAAATCTTAAATTATTATTTTGCTAAGAACGTGTGTCGTCTGAAAACACCTCAACACTTCCGGGAGTTACCGAGTGAAATTAAATAAATAAATAACAATTATGCACAGAACGCAAATTTAAATCTTTTCTAATTTAGAAGCTTATGTTTGTCATGACAACAAAAGCAATTTTTCAAATGAGAAGAAAACATATTTTTCGTCAAAATTTTCGGAAAACCCGTTTCTAAATTCGTAGCCTTGTTCCGGCTGCGCTGTTTCCCAGTGCGGAAAAGACGCAAAGTAAGTCTAAATATAGGCGAATTGCGATGGTTTTGCTTGCTATTCTCCGCAAACGAACGTATTGCTGTTGGTAACTCATCGAGAGCTGCCTTTTTATTTGTTTGTTGTTGCACGAGTCGGCGCCGTTTTCCCGGAATTTTTGTGAAGTAAGTAACTCGCTCGCTTGTGTTGATCAGCTTCAGCCCGAGCAAATATTTCATTAAATACATTTCTGCAAAATAATTTCAGCATAGTTTGTTTTTAAGAAAACATGTTTTGGGTGTTTTCTCTCATGTATTTTCTTTTCTGTTTTTTCTTTCTCTGGGCTTTGAAACGAACGCGAAGTTGGACCAATGTTGATGCTTTCTCTAAGGTCCGACATACAAGTACAGGCATTCCAAAAAGATGCGATCGAATTTTAATAAGCGATAAGGATATGTTTAAAACACATCTAAGAGAAGTGTATATCATGATGATTCTGTGTGACACTGAATTAAGAACCTCTGTTCTACTAAAGAAAGGGCAGACTGCCGCAGCAGGGAAAAAAGCGGGACTTCCTAGATTTTCCTGTGGGACTTCCAAATTTGAGGGGTAGGAAGTCTGGGACTTCCTGAGTCTGGAAGTTAATGGAAGACCTGTCACTATTTCCTAAGCCCCAAAAGCTTTTGGATCCTTACCAGACACTCACTGGTCAAGGTTAACTATGTTGAAAAATGAAGTTGTCCAGACAATGTCCTTAAATATTAAGTTTTCATATTTAGCCGAAAACTCCCAAGTTTTCTAGGTCAAACTCCTATTTTTCAATTTTAACTCCAACTTTTCTCAGAGATGGATTCTTAAACTCCTGCTTTCAAAATCCTAGTGAGAACTCTGCCTTAGTATTAGACATCTTAACTCCTTAAATTTTGAACAAGTACAATTTACTACCCAATGTTGTGTCTAAAAATAGCTGAATGAGTGGCAAACAGTGTAGACCCTGATGAGATGCCACATTTCATCTGGGTCTACAGGGTTTGCTCAGGCCTGAATGACCAAATACATACAGTTAAGTATAACATATAGAAAGAGTCATGCTCAGACAGATGGGTAAAATTATCACAGACAGGTAAAATTATGACCAAATCTTCAGTGATTACTAATTGATTATTGATCACAATGGCAGGACTGATAATCGATTATCTTTTCAGCTCTGATTAGCCAGACTTAATGTCCACTAAAGTTATGTGACCGAGCTGGGATTTAAACTTGGGACCCCCAGATCTACAGTCAGATGAGCTACCTACTGTACTATGTAGCCGTACTCATTATTTACCTGCAACCTAGTCCACAGATATGGTCGAATGCACCACCCTCAAATACATCAAAAACATAAATCTCATTCTTTTCTTTCTTGCTGACTTCAAGGCATTCATCTTGTGTAAACCAGACTGGTTCAAAGCTCTGATCTTGAAACACCTAGAAAATACAAAGACCAGAGTTTAGGTGATGGTTCACATGAAATGTAAATCCTTATCTTCTCTGAAAAAAAATAATAAATAAATAATAAATAAATAAAATAAAAAAAATAAAAATTTTATCTGCTGCAGTTGTTATCAGAGCTTTGGAAGTTAACCCATTTTAGTCTGGCGACCCCTGGGAGGCCAAAGATGACATGGAAGCAGTTGGCAGAGAGAGATTGCAGAGAGTGGAAGCTCTCGGCTATCAACCCTCATTATAGAAATATGTGGTGATCTGGTGTGAGATCTGCCATGCGTGCAGCAAGCCAGCTATCTGGAAGGGGGCCCATTGATGTATATGTTGCCCCTGTACCTGCATGTTAATCAAAAATCTGATTATGATGATATGATATACCCGACTACAAAAGTAAATGTCAAACAGTGCAGACCCAGATCAGACACTGCATAATGCAAATAGTTTAAGATTTCTTCTCTAGGAATATCTAAATCACATAGCCTAACATATCTAAAACTGAAATTGGACTCTTCCAATATATAGTGTGGGACTTTATTCAGTCTAAAATGGGTTAACATTATTGAAAAGGATGATGAAATTCCCTTCCATGCTTTTTGTGAGTTACAATAAATTGACTGTTGACCCAAATCTGCGACTTTGACTTCGCAGCAGGCTTTCAAGTGCCCTCCATCAAAAACATAGGGATAAAGTAGGGCTCAAAAATTTTGAAAAAGTAGGGCAAAATTAGGAATTTCAATCAGAAAAGTAGGGATAGTAGGGATATTCTGAGTGTTTTCAGACTTAGAAAAAGATATAATAAGCAAAGAAAGTTTTTTCTGAACAATAAAAACTATATTAACATGGAAAGGAAATACCAAAATTAAGTTCCATAAAAAAAAATTACACCTGAAGTAAAACTGCTTCTATAAACTTTTGCATCGTGCTGCTCAGATTAAGTTGATCTGATTTTTACAAACTCCAAGCGAGCTAAGTGAGTGAGGAAATAAATTACAATTTTTGGTCACTTCAAACATGTTTTGACTAAATTGTAGGGATAGTAGGGCATTTTCAGAAAAAAAAAAAGCAGGGAAAAGTTAGAGCACAAAAAAGGAGGGAAAAGTAGGGCCCACTTGAAAGCCTGTACAAGTCTCATTCTTACGTGACACAGACTCTCATTATCCTTCTGATTTGAATAAAGACCGCATAGCTCCTGATAAGAAGCCGTATCCAGATATTTTCTTATTTCTACATGAAATCCTATATTGTGGGTACTGTTTTTGAGTACCTACAATGTTTTCATACAGAAATAAGAAAAATATAAACACTTTTTATTTGAAAATGTTCCTTATCAGGAACTATGAAAAAGTGATGAATTTTCCTTCTGACAGCGAAATAAGAAAAATATTTTCCTATGTTTTAGTGGAGAAATAAGAAAAATATTTTCCTGATACCCCCTCTTATCTGGAGTATGCATGTGTGTAAACAGACATGTAACAAGGCTTCTTTTCTTTTGGTGCGGTCAACTGGTTGTGGATAAAATTTTACCTTAAAAGCCTGCTGCAGGACATCCAGTGTTTCTGCTTGATCGGAGACCTTCACACATCGCAGTTTTAGATCACCCATACTGTTGTGAACCTGTAAGACAAGTATTTGTCTTGAAAGTATTTGTCTCATGAAAAGTCATTATTGCCTGGCATTTTACTGCAAAAGGAAAAAAATATGCAATTCAGGAATCAATTTTAGCACTTGCTAACTTGCTAAATGCTTGTTAATTTCCTCAAAAAGCAAGCTGCAATTTCCATCACTTGCTAATTCTAGCAAGTTGGAAAGATTCTCTTTAATTGGCAGAACCTTAGGCATTGTTGCTGAAGTTTTGCAATTTCTTTTCCAAAAGCAATGATGATATTTTTCCTATTTTTCCCGGAAAACAGGTTTTGACATTACATGCAAATTGTCTCCATAGGAGACAATTTGCATGTAATGTCAAAACATGTTTTCTGGGAAAAATAAGAAAAATAGTCTAAAATGTCTGCTGAAATTTTTACCTCGAGTGCATAGTTTAAAGCCACAGTGTTTATACGTGTGAAAAAGCAAGTTGGCTGAAAGGTTTAGCAAGTAAAAAATAATGCCACTTGCTAATTTTAGCAAGCTGTCAAAAAAACTAAATTTGAACCCTGCAATTTAGTCAAGAGTTAAAAGCAGGGAGATGGTGGGGTTGAGGTGGGGTGCTGGGTTCCTTTGTAATTATCTACATAACATTAAATCAGAATTAAATACATTATTCTGGCATTTTTATTCTGAAAGGTGGCAGTATGCTGTATACACAAAATGACATAGTACCCTTAGGTATTTAGCCTTTGCCATGCTGAATAAAGAAACCATACCACTTCTAATTATCAGTCAATCAGATTACTTGATCCAAGTTGTTGATACAAATACACACAAATACAGCAGACCGTGAGCAAAGCTCACATACCCCCAGCCAAAGTTCACATATTCCCGGTCATAGCCATCAGATGCATGTTGAACAAACACAGGAGCTGAGAAACCTCTGGTGAAAATTTTGTTTGAGAAAAATGTACAAATAATGGGAATGATAAGCATGAGGATGTTGATTCTGTCTTACACAATACAAGTCATACTCAATGTTTGTACCAAAATTTCAAAATCCTAGGTGGAGAGAAATCTCTGATGGAAAAAAGTTTACACACACACATACACACACACACACACACACGCACACCAGTAACCAGTGCAAAAATCTTGTTTTTCCTCTTCTTCAATGGAAGTGGCTAGAGGTCTGGTACTGGATTCCTCACCATTCCTATTAGAACAGGCTAGGGATCTGGTAAAACATTATAAGAAATGACGTCAATATTTTGTGTAAAGTCAACTTGCCATAAGTGGATCATAACCAATAGCGAATCACTCCTATTTTGGAGATTTGTCACTCACTTGTTATTAAAGCTATAATTCGAAATTAAAATTGTTGCAGTAAATTGCAGGATATATTTCCCTGAAATTATTATAAAATCAGCTAGCAAGAAGCAACGGTAGAAACAACAGTATAAATCTTGATGGAAAGCGAGTAGAGCATTTATGAACTTAGATTTTGTTTGCCTAGTTTGGAAGTGAAAGTTGAAAGACTCGCGAGAAGAAGGCATTGGTGAAGAAGTTTAAGAAAAGTCTTTTATTGCTTTAACTTAAGGGTAACTGTATCAACATTTATTCAACAAATTACTTCTCAGTTTGTTTAGCATCTCTGAGAAATATGAGCTTGAATATTCCATGTCCTAAATTAACCAGTAACAAATCATGTGTTTTGGCAGGTGAGGGAAAATCTCAAAAGTAAGTTGTGATCTAGAGACTAGTCTTTGCAATCGTTGGCCCTGGTGAATGAACGTCTACTGATGTATCACCAGTAAAATATTCTGATTCCGAAATATTCTGATTAAGTGTGCAAGATTGGCCCACATCACTGTAATTTCTCATATGCAGACCTGGAAAATGTCACAACCCGGGATGAGTTGCATAAGGCGAGCATTACAGAGCACTTCGCTACGCAACGGTACGTTACCAAAAAGCGCTTTGTGGCACTTTGTAACTGTGTTTGGAGCAGACTCGCTGTCTGAAACAGAATGTTGCACAGCAACGAGACAAAACAAAATGGCGGGGCCCAACATAGTCTGTGCCCGTTTTAAGAAATTAAATGTTTTTGCTGCTGTTGTTGTTCTTGGATGAAGTGCATTGTGCATAAATGACCACAGAACACAAAACCAATCGCCGAAGCAAGCATCGCTAGCTTTTTACAAGAAATTCCCAGTTTGAAAATCTTGTCATTTTGGCAGATATTTTAAAAAGCGCTCCCGTCAAACGGACCGTTGCATAGCAAGAACAAATATCTACAGAGCGCTACCTGAAAGTGCTTCCCTTATGCAACTCACCCCTGGTATATGCAGTCAGCAGATTATACTTAATGCTAATTCTTATAATTTTCGGTCGGGTATAAAAGCCAAGTCCGATCCGATCCGCCGATCATTTTTCTGCCGATCATAAATTTTATTTTTGTCATTATATCTAAACTATGATTCAAATGTCCAGTATATCAGTTTTATATTATCATACATTGCTATATTAATATTCAACAAAAGATATTTCTTTTTTCGATGATTTTGGATTTGATTTTTAAGCAGTTTTCTGTTATCTAGGGGTATAAAAGCCAAGTCCAGTAAATATAAAAAAAATCATAGTTTTCTCAGTAATGAAGCTAATATATACTGCGATAAGCTCTGTCTCAGAGAATAAATGGTCACTAAGACATAATTAGTTTCTTGCATATGAAAATTATGTCATATATAAGCTATTTTAGCCTTTTTTCTGTCCATCTCTTTGTACGCATATTATTCTAAAAACAGAAACGCCAGACCGCAACGAATATGAAAGGTACAAAATGACCAAGGTATTACTGTAAAAAAAAAAAGACAGGGAAGAAGACGAAAAAGGAGAAATAACATTAATGCAGATATTTAATATCTATTCAACAATCTTAAAACACTATCTTCCGCGGTCAAAAAAAATCCCCCATTTCTTCTCATTTCAGGACGTTGTTGTAAGTAACGTCATTGTTTATAGGTCTATTTATAGATGCGTCTAATTTGGTAAACAAACGGAAAAAAAACTGATTTTATTGAAATATATGCATACGCTTGTTGAACCACAATGCACATGAACCAAAATTTCTGCATTTATAGTTAACTCTGTTCTATAAAAGGACAAAATAGAGATAAAAAATCAAGAAATCTCTCTCGGCTATTTTTCTTTCAAGCTTGGCTTTTATACCACTGAAATGAGAAAAGATCTCTCTGTCAAAAACTGGAAAAATGATTTTAATAATATCATTGCTGTAAATTACAATTATATAATATGATCATATAAAACTAATATATTGGACATTTGAATCATAGCTTAGCTATAATGACAAAAATAAAATTTATGATTGGCAGAAAAATGATCGGAGGATCGGATCGAACTTGGCTTTTATACCCGCCCATAATTTTCATATTTGTATGTATTATTGTTTAACTAATCTTGTGTGTTATGTTGATTTTACAGTGACTGCCAAACTTCATGTTTTATTGTCAGCTGTCATGTATGGAATATGAAAGTGGGTGGAGTGACTATGTAAACTCTGCTCATTTTGTTCCGAGTTACAGACACAATCTGTAAACAACTTTAATTAGCTACACGCTATATCTGAGTGTTTTAAAAAATAAAATAACAGCTTTTGACTGTCCGATCTTGAAATTTGCTTCATCACTTCCCACTGAACAAAACTTTACCTGCGAGTTACCCGCCGTGAATTTTTGTTATTGGCGGATTCCTTTAGCACAGACTGTCTAATGGGTAATGCTAAAGCGCGAAGGAAACACTCCCACTTCAACTTTTGAAATTGTAAATAGTATAAATTTTCCAGTGTACCGCCCGCATTAATTCCGCTGTCACATCATTTAGATTACACATAAAAATATAATCTAGCATATGAATACAATGCAGTCAACAAGAAGTATGACGCAATATGTGCTTAATTTTGGTAGCTTATTGATTGAATAAGTTGGTTTAGATCTAAGTAAGCTAGAACAGAAGTCAAACAACATAGTTTCGCGTGAATCCGGGTCAAGTCAGCCCCGAGACAAGTCGGCCCGGGTCAACTCGGCCAGGTCAACTCGGTCTGTATGGGGGCCCAGGTATGGGGGAAGGGTGGTTAGGCTAGAAAGTGGGTGTATCTGTATGTCTATCTGTATGTCTGTTAATACATATCTGAATTTTAAGCAACCTTAGAAGTATCCAGCCGTGAATCATTTATGGCATGTCAAAGGTCTTCCAATCATGTGCTTAATCAACCAATTAAAATTCAGATCTTTAATGCCTTAGCGGTTGTGCAAACAAATCCGTAAGTGTGAAAGTACTGATTAGAACAATTAATTTGGTGGAAAACAAATTACTATTGATGTGTTGTAATTAAAGACGTTTGTTTTCTTACCATTTGCTTACATCCCTAAATAAGTTGGTAACTCCTTGAATTAGTCCCTAAAAATAACTTAAATCAAAAGCGCACGAAAACAATCTTTTGTTAAAAAAATTTCTTTAATTCGCCAACATAGTCTGTATAAAATGCCCGAGTAGATGGATTCAGTATCAGATCCCAATTTGGAATCGTCATAGTTACTTGCATTTTATAACCGCCATGTCTGCTTTGTGTATTGTGTGTAAGGTGTTTGTCACTGGGCGTAAGCATACAGTCTCTTGTGATGCTTGCGAACGCTGGCAGCATCGTCTGTGCGGAACAGGTAAAGTAGCTTTTTTTTTCATTTGAATATTCTGATTTATTTACCGGATCTTTCAAGAGTGTTTGGTATCCTGAAAAGGACACAATATAATTGCATAAAAAAAACATATTAAAATATGCAAATAACGTCACTTATTACTAATAAGTGTTCAGCTTGACCTATCACTAATTAGTGCATTTCGGGGATAATAGAAAATAAATCTTGTTATAAAAAACATCCGAAAGACAAACAAACAGCAATTAAGTTATAAAGTATATATTAATAAGTGAATAATTGAACAAATAAGTATGTTGCGATAATGTGTTTGTGCATGTAACCTACAAAACAGGCCGAGTTGACCCGAGTTGGTTACAGGCCGAGTTCGCATAAATTATATTGTTAAATTTCTCCAGATAATCTATAACTAATATAACATGGGAAAAAATATACCCCGAATTATGTGCCTTTTTTTGTTACGAAAGGAAGATTTTGATTCACGATAGGAAGAATTATTTCCTCATTCGCAGGAGAAATGGTTTCTTATAGCATATGAATATCAAAGTGAGAAAACATACCTTCTGACATATGCGCCTAACGAATACCCGATTCAGACAGTTCATCTAGCAGTCTGACCAGTCTTCATTGTCCACAAGAAGAAACATAACATCCTTGGCTGCCCAAAATGTAACCAGTAAAGATTCTGATCAGACTTGCTGATTTGAATCTTCGCTAGGCGCACATGTCTAAAGGTACTTTTTTTGACGCTCTGGCTCATATGTGGAGGACAGAAAGCTCAGATCAGTCTGCGCTTCCACGCAATTTGCGATGGAGTTCCTTGATAGCTTACAGACTCAAAGGATTGTCTTTCTCTTTGTTTTTATTTTACTATTTATAATCATACTAGTCATCAGAGTTGATATTTTATACCATTCAAACATTTGAGTATAAATCTGGACCGAATCATGCCTTACCGCCTGCTTACGTTAACTCCCCCAACCCCCCCCCCCCCACCCCCCCCCCAAAAAAAAACCAAAAAAAAAAAAAAAAAAACAAAAAAACAAAAAAAAAAAAACAAAAAAAAACATGAGCTCCCTTCAAGAAAGAAAAAAAAAAAAAAAAAAAAAACAGCACCTGGCACTATCGGCAGCTATATTTTTATTTCCTTTTGGGATCACCGAGACCATTCTGGTTGCTTTGAAAATCGAATACCGCTTTAGCCGATGCTATTGAAGCGCGTGTGTGTGTGTGTGGGGGGGGGGGGTGAGGGGGTGGGGGGGGGAGGGTGTATACAGCCTCGCAAACTACATTGCTGTATTTGAAAAGACTTAATAAAACCGAGTCTCCGATTTTCGATCTATGTCTTCTTTGTTTTGAAATGCAACCTGTTAGATTTTTATTTTTACATTTAAATACACTTTAATAATCGAAATAAAGTTTTAAATGATAAACTTCTTAAGCAAGTGTACCTTTATCATAAACTACGTAAAACATCTTCTAAGTTTTATCGCCGTCATTCTGAATTAATGTCCAAATATAACGCTGGTTTGAAAACACTTCTGCAAGAAGGTCTGTCCGAACCTGAATTGTTTGGCGACTTAGTCTATAAATTCAGAAAGACTGTTGACAAAAGTTTTTTTTTCTGTACAATTTAAAAAGCTTGCCACTCGCTACTAAAAGATAGGTTACAACATGAATGTTCTACGGCAAACTGCATGCATGGTTGTTAACCTAATTATGTCTGATAACTTTGCTTCCCTTTTTAATTGCACAACGGTGGGTCAGTCCGACTAAATGACGGCTCCCTCCTCAATTTGTTTCAGATGGTTGGTGCCTGACTATCAATGTCTGTGGTCGAGCCCATCGACTGTCAATGTCTGTGGTCGAGGTCATCATGGTCCTGTTTGTGATTTTCTTGTGTTCTGGCTTCATCTAGGTCGTCATAAATTGAGCTTTGCTTTGTTTCATCACAGTGGTTTTGATTATATGTGTTTCACTGTGTTGTTTCAAAGAGGTATAGGACCCCTATGCTGACCAAACATATGTTTGTAATTTGGAGCTGCTTCAGAATTAAGAATAAGGTTTCGAGCGAATAAAATTGGTTGAAGGCCCAACTCCACCTCGCCCACCCTCACATAATTTTCCTACTGACCATTCCAAGGTGGTTACTCTGTTGCATTTCTTAGTTCTTCCTTGTTTATGCGTCTGTGGTTTCATATGTGCGTTGTCTATTTGTTCCTCATCTCCCCTTCTTTTGGTGCCTCAGGGGGTGCGTGGGGGAGGGGGGGGGGGTGACGGGGCGTGTGTGTGGGGGAGGGCAAGGGGCTGTGCTTCGTGATTGTGGCATGTTCTGGGTATTTTCACTTATATTTTTGTTCTCAATGTCCTATAGCTAGGAACGTTATATGTGCGAAGTATTGGAAACTCGTTCTAGCTGGACTGCAGCATAACTGGCGAAATGGCATTTGCAAACAGTGACCACACATATAAGCGCACGCATCTGCACAATTTGACCAGCTATACTTTTCTATTCGCATTAGGTCATCTATAAAGCTCGCGGAAACTCTGAAAGAACATCAAGTATTCAGGTCAAACTGAAGTCTGACCTGAATCTTTATTGGTTGTAGATGCCATATGAACAAGCGCACGACAAAATCTAAAACAAGACTTACGATTTTGATTTCGATTTTGATTTTGATATAGTCAATTTCCCTTTTCTGGATGGCGATGTCCCCCGGCGTACCTCATATGGGGTATACATATCTCAACTTATTAGATTCGCCAGAGCTCCTTCAAATCTTAATGACTTTAACTACCGTAATAAAGCCCTTACTGCCAAACTTCTTAGATAGGGCTATCGTTATTTTATTCTTCGTAAGGCGTTTTCGAAATTTTATCGCAGACACAGTGCCTTGTTAGAAAAATATAGCGTCAGTCTGAAAACACTTCTGCAACAAGGTATATCGGAACCAGAATTTTACGGTGACTTAGTGTACAGATTTAGAAAAATTGTAGGTAAATCTAACTTTTCGGAGCAATTCAGAAAACTTATTAACCGTTATAAAAGAATTGGCTATAGCCTGGATATTATGCGGCAGACTGCATGCCTAGTTGTCAACCCAATCATTGTTGATGGCTATGCTTCACTCTTTAATTGCTCGACGGCGGTTTGGGCATCACTCAATGACGGCCTCTTCATAAAACTTTAACCAGTAGGTTGGGGCTTGACGATATGTCTTTAGCTTGGCCCACCGTGGTTCAACTATTGGTTTTCATTTACTCTTGCATACAGTAGAATTAGCCATGAGTACTAGTCTTTGTTTATTATAGTGATTAATTTGATTATATGTTTTCGCTTTGATGCATTGCGGTTTGTGATTGTGGCACTCCCTGGACTTTTCTCTTACCTTTTTTGCAACAAGGTATATCGGAACCCGAATTTTACGGTGACTTAGTGTACAGATTTAGATAAATTGTAGGTAAATCTAACTTTTCGGAGCAATTCAGAAAACTTATTAACCGTTATAAAAGAATAGGCTATAGCCTGGATATTATGCGGCAGACTGCATGCCTAGTTGTCAACCCAATCATTATTGATGGCTATGCTTCACTCTTCAATTGCACGACAGTGGTTCGGGTCTCAGACTCAATGACGGTCTCTTCGTAAAACTTTAACCAGTAGGTTGGGGCTTGACGATATGTTTTTGGCTTGGCCCGCCATTGTTCAACTATTGGTTTTCATTTACTCTGGCATACTGTAGAATTAGCCATGAGTACTCGTTTTTGTTTATTATTGTGATTTATTTGATTTTTATGTTATCGCTTTGATGCATTGACTGAGTTGGGAGCCTTTATGCGAACCGAATTTTTATGTATTTCTGTATTAAGAGTAGCATCGGGACCCAGGGTGAAGTTAGCTAGCTGTAAAAGTGCTTTAACCTCCCCCTGTGGTTTACTCTACTGACCGTTCTAAGGCGGTGGTCCCGGTGTTAATCTTACTCTTTGTTGCTTTGTGGTTTATTCTACGAGGCGATTTGTTGTATGTCTTACCATGTGTCATTTTGATCTTGTGTTTTTCAGTCCTTTTAGTATTGCGATTACCTCACTTAGGGAAGAGAGAGATAATCTTAGTGCTTTTAGTACGTTTGTTCGATTTGTGCTTGTTTGGATTTGTCGGTTTCCTCTTCCTCTTGGTGTCTGGGAAGGGCTGCGGTTTGTGATTGTGGCACTCCCTGGACTTTTCTCTTACCTTTTTTTGGCTAGAGCACTACCAATGGCTTCTCAACACTGAGTTTGACTGGGGCCCAGACCACCTGTCTTATCAACCACAAGTGGAAGGCCCACCCATCCAATCACCATTGATATGGTTAAGAAGGCTATCTCGCAGATGAAGGCAGGCAAAAAAGGTAAGAGAAAAGTCCAGGGAGTGCCACAATCACAAACCGCAGCCCTTCCCAGACCCCAAGAGTAAGAGGAAACCGACAAATCTAAACAAGCACAACCCGAACAAACGTACGAAAAGCACTAAGATTAGCTCTCTCTTCCCCAAGCGAGGTAATCGCAGTACTAAAAGGACTGAAAAACACAAGAACAAAATGACACATGGAAAGATATACAACAAATCGCCTCGTAGAATAAACCACAAAGCAACAAAGAGTAAGACCAACACCGGGACCACCGCCTTAGAACGGTCGGCAGAGCAAACCACCGGGGGGTTTAAAGCACTTTTACAGCTAGCTAACTTCACCCTGGGTCCCGATGCTACTCTTAATACAGAAATACATAAAAATTCGGTTTGCATAAAGGCTCCCAACTCAGTCAATGCATCAAAGCGAAAACATAAAAATCAAATTAATCACTATAATAAACAAAGACGAGTACTCATGGCTAATTCTACAGTATGCCAGAGTAAATGAAAACCAATAGTTGAACCACGGCGGGCCAAGCTAAAGACATATCGTCAAGCCCCAACCCACTGGTTAAAGTTTTACGAAGAGGCCGTCATTGAGTCTGAGGCCCGAACCGCCGTCGTGCAATTGAAGAGTGAAGCATAGCCATCAACAATGATTGGGTTGACAAATAGGCATGCAGTCTGTCGCATAATATCCAGGCTATAGCCAATTCTTTTATAACGGTTAATAAGTTTTCTGAATTGCTCCGAAAAGATTTATCTACAATTTTTCTAAATCTGTACACTAAGTCACCGTAAAATTCTGGTTCCGATATACCTTGTTGCAGAAGTGTTTTCAGACTGACGCTATATTTTTCTAACAAGGCACTGTGTCTGCGATAAAATTTCGAAAACGCCTTACGAAGTTTGAAATAACGATAGCCCTATCTAAGAAGTTTGGCAGTAAGGGCTTTATTACGGCAGTTAAAGTCATTAAGATTTGAAGGAGCTCTGGCGAATCTAATAAGTTGAGATATGTATACCCCATATGAGGTACGCCGGGGGACATCGCCATCCAGAAAAGGGAAATTGACTATATCAAAATCAAAATCGAAATCGAAATCGTAAGTCTTGTTTTAGATTTTGTCGTGCGCTTGTTCATATGGCATCTACAACCAATAAAGATTCAGGTCAGACTTCAGTTTGACCTGAATACTTGATGTTCTTTCAGAGTTTCCGCGAGCTTTATAGATGACCTAATGCGAATAGAAAAGTATAGCTGGTCAAATTGTGCAGATGCGTGCGCTTATATGTGTGGTCACTGTTTGCAAATGCCATTTCGCCAGTTATGCTGCAGTCCAGCTAGAACGAGTTTCCAATACTTCGCACATATAACGTTCCTAGCTATAGGACATTGAGAACAAAAATATAAGTGAAAATACCCAGAACATGCCACAATCACGAAGCACAGCCCCTTGCCCTCCCCCACACACACGCCCCGTCACCCCCGCCCCTCCCCCACGCACCCCCTGAGGCACCAAAAGAAGGGGAGATGAGGAACAAATAGTTAAAGTAGTTAAAGTCATTAAGATTTGAAGAAGCTCTGGCGAATCTTATAAGCTGAGATATGTATACCCCATATGAGGCACGCCGGGGGACATCGCCATCCAGAAAAGGGAAATTGACTATATCAAAATCAAAATCGTCCCGTTTATCATAAATTTTGGTGGAAACTGTACCATTAGATATACAAATATTCAAATCCCAAGAAAGGTGCCTCGGTATCGGAAGAATTTGCTCTATTTAATTGGAGTTCTGTAGGGTATATCCGGTCCATCATTTGGTCAAAGTAAATATTGTCAATATTTAATAAATCGTCAAGGTACGTGTATCTTGAAGTTGAATTGAAAGTCTTATCACGAGAGTTCCGCTCTGGGGTCCCCTGGGAAGACCTGTATGCAGATGACCTTGTTATCATCACTGAATTGCTTGAGGAATGTGTCAGGAGGCTCTTGGCATGGAAAGAAGCAATGGAGAAGAAAGGACTGAGAGTAAATGCAGGAAAGACAAAGATTATGATCTGCGGTACGGGACTGGACCTCCTGCAGTTCAGGCGAGTTTCCATGCGCCGTCTGTCGCACTGGAGTGGGCAGCAACAGCATCTTCTGCAATGGCTGCAAGCACTGGGTGCACAAGAAATGCAGTGGGCTCAAGCACTTGAAAAAAAGACCCTGACTACAGATGTACACGGTGCCGGGGAAGTGCACGCCCCTTGGATGGCAGACCACAGAAGGAAGTCCAGGTCGGACCTGGCAAGCTTGAGGTGGTAGCTTCCTTTTGCTACTTAGGAGACATACTCTCAGCAGCAGGTGGCTGTGAACTTTCAACCACAACACATGTATAAACCGCCTGGAAGAAGTTCAAGGATCTGCTACCAGTTCTCTCTTCACGCCACCTGTCTTTCAAAACACGTAGCCGTGTGTACAGCTCTTGTGTGCAGAGCGCAATGCTCCATGTCGTCTGCAGCGAAACGACAGGGCAATGATCAGACAGATCTGCAATGTCAGACCGCACCACCAGGTCCAATGAGCTACTTGTGCGGCTTGGCATTGAGGATCTGGACCTCATTCTGAAGGAGAGAAGACTCCGATGGTATGGACATGTGGAACGCTGGTGCAGTCAAGACAGCCTTTGACATACAGGTTGATGGAAAGCGTGGGCCTGGGAGGCCCAAGATGACATGGAAACAGCTGACAGAGAGGGATTGCAGAGAGTGGAAGCTCTCTGCCATCAACCCTCATGATAGACATACCTGCAGATCTGGTGTGAGATCTGCCATGCATTCAGCAAGCGAGCTATCTGGAAGAGGGCCCACTGGTGTGGATGTTGCCCCTATACCTGCACGTTAATCCCGATTATGATGATGATATGATTGTGATTGGAATATTTGTGCCTGTGACTGACGGGGACCTTTCTCTCCCAGGATTCGATTTAGTAGATGTGATGTCAGGACTATAAAACAGCTGAAATCTTTATTTCGCAATTGAAAATGAAGTCACGTCCGTTATCCATTTATATCATACGTTATAAATATAGTTCAGCCTTAAATAATTACACTATTCAAGCAGCGAACAAAAAAGATGCTGGTCAGACTGTGCAGATGCGCAGACTGATTTGCACCTTTGTTGTTCGCACATTGTAAGGAAATATGGTACTGTTATGTTTTATCTACAGCTGCAGTATATAATGTTTTTTGATTAGCCGCTTGGGCAGTTTACCTTTAGCTTTGGACTAAAATAGTAGCATTTAGCAGACATAGTCTTGTGTGTTCATTACACACATGCAATTAGCAGATTTTCTCACGACCTGGATCATTATTATTATATATCATCACCGAGATAAAACGATTCAATTTATGAACATCTGAAAACATTTCCTAACTACAAGTATACACTCCGGTGCAAAAATAAATATATTTTTCTGATATTCTCGTAGACTTGCATGTATTTCTTACGCTTTTGTATCAGGTATATAAATGCAATGTAAAACATATGTCGGTAAACTGTCTATAAAAACGTCTGTGAACCCATAATTACTAGTTATAAAATTATAATTATCTGTCACAGGTCATTTGACTGAACAAAAGTGTCGGAGAACTGTCTTCAAAAAGTGTCGGGGAACTGTCTTCAAATCTTTCGGGGAACTGTCTCAAAAAACTGTGTCGGGAAACTGTCTTGTCCGGGAACTATCTCGATTCCTGTAAATGAATTAATGTCTATTGATTTATCACCAGTACAATATTCTGATTCTGATAGATAGATACTCCAAAGAAGGGAGATCGAGGAATGGTGCCATCTAGAAAAGGAAAATTAACATTGTCAATATCAAAGTCGTCACGTTTGTTGTAATTTTATTTTTACGAAATTATACATTTGATATCAAGAACTTCGAGGCGCAAGTCAGTCAAGAGCTAATTCTTAACTTCTTTTCAGTGTATAATATAACCATATGGTACCCAATTATCTACCGGCTTTCATCTCCTAGGTTTAATCAAGATTGGACACGGAAAATAAATATATAAATTAATATATTAATTAAACTGAAACTGTTTTTGTGACAAATTCTCAAATTTATTTTTCTGGCAAAGTGATAAAAGATTGGTTTCGAATTAAAAATTATGAATATAAAAACATTGACTAAATTCATAAATCTCGTTTGCAATTCATAAACGAGATCCCAATGAGATCCGAAGGCTCAAGCGAATTTTCTTTGTCCGGCGAAGGTAAATTAATCATTACCAGAGGAACTATTGCGAGTAGAGGATTGTTCCCTATTGCAATGTAGAATCCTGCCATTTTTGGGAGGTGTAGCAACATTTGTTATTGCCTCTAACCTATAGAAATGCGGTTGCAAGATGCACCAAACCCCGGTACCACCAGGGGAAGTAATTCAGTTAGTCCTTGTAAAAAATTTTTTATTTCGCCCGAGCCGGGAACAGAAACCACAGATAATAGGATGAATAATGTTCAGAAATAGTTCATCTCGCTATCAAGAGATAGATAAAAAGTAAACATTTGGGGGACTGGCCATTCTTCCACAGGCACAACACTGACATGACTGAGGATTTTGGAATTGGCTGCCTCCAGAGCACAGATACTTGGGGTCAGTAAGGCAGTTCAGGCCCAAAAAAATATCTTGTATATATTTTTTCTCGAGTTATTTTTGTATTTAGTACAACCGAAACACTGCTGATAAAATATAATCATATTTTGTGACTTCTGAAAAGGTTCTAAAAAACATCACATTTGTCTCAAATGTTATTATATGGACAAGATAACAACCAATGGCCAGCACACTGGGGGGTCCCAGCATGTTTACACTGCTACGCTAACTATAACAAATGCAACATGCAACTAACTTGCATCCGCTGTTTCGACAAACATTAGTCTTTGCCACGATATCGTTGTCATAGCCATATCTTGTTGCACCGCTTCATTTTTGGCTGAAATATTCTCACCAAATGTCAACAAATTCTACTACATCTACGAACCATGGATCAGAAATGGGTCAAGTTCTGGATATTGGCTTCCATTTATTAAATTACAGATACATCGATGCTGAGCCGAGAGCCAGAATTGGACGGGTTTGAAATCATTGTCATCTGATTTCAATAAATTGTGATGAAATTTCACCCGTCTAATTCTGGTTCTTGGCTCATTTGTGCTGTATATATGATTTAAGTAACGGAAGCTGGAACCCAGAACATGACCCATTTCTGATCTACGGCTCGTAGATGTAGTAGAAGAATTTATTGACATTTCGTGATAATATTTCAGCCAAAAATGAAGTGATGCACCAAGATTTGGTTATGACATCCATATGGCAACAAAGACTAATGATTGCTGACTTAGCGGATTCAAGTTAGTTGCATGTTGCATTTGTTTTAGTTAGCGTAGCAATGTAAACATGCTGGGACCCCCCCAGATCTGTGCTGGCCATTGATTGTTATCTTGTCCATATATTACCATTTGAGACAAATGTGATGTTTTTTAGAACCTTTTCAGAAGTCACAAAATATGATTATGTTTTATCAGCAGTGTTTCTGTTGTACTAAAATACAAAAATAACTAGAGAAAAAATATATACAAGATATTTTTTTGGGCCTGCACTGCCCTACTGACCCCAAGTATCTGTACTCCAGAGCACCCAGCCAGGATATTCAAAACAGCGACTCATCCCCTCCATGTAATGAGATCTCCTTTTTTAAATAGTATTCAGGCTGTTTTTATCTGCACCTCGATTTGCTTTGAAGCAACGTATATACCGTAAGCACTAAAGTTGGAAAAAACTTGTTTCTCTGCCGCCCTCAGTGGGTAAGTTGGATGCATGTCCGAATGGTGATCAGGAGATTGCGGGTTAGACCCCCGATGGGTCTGCAGCATTCTTTCTCGATCATGAAATATTTTCTAATCAGGTCGCAGACTCGATCCTTGCTGGGTCCAGCAACATTCTTTCTTATTGATATGAATATTTTCTCTGGTCATTCTCTTTGTTTCGCTGATTCAAGAAGTGCAGTTGTCAACTTCTGTTGAAAGAATGTGCACAATACTGGTTAACAGCTTAGAGGACTAAACCTGCCCAGTAGAAGTGTGGTAAGGTGACCCCATTGGATTGGCCATGAAACCTCAAGACAAAACAAAACAAAAAAAAAAAGGTCTCACCGAGTGATGAACTAATATGGAAGAAGAAGAAGTGTTAACCCTCAGACACATAGTCTGAAAAAAGTGTAGATGTCTGAAACCACCTGCCAAGGTGGACAGAATGTCCGAACACCATTTTCGGCTATCGCTGCATGTTTTCTGACTTTCTTTCTTTGTGATGAACACACAAAGTAGACAGTAAAACGATATCTGCTTTGTCAGATTATCCGTGCATGCAACATTTACCAGACTGGTTATTAAAGTTTTACCGGGAAAAAATTAAATATAGCAACCAGTGAATCGGGTTTTGCAAAATACATTCCGATTGGTTGGCAAAATCCTAACGGAGTAGTTTCCCTTCATTTGTACTTTCGGTTTTACTGCGGGCATACAATCTGCGAAGAAAAATAAAAAAGAAAAAGAAAAAAAACAACATGTGGCAACGATCTACAAATGCCACAAGTAAACAACAGTCTGAGTCGCCCTCGCCTGAGCAAATCATGAATCAGATCCGCAAGCTTGACTCTGAACTGAACACAATACCCACTCCACCTCACATGAAGCAAAGAAGCCATACAAGGGAAGCGCAGCTTCCAACAAAAATGGGTAACACTCTTCCCCTGGTAAGAGTTTGACAAGGAAAACCCAGCAATACTATCGCAAAATATTATGACTGTGATTGTCACAAGAAATGGGTTATTTTTGTTATAGGTATATGTTCACAAATAAAGTTTGAAATATCCTTTTTATTATTTCTATGGAAATATTTTGAAATGTCCAAACAAGAATTAGTGCTGTCCAGACAAAACATCCGGACTGCAATTTGGTTTAGCAGAATCACTGACCCTTCTGCTTGCTGATCACAAGGTTGTGGCAGAAGCGTCTGGTTGGCTGAGTGGTTAGTGCATCCGACTGGAACACAAGGTCCCAGGTTTGAATCACGCGCTTGAAGTGGAATTCATCTTGTAGCTATACGGCTCTTCATTGCACAGAGCCTTTCATCATCATCCTTCCATCATCTCAGTATGATTGAAATAATGTTGAAAGGGACATAAAACACCAAATCATCATCACAAGGTTGTGGGTTCAAATGCGGAAGGGGATTCAGCTTGTGAATGTACAGCACTCCATTGACAAAGCTTCATTATCACCTTTCCATTCTTTCTATATGACATGTATATTTCATATGTTTATGTAAAACACCAAATTATCGTCAAAACACCACCAGAGAGAGCATCAAGATTGATCCAGGGTTCGTTCAATTATCCAGAATATTCAAAGTTTGATCACAAACTATTACAAACTAGCCTTTCATTTGTGACAGCTTTCAGCAGACAGTACTGATCCAATATCAGCGAACTATTCTCAAGCTGTCTTTTGGCAACTGACAACTGCCCTGAATCAGCAGAAGGAAGAGAATGACCGTAGAAAATATTTCATGATCAATCTCCACGAAAGACTGTTGCCAACCTGGGCCCAGTTGTTCAAAGCTAACAATGTCGTTAGTTAACGATTCGTTAAAATTTACATCGAGGGATACGCACATATGCTGAAATTTTTTGCTGAAAAAATGTGAGTAGCTTTTGCAGAGTGACTTGTAGATAAAAAAAAGCTAAAATCATTCTGATCAGAAATGCTGAGGACTATTATATAGAGAGATCTGCATGATACAATTGGCTGCATGGGAAAGCAAATCAGGAATGGCATTTCTCCCAGAAAAAAATGCAACAAGCATGTCTCAGATCACAGTCACCTATGCAGTTCATGTGTCAAGCATTACAAAAGTATTAATTTTATGGACATACTCAGGAAAGGCCATAATCACAGAACATAGTCTGGCCAAAGCACTGAATAAAGCTTGAATAACATAAACACACAAAAAAAAAAAAAAAATGTTAAAAAAATGGCACTTCATTTTTAACTCGCCTGGACTGCATCAACGTCAGCCTCAGCTTGGCGTCCACATTTATTTTAAAGTTTTTTAAGACCTTATATTTTCCAGACCATTTGATAGATTTTGTTCATATTTGGTATGATGATAGTAGATAGATATAGTTCTTAAGTTTTATTCAGCAGTACCTCAGCCCATTACCTCAAGGTCATGGACTTAGAAATTTTTAATGTTAAAGTTTTTTAAGAGCACTTATTTTCCATACTATATTTTCCATCTTTTACTTAATCCTCTATGAAATCATGTTTGGATACTTATTAGAAGTGCCTTTGTGAGGCAATTCTAGTGGGTATGCACAACATACCTGGAACAGAAAAAAGAATGGCATTGGAAATATTGTCTTGGAATGGTGAACAGCACAACTGTTGAGACAGGGGCCTCAAACCTGGCTTTACTGGTGCCATACCGCACCCTTAATCCTGATACAAGAAGCTGACCCTTTCAAATATTTCCTTTCCATCTGTCATCAGATTCCTGTCTTTCCAATATCTGTGTGTACATTTTCTACCAAGTGCATCCTCTTGTTTGAAATTGTGGAAGGTTTTAGTTAATCCATTGTAGACTGAATAGAGTCTTCCACACTTTATATTGGAAGAGTCCAATTTCAATTTTAAGTATGTCAAGCTGTGAGATTTAGATATTCGTAGAGAAAATTAAGGGTAAATTATTTGCAAACAATGGAGACCCTGATCAGACGCCACATTCTGCGGCATCTGATCTGGGTCTGCATTGTTTGCCAGTTTTAGCAAAACTAAACCCTTTTAGGCGTCTCCCGACTACAGTGGGTTAATTCTGTTGGCATTAGCATTTATTTGACAATATAGTATTTAAGGTGGCAAGTTTTTAATAAGACAGGCTTCAGACTTTTTGTAAATAATAACTCTATCTTTGTTTCTTTCAGGTAAACTTAAAGGCAGCAAGATGATGGCTGCTACAGGTTTTCGTGGCATGCCACAGACGCCGCCAATGAGTAAGTATGCCTACAGATATTTTCACTCTGACCTCCAAGAGCTCAAGTGATCACAACTGATTTCCAAGTGATTTCATGCAATAAAATTTGGGTAATCAAGAAAGATTAGGACATATGATTGTCAAGTCGCTTTATCGGTACTGAAACCAAAGTACACCCCGACCGCTCTATAACACTACTGCTGTGATCCAAAGCAAAAGCTGTGTTAGCTAAACAGCCATGTTGTATCCAAACAAAAATAAACATCTTATATAGAAAAATGACCATTTATTGCGGTTATTTTTCTATGTACCGGTAATCTATACATTTTTGGTTTGGACACATGGAAGCAGCGGACAGAGAGGAATTGCAGAGAGTGGAAGTTCTCGGCTATCGACCTTCATGATAGATATACCTGGAGATCTGGTGTGAGATCTGCCATGTGTGCAGCAAGCCAGCTACCTGGAAGGGGGCCCACTGATGTAGATGTTGCCCCTGTACCTGCACGTTAATAAAAAATCTGATGTGCAGTCTTATATACAAAACCATCTTATAATGAACCGTCTTGTAAAGAGGTTTCATTGTATATCCCTTTATTAGGTTAATAACATGCCATTGTTATCAAAACGTCTTACCTGAAAAAAAAAAAAAAAACAACTAAAAAAACTCTGAAATTATAGGAGAGAGTAGTACATTAATTGATACATTATTCATAAAAACACATTGGGTGAGGCAAAGGTGTTATGTATCTTGCGTCACCGGGCGTCCAACTGATATTGGCTTACAGTTGGGCAAGGCCTGCTATCCTTGCAGCAGGTAAGAGTAGAGGGGGAATGTTTTTATTTCTTCCGTTTCTTCACCTTCATTCATTTACCTCTTTCTCCTGTCCCTCTCTTTCATCTCCTCTACTATCTCTTCTATCTCTCTCTCTTTCTCTGGGAGATGACACAAAATGGCCTATAAGGGTTGATGTGTCGTTAAACCCCAACACAATCAATCAGCTGTCTACATGATTTTGCTTTATTATTTTTTGTCACTTTAGTAATGTGACCAGCTAAAGGAGTATTATTATAGAGCTGGGGCTTGTAACGTCTCCATTTAGTATTAATTTACTTTAATTGAAATATTTTGTTTAGTGAAAAAAGTAAATCAACAAGGAAGTCATCTCCATCCAGTAGAATTAAAAAAAGGGCAATAATGAATAAACAGAGTATTAAATTAGTTACACTATATATGAGCTACAACCTTTTTACATGTGTGCCCAGGGAAGATTCGGATCAGTGTGCACATCCTGAAGTCTTCTGATAAGGGTTTTCACTCTTGCTCTTTTCATAGCACGAGTTAAGGCGCTTTTTTTTTTCAATCCAAAAGTATTGATATTTTTCTTATTTCTCCACGAAAACATGTTGTGGGTACTCATTAGAAGCGCCTCGCCGAGACGCTTCCAATGAGTACCCACAACATACGTTTTCATGGAAAAAATAAGAAAAATATTCACAGGATACCCACCCTTATCTAGACCTATGCTCTTTTGCTAACCAAGTTTCTTCAGTTCTTCAAGTATACAGTGAAGACTGATTAGACTGTGCAGATGAGTAGGCTGGGCACATGTCATAAAATATATTTTCTCATATGACAATTACTGAATTGATTCATAATTTGATCATTTTACAGCAAGGACAAGGTCGGAAAGAGGAACACCTGGCCATGGTGGACATGTTGGAGGCGAGGGTATGGGGGGTCCAAGGGTAAGTTTGCTTTGAAAGTTTAGTAGCCAGTAGTGTTTTGGAATCAGCCAGAATTTCATAGTCGATTGTTCTTTTAAAATCAGCTGATCATTGACTAAGTTTACTTGTAGAAAATATATTCATTCTTATGTTATCCCTCTTCCAGATACATGCCCTTATTTCAGGCTATTTTTTTTATCAAATTTCTTCACCTTTATTTTACCATCAGTCTAAAATGGCCCAAATAGATAGTTGAGTTGGCCGGCCTTGGTGGCTCAGTTGGATGCGCCGTCCGAATGGAGATCAGGAGGTCGCGGGTTCAGCCCCTGCCGAGGTCAGGAACATTCTTTCATGGAGATTGATCATGAAATATTTTCTACGATCATTCTCTCCTTTCCACTGATTCAAGAAGGGCAGTTGTCAGTTTCTGGCTAAAGAATGCACAATACTGGTTATCTGCTTAGAGGACTAAGCCTGACCAGTAAACGTGTGGTTAGGTAAACTGACCGCGCTCTACATGACCCCATCGGGTTGACTAGGCCGAAAGCCTCAACACAAACAAGATAGTTGAGTATTTCTTTTTTTACAACTTGTCTGTTAACCCTTGTCATGCTGAATAAATTTAGATGCATGCCCACTTCTAATTTTCAGCCAATCAGATACCTTGATCCAGGTTTTTGACAGAAATTCACACACTTAATGACAACCAGTGCAGATCCAGATCAGTTGGCTTCTTCAGAAGCCAGTTGATCTGGATCTACACTGTTTGCAAAAGCAGGGTATATCCGGGATCAGCAGGGCCAGGGTTAAAATAAAAAGTTTAGAAAAATGGTACTAAAAATAGAACTTTCTGTATATTTGACTTGAAAAATTCTTTCTGATCATCAGTAACAAGGGACAAAAGTGACTGATGATTGATACAGTCGATCATTGGGACAACACTGTTAGCCAGTGATGGAGTGACAACAAAATTTACTGTATATTCAAGGCTATATAGAAAGGAGTATGTCAGAAGATAATTGATAGCACTTTTTCAGTCAAAAACTTGATATTTTCTATATTTCTGCATGAAAAAAATGTTATGGGTGCTCCTTGGAAGTGCCTCATTGAGGAATGAAAGGACTATTAACATATGTTGGTGCACAGCATTTCCTACAAGATTTAAGTATTTTTCTTATTAGGCGTAAATAAAAATAGCTGTGTTTCCACAAACATGCTGAAAAAAATTTGGTCAGTAGGAGAAACTTTTTTTTATGTTTCTATTTTTTCTCCAGAAAAGAACAGGGTCGGGGCCTGTAATTTTATGGAAATACAGATATTTTGTTGAGGGCCGGAGCTTTATTTTTTTATTTTGCATTTTAACTGATAAAAAATAGCAGAGTCGGGGTGTTTGAAACAGGGTCAGTCGGGCTAGTGGAAACACAGCTTTTTTTTTTTTTTTTTTTACGCCTTAAGAAACTTCAAGTTCAAAAACGAATTTTGTTATTTTCATCACAAAGACATATCTTGTGGTACCAGATGATGGTTAAGAAGGAGTATTTGCTGATAATTCTGGGATAGTTTTTCTTATTTCTCCATAGGCACTTCTAATGAGTACCCACAACATATGTTTTTATGGAGAACTGTAGAAAATTATCCCATAATTATCACCGAATACTCCTCCTTAACAAGTCCTTTGGGTACTCATGGAAATGAAATTGCCTTGGCAAGGCATCTCCAGTGAGTACCCACAAGATGTGTTTTTGGTTCTAAGACGAGAAGAAATGTCTTCTGAATACTCAAAATATATTGAGTGGTGAACAGAGTTCTCGGAAACGCCGTTTCCGGCGTATTTTTACGCCTATTTTTGCTTTTGTACGCGTAAAATTTCCTTCCGAGGATTCTCATTTACGCCCTATTGCCACCGGACGTCTAAACTGAACTTCAAAGACGTACCGCGGACTTCCGAAATTCCTTTTGTCCGTCGAAATCGATACCCGAAATGTCCAAAAATTGTCAAAAAGCCCGCCCACTTTTGGCGAGTTGTATGATGTTTGCCCCGCCTACTTATTGGAAATTCGCTACCTGTGTTGACTGAGCTTTAAGGACGTCCCACTTTCCGCTTGCGGGAGTTTTATTGACATCGGTGACTGCGTGATCACTGTGTGTATTTGTCACGCGTGCTGAGTTGATTAATTGATGTTTGCATAAGTAAACTTTCTTCTGCGACACCCGAAAATATTCGGTGAAATTATATGAAGTTATTATTATTTTTAAATATTCACGTCTTAAAATCTTAAATTATTATTTTGCTAAAAACGTGTGTCGTCTGAAAACACCTCAACACTTCCGGGAGTTACCGAGTGAAATTAAATAAATAAATAACAATTATGCACAGAACGCAAATTTAAATCTGTTCGAATTTAGAAGCTTATGTTTGTCATGACAACAAAAGCAATTTTTCAAATGAGAAGAAAACATATTTTTCGTCAAAATTTTCGGAAAACCCGTTTCTAAATTCGTAGCCTTGTTCTGGCTGCGCTGTTTACCAGCGCGGAAAAGACGCAAAGTAAGTGTAAATATAGGCGAATTGCAATGGTTTTGCTTGCTATTCTCCGCGAACGAACGTATTGCTGTTGGTAACTCATCGAGAGCTGCCTTTTATTTGTTTGTTGTTGCACGAGTCGGCGCCGTTTTCCCGCATTTTTTGTGAAGTAAGCAATTCGCTCGCTGGTGTGGATTAGCTTCAATCCGAGCAAATATTTCATTAAATACATTTCTGCAAAATAATTTCAGCATAGTTTGTTTTTAAGAAAACATGTTTTGGGTGTTTTCTCTCATGTATTTTCTTTTCTTTTTTTCTTTCTCTGGGCTTTGAAACGAATGCGAAGTTGGACCAGTGTTGATGCTTTCTCTAAGGTCCGACATACAAGTACAGGCTTTCCAAAAAGATTCGATCGAATTTTGATAAGCGATATGTTTAAAACACATCTAAGAGAAGTGTATATCATGATGATTCTGTGTGACACTGAATTAAGAACCTCTGTTCTACTAAAGAAAGGGCAGACTGCCGCAGCAGGGAAAAAAGTTGGACTTCCTAGATTTTCCTGTGGGACTTCAAAATTTGAGGGGTAGGAAGTCTGGGACTTCCTGAGTCTGGAAGTTAATGGAAGTCCTGTCACTATTTCCTAAGCCCCAAAAGCTTTTGGATCCTTACCAGACACTCGGTGGTCTAGGTTAACTATGTTGAAAAATGAAGTTGTCCAGACAATGTCCTTAAATATTAAGTTTTCATATTTAGCCGAAAACTCCAAGTTTTCTAGGTCAAACTCCTATTTTTCAGTTTTAACTCCAACTTTTCTCAGAGATGGATTCTTAAACTCCTGCTTTCAAAATCCTAGTGAGAACTCTGGGTGAAGTGTGATACTTGTGTCTACTGCCTGCTGATTGTAGGAATATGTCTCGTATCTCTAGATAGGTGCTTTTTTTTTTTTCAATGTAAAAGAACCGATATTTTTCTTATTTCTCCACAAAAACATATGTTGTGGTAGTCATTAGAAGTGTCTCACTGAGTCACTTTTAATGAGTACCTACAACATATGTTTATTTTTGAGAAATAAGAAAAATATTATGTGGATACCCCCTCTTGTTTAGAGCTGTTTGTGGGCCCCTGTAGCCTAGTGGATAGGAGAGTTGACTCTAAATCTATTAAGTTTCTTACTGCTGTGGTTCGAGCCTAGCCTAGCCAAGTTCTGCTTACGGGTGGTCAGGTGGTTTTTTTTTCCCCGGGTTCTTCGGTTTTTGCCCACCATTGATGAACAAACGACTTGATATAAGTGAAATATTCTTGAAAGGGCCTTAACCTTTACCACTCTCTGGGCATTTTCAGCAGACGACAGATTGATGATATTTTTCTTATTTTTCCCAGAAAACAGGATTTGACATTTCATGCAAATTGTCTCCTTAGGAGACAATTTGCATGAAATGTCATATCCTGTTTTCTGAGAAAAATAAGAAAAATATTTCAAAATGTCGTCTGCTGAAAATTTTACCCAGAGTGCTAAGCGTTAAAACCCAACCAAAAAAAGAAAAAAATAGCAATTTGTCTTATTTTCTTCGATGCTGTTTTATTGCAGGGATCCAGTAGTCCATTTGTAACCACAGCACATGGCAATCCAAACTTTAACCCTGTGAAACTAAGCACTAAAGCTGGTGTAAGTACATATACAATTTTATAATTGCTCCCTTGATATTCCTTGTCACTGAAGATTTTCTGTTTTGAGTGTAGAAAATGCACATTGCATGCTTGCACTGTTTGTGGATGTTGCTGTTTTAGTATACCTTGAGAAGAAAACAACAAAGCTATTGGGTGTGTACATGTATGGTTACTTGAGAATATATGTCATAGCTGAAGGTAAGAAGGTAAGGCACTCCATAAAAACAAGAGTTGTGGGTATTCATTAGAAACTTGTGCCACTTTGCAGAAGTACTTTTAATGAGTATATGTAAGTTTTCTTGGGCAAATAAGAAAAAAAATTATCTGGATACCTATTATTCATGGCTCCAGATGAAAGTGGTAACAACACACATAGGTCTAGATAAAAGTGAGTATCAGGTAAATATTTTTCTTATCTCTCCACGAAAACATACGTTGTGGGTACTCATTAGAAGTGCCTCGTCAAGGCGCTTCTAATGAGTACCTACAACATAATGTAATCGTGGAGAAATAAGAAAAATATCAATACTTTTGAATTGAAAAAAAAACATCTTATCAAGAGCTATGACATAATTATATTTCTTTAGAAAGCCTTTGTTGTGGTGCTAATTAGAAGCATCTCAGTGAGGTGAGGCATTTCTAATGAGTACCAACAACATATGTTTTCATGAAGAAATAATGCTGGCTTGAGATGACCCTAATTGGTTGATTGGGCCATAAAACCTCAACTTAGTCATGGACAAGTAAGAAATATGTCAACACTTTTTGGTTAAGAAAAGTGCCATATCTGGAGCTCCACAGTCTGACCTAAAGCTATGTGAATTGCTTAGAATATTTTTTATGCCCCAGCCTGCCAAAGGCAGCAGTGGGGCATATAGCGTTTTGCCGTGATGTTCGTCCATCGGTGCATCTAACAAATGTTACAGTTTACATTCAAGTTTACATGCAAGTTAACCTGCATATTTACATTCACATTTACGTCCAAGTTGCTTTGATACCTTTTATGTTACGAAGTTGAAATTTGGTATGATTTTTAGACTTTGGACCTTAGAGTGGTAGAGTTGCCCCTGGGCGGGGCCAGGGGTCAGATGCAAAATGGCAATAGAATCATAAGTCTAGTACCATGACTTGCCCTAGAAAGTTAGAAATTGGGTATAAAATATCACAGATAAAATATTTTTTAAAGAGACCAGGGTTTGGAAAATGGATCATGCTAGGGGTGGGGCTGTGGGGTGGAGTCAAAAGAAACAGCCATATGGGCATTTGTGTACTGAAGACATGTCTAGTTTTGTTTGACCCTTAACAAATTATGCTGAATTTAAGCATAAGCAGACATTTTAAAATAAATTTATTGTTTCCAGAAAGTTTGACATGAAAGACATTCTTCCAACTGACATGACTCACATACTTTTGTATATATTCCAGGCTGACTCACGGTTGCCCAAGCCACCAAAGGCACCTGACAAGCCATTGATGCCATACATGAGATACAGTAGAAAGGTAAGACAAATTTTTGCCTTGTCAATTTAACCCTTGTCCTGCTGAACCGGATATGTCCTGCCTTTGCAAACCGTGTAAATCCAGATCAGTTGGCTTCTGAAGAAGCCAACTGATCTGGATCTGCACTGTTTGCCATTAGGTTTGTGAATTTATAGCAACAATCAGGATCAAGTGTTCTGATTGGCTGAAAGTTAGAAGTGGTTGTGTGGCTGAAAGTTAGAAGTGGGTGTGGCATTTTAATTTATTAAGCATGACAAGGCTTAAAATAAAATAAATGCTCTAGTGGCATATGTAGGCAGCACAAACACAACTCAGGCTGGATAGCCTCAGTCTGGTTACAGTCTAATTAGATTGCTCTTTTTCACTAAGCCAGCCTCATTGGCTCAGTCAGAGTTCCTGGATTCGACCCCACCCCCCCTAGGACTGGCAGTCAGGCAACATCCTTTTTTGGAGATTGATCATGAAATATTTTCTATGCTCATTCTCTCCCTTCCACTGATTCTTCAATAAAGGCAGTTGTCAGTTTTTGGAGAAAGAATGTGCACAAGTACTGGTTAACTGCTTAGAGGACTAAACCTACACATTAAATGTGTGATTAGGTAAACTGACTGCGCTCGACATGACCTTATTTGGTTGACTGGGCCATAAAACCTCAACACAAACCAATCTTTTCATAAACAAAAAATGTAAATGAAGTTACCCAGGAAAGCCATAGATAAGAGGCTTCTTTTAAGCCCTGAAATATCATGACCATATTTACCCTAAATATTCTGACACCTTTACTACTTACCATATATGTCCTAAAACTTGAACATCCATTACATTACCTGTTGATGTGGCTGAAAAAATTGGTGGCAAACAAAGTAGACCTTGATCAGATGCTGCATTCTGCAGCATCTGATCTGGGTCTACAGTGTTTGCTTTGGTCTGTTTGTCCAAATATATAAAGGGTTATTACAGTATTTTCCTTTCTTCTACTTAAAAAATGCGGATACTCTTAGAATTGCATTACTGAGGTCCCACAATGTATATGAAGCTCCAGCTTGGCTATATACAAGATGGCTATATCACGTAGTTTTTTGGAAGGGTGCACACTTTTTTTAACCTTAAAATCGCTCGATTCAAGGTATTCTTCATGCAGTCTTTGCAAACATTGGAGGCAAATATAATTTTTCGACAGAAATGTTGGAAGTATTCATACTCACATTTGCTTTGAATGTTTGCAGATACTGTGCGCATGATTTAAATAAGCTGTATATTCATGAAAAGTGCTCATTTTTGCACATGCGATGCACTTTGTTTTATGAAGATTGGTTGGATATAACCTGAGATAATTTCCTTAGCTTGAATCGGGCATTCAAAAAAGTGTGCACCCTTCCAAAAAAAAAAACAAAAAAAAAACACGTGACATAGCCATATATAGTTAATATGGTAACTATTCACAAAGGAATGGAACTTTATGTAAAACCTGATATGCAGACATAAGATCTTAAGAAGTATAAAGCCATATTTTCTTGGGGAAAATGAAACAAAAAATGTACGATACAATTGGAATGATGCTTTAAGTCAAGTAATTTCACGCCATATTTTCTTGGGGAAAATGAAACAAAAAATGTACCATACAATTGGAATGATGCTTTAAGTCAAGTAATTTCACTTCCCAGAATCTGTTTACTCTGTTTAATTTGTTGTTAATTTACCGTTTGGTACCATCAAAAATGCAGGATTGTTACATGCATGTTGCTTGGACTTTATGATGTCAGTGGAAGCAAGCCTTGTTTGAAAGGATGTTACTTAGAATTAGAAAGTCAAGGCACTTAAATGATCTAGCTTTTTGGGTCAGATTGTGAAAAAGTTAACAAGTGCTGTATTGTTAATAAGTACATGTTTGTGTATATGATAAAGCACATTACTAATACTTTACCAGGTATGGGATACCGTGAAGAATGGCAACCCAGAGCTGAAATTATGGGAGATTGGCAAGATTATAGGACAGATGTGGCGAGATCTTGGTGAGATGGACAAACAGGAATATATGGATGATTATGAATCTGAAAAGGTCAGTTGATAGTGACAGAATGTTTTAGATATACCTTTAGCATGCTGAATATAAATGTAAGCAGACAGTATTTTAAAGCATTTTTACTATTTTTCACAGAAACCATAGCTTGACATTTCTTTCTGAGTATCTCCAGTTGGCCTGAATGGATATAGTTAATACTTATATTGAGATAGATAATGGTCCAAAGATTTGTTAAGTGGAAGCTCCACCCTAGCAGTGACTTGAAGTTATCACAGGATTTTTTCTATGATGGACAATCTTGATTCAAGCTACCGGTAACTTTCTTGTCTTGCAGCAGGTCTTTTTTCTCACTTCTTGACAAAGAAATACCATGTGGGTGCTTATCAAAAGTGCCTCAGAGTGTAGTAACAACAGGAAATTGTGGTAATGAAATCCTTTAACATATGTTTTCATGAAGAAATAAGAAAAATATCTATAATTTTGAGTGGAAACCCCCCCAAAAAACATAAAACAAGCACCTTATCTGGATATATGTACCCATAACATATTTTTTTGAAGGTGAACTAGAAAGTTTTTCCCAGAATTGTCATGAGATATTCATCCTTGACAAATCCTGTAAAGTTGGCAGAGAGAATGTTTTTGTATTTATAAAGAGTTGTAAGTCTCTTCCATCTAAATTACAGGTCCAGTATGCTGAGGCAATGAAACAGTATCACAACTCCCCGGCATACCAGGCGTGGATAGCTGCGAAAGGAAAACGTAAGTATTTGTCGCATGATTCTTCATGTGGTATATTATATTTTAATTTCTCAAACTGCATGTTGTCAGACCGCCATAATTCCAGATATTAGGCACTTTTTCAGCCTTTCTTATTTCTTCACAAAAACATGTTGTAGCTACTCTCAAAAAGTGCCTCATGGAGGCTCTTTTAATGATTACCGACAACATATGTTTTTGTGGTGAAATAAGAAAAATGCAGGTATGCCTCTAACTTTACATGTAAATAAAAGCTGAGTCTTAAGATAGAGATTTAAGGGCAAAAAAAACCCAAAAAAAACATCAACAACAAAAAGCAGCTTCACATTGTATTTTGGTTTCTTAGTAACATGCATGTCACTTCGACTTAATGTAGTCATTGTACATGCAGATGTCACAATACTAACCACTGTACTGTAGCAAGACTGTTTTATTGAATCACATGTATTTGTATATGAAGGCTATGGATATAATTTCAGGGTCAACTCTGTCAAATTGATTTCAATACCTTCTTATAAAGGGGTCTACTCCAAAAGGAAAATTTGCTCCATTTTTGTGTGCAGGAAAGCAGGAAGTTTCTACAAAGTTGTCTCCTGCAAAATCTATTAAAAATCAAACTTTTCCTGGTAGTTTTTTATTATTTTCGCTTTGATTGATGTACAAAACAGATTCCATTTACAAACATTTGCACCTGATATTGCAACATTCTTTTGCGGAGATCATGAAGTATTTTCTACGGTCATTCTTTCCCTTCTGCTGATTCAAGAAGGGCAGTTGTCAGTTTCTGGTAAAAGAATGTGCATAGTGGTTAACCACTTAGAGGACTAAGCCTGCCTAGTAAAAGTGTGATAAGGTAAACTGACAGCACTTAACATGACCCCATTGGGTTGACTGGACCGTAAAATCTCAACACAAACAATGCACCTGAGATTATTTGGCTTTTTCAAATTGTGTTGGAGAAATTTGTACTCTCCCAAGCATGCGAGATTTAAGTAAGTTTTACTTGCCAATATGAGCAGTATGCCCCTTTGAATGCTTAACTTTGGTCCTACTGATCCTGGATATGCCATGCCTTTGCAAACAGTGTAGATCCAAATCAGTTGGCTTCTGAAGAAACCAACTGATCTGGGTCTGCACTGTTTGCCAACATGTATGTGAATTTGTATAAACAACCTGTAACAAGTAATTTGAATGGCTGAAAATTAGAAGTGGGCGTGACATTATATAATTGGGGGTGGTTGGGTGTGGCAAAGGTGTCGTGTATCTTACGTCACTGGGGCATCCAACAGTTGGGCAAGGCCTTCTATCCTTGTAAGGGTAAATGGGGGATGTTTTTATTTCATCTGTTCCTTCTCTTTTGCTCTCTTTCTTCCCTGTCCTCTCTCATCTCCTCTACTATCTCTTCTATCTTTTTTCTCCCTATGTTCTGGGAGATGACACAAAATGACCCACAAGGGTTGATGTGTCGTTAAACCCCAACACAATCAATCAATGACATCTTAATATATTCAGGATGGCAAGGGTTAATGATTTATCTTGTTAATCTTGATGAGACTGCTTCATTATTGCAGTTGCAGCAGAGCAGGCTCTGGAAGAGGAGGAAGAGAAACAAGCACAGTCTCAATCTCACAGAAAGGTAGATAACTCCAGATAAGCTACTTTTTACAAATGAAAAGTACTGGGCCCATTTGTTCAAAACTAACAATGTCGTTAGTTAACATATCGTTAAAACGTTGATCATTAAATATGACATATATTCTAATATTTTTACTTCTCACATTTTTTCAGCAAAAAATACCTGTGAATTAGATATTGTACTTACTAGAACAGTTAACATTTTGAACACTAACGAGCTCGTTAAGCTAATGATGCTTTGAACAAATGGGCCCTGATATTTCTCTCATTTCTCCATGAAAACATTTGTTGTGGCATTCATTGAAGTGCCATGTTGAGGTGCTTCTAATGAGTACCCACAACATACGTTTTGCTGTAGAAATAAGAAAATCATGTGGATGTCCTCTTACCAGGAGCCATGTCAAAGAAAACACAGGTTACATGAAATTAGCTTAAATATGCAGTTTATATATGGTTTACCATATATACCTTAAAATTGGGACACTTTAACTATACTTAAGATTCCAATTAGTTCATTTTACTACCTAAATTGGCTAAAACCTGCTAGACTGAATGGCAAACAGTTTAGACCCTGGTCAGACCCCGCATTTTGCAGCATGGGATCTGGGGCTGAACTGTTTGCTCAGGCCTGTCCGCCCCAATACTTTAATAGGGTTATTATGGTAATCCATGTGCATAGCTTTAGATGAAAGGGCCATCCAGTGATCCACAAGAAGAGTTTTCTTACTTCACAATATGTTTTTGTGGAAAATTAAAAAAAAAATTGTACCTTCTGGTTGAAAAATTGTTTATCTTGAGATATGCTTTTGGGAAAAGTGTCTGTCATTAATAATATTCGTAGGTCTGGATAAGAGTGGGTATCAAGTAAGTAGTTTTCTTATTTTTCGATAAAATCATATGTTGTGGGTACTCATTAGAAGTGCCTCAGCGAGGCGCTTCTAATGATTATCACAACATATGTTTTCATTGAGAAATAAGAAAAAAGCTAGATACTTTTTATCAAGGGCTATGTGTCATTTAGTGCCTACTGATTGTGTGTTGAGTGTAGTATGTTCGGATGTATTTTTTGCCTACTGTGAACAAAACTTCATTTGAAGCTTTCTTCATAAAACTGAACTCCGAATCAAAATTTTAACAGATGACATTTTTTTAAGGGGAATGAATACATTTTTAGGGGAAGAAACTGTCAGATTGTTTTTTGCTTCCTTCTGAAAACGGATATACTCTAAAAGGAAAGAGGAGCAAAAAGTAGTATATCAGAAGGGACTTGACATACAATAAGGGGAACAAAAAATTTGAAAAAGTTACCTGCCTTGAAAAAATGGGCAGATATTCTAGCAAGTCCAGCAAAGCCACTTAAAATATTTATACTTATTTTTCCAAGGAATCATTTCATGTGAATCTTCATTGAAATGCTGTGAGCAATAAATGTGCATTTGTTCGAAAAAAGAAAAAAAAAAAAAAAAAATGATAAAATTGGAAAGTGAATGGTAGACCCATTCAGTGAGTGCTTATATTTACTTCTACCTCCACTTATTATTTCAGTCAAAACTCGAAGAAATAAGAGGTTCTAGGATCAGCATACAACCAGCAGAAGATGAAGAAGGTTTGTAATAATTTATCTGTCCAAATTAACTTTCTGTTTTAATACATTAGCAGGCAGCATTTTAAATAGAGACATAGTATATCCTGTTTGCCCTAAATATTTGGACACCTTACTGTATTTACCCTAAGTATTGGAACACCTCAGGTCATTACCATATTTCTCTTAAAATTTGGAAAAAAGTCAGTTCAACTACTCTGTGATGTACTTAAAATATTGCTGGATGAGTGGCAAATAGTGTAGACCCTGATCAGATGCCTTATTCTGTGGCATCTGATCTGGGTCTAAACTGTTTGCTCAGGCATGTCTGTCCCGATACTTAAGTGTTATTATGGTAACGTCTTTCCATACTTGTCCAAAATATTAAAAAAGTATGTTTTACTACCTGTTGATGTGTCTAAAATTGCTAGATGAGTGGCAAACAGTGTAGATCCTGATCAGACACCAAGGTCTGTGGAGTCTAGAACATGGCATCTGTAACTGTCTTTGCTCATAACTGTCTCTGAAAATAATTAATATCAAACTCCCTATTCAAATCATGGAAGAAATTAAAATTTTGAAAAGCCTATATTCGGTTTTTGTAAAGAATAATTTCAAAGGAGATAGCAGGTCTAGATAAAAAATAATCAGAAGATACATTTTGTTACTTTTGCACTATACCTTATAAGTCTAGAATCACATAAGGATGATGATAGTAATTCCATTAGCTTGCTACAAGAGAAGTTTTGGTCCAAGAGACTGCACTGCAATGTGAATAATAAAGACTAAATATATTATTTCAGATCAGGATGATGGTTTCTCGGTAAAACACATTGCACATGCTCGTTACCTTAGAAACCACAGGTTAATTAATGATATCCTCAGTGATGCTGTTGTGCCAGATATAAGAACTGTTGTCACAGTAGGAAGAATGGGGGTATTAAAGAAACAAGTCCAGTCATTAACAATGCATCAGGTTAGTAAATAATATCTTCACAAACAAAGACTATCTTTGGGGCATATGCTGACATCAAATGTCCAATTACACTGCATATACATATTCTGATCAGGGCTTTAGCTGTGTATTTACAGAATCTTTGAATGGATGGATGGTAGGGTGGTGCACTCTTCTGCTGAAACTTTTGGAGGGTTGCAAAGGTCTAGATAAATAGTTGGTATCAGGTAAATAATTTTCTTATTTCTCCATAAAAACATATGTTGTTGGTTCTCATTAGAAGCACCTCATTGAGGTGCTTCTAATGAGTACCACAACGTATGTTTTTGTGGAGAAATAAGAAAAAAATCAGTACTTTTTGATTGAAAAAAACATATTATCAAGGGCTATGGGTTGGCCCATATTGGCTTTTGGCAGGAAAGCTGTTGCCCCACGTGAAGCCTCACCTTTCGCCTATGGTATAAAGGCCATTTTCCAGCATGATGCATTAGTTATAAATCTCAGTTACTCAAAACAGAAGAATACATTTACTGAGTGTGACTGATAATAACATAAAAATCTTTAACATTTGTTTACATTATCTAATCTAATATTGGGATACCATAATTCCTTATAATACTTCTAAACTTTGAACTTTTTCATGTAATGCCTGTTGATATGGCTAAAAACTGCTAGATGAGTTGCCAGTAGTTTAGACCTGGATCATAGGCTGCATTCTGTGGTATCTGATCTAGGTAAAAACTTTGCCAAGCCTGTCTGTCCATATATGTTGGGGCCGGCCTCGGTGGCGCAGTTGGATGCGCGTCCGACTGGAGACCAGGAGGTCGCGGGTTCGACCCCCGCCGAGGTCGGCAACATTCTTTCGTGGAGATTGATCATGAAATATTTTCTACGGTCATTCTCTCCCTTCCGCTGATTCAAGAAGGGCAGTTGTCAGTTTCTGGCGAAAGAATGTGCACAATACTGGTTAACCGCTTGGAGGACTAAGCCTGCCCAGTAAACGTGTGGTTAGGTAAACTGACCGCGCTCGACATGACCCCATTGGGTTGACTGGGCCGTAAAACCTCAACACAACAACAACATATATGTTGGGTACATATGGTAATTAATCCCATTAGACTCATTTAACCGATAATATTTTAATATTTTGCATAGAATAAAAGTCAAAACGGATTGCCTTTGGGAACAAAGAACACACAAAATCAGGAAAGTCTGAGACTCGGTTTGATTGAGCCGCTTCATATGCAACACTGTAGTTTGTGAGGCTGCATATGCCCCCTAGCACTGGCTTAAGCGGTATTCAAGTTTCAAAATAACCAGGATGGGCTCAATGAGCCCAAAGGAAATAAAATATATCCTGCACTATGATGATGTACGAGGAGACTTTTTACGACACAACACCAGCTACAATAGATAAAAGTCAAAACGGATTGCCTTTGGAAACAAAGAACACACAAAATCATGAAAGTCGGAGACTCGGTTTGATTGTCTCTTCATATGCAACACTTTAGTTTGCCTTTGGAAACAAAGAACACACAAAATCATGAAAGTCGGAAACTCGCTTTGATTGTCTCTTCATATGCAACACTTTAGTTTGCAAGGCTGCATACGCGACATGTGATGGGTACTCATTAGATGTGCCTTAGTGAGTTCTTCTAATGTGTTCCCATGACATATGCTTTTTTTGAGAACTGGCGAAAATTATCCCAGAATTATCACTGAATACTCTGTCTTGACAAGTCTTTGAAGTCTTGCACATGTACCTGTTTGTTGCAGACAAAATTAGAAGCTGAACTACAACAAATAGAAGAAAAACATCAAGCAAAGAAAAGAAAATTTACAGAGGGAAGTGAACAGTTTCATGAAGAATTAAAAAAGGTATGAAATTGTAGCAACTGGTCTGAGTGGCTCTGTTGGTAGAGGGTCCGGCATCTGACTCTGCAGTTGTAGAATTGATCCCCATCTGGTTCATATCTAAGACTGTATTGGTACTAGCTGCTCTTTTGTTTGGTACTTTGCTTTAGACTGGTGTCAGTATAATGACACCGACTGGTGTCAGTATAATGAAACCAGTCCTAGCGCTTTTTCCTAAAGTACTAATAGGGCAGTATTACCCACCATCACATACAGACACCATTGTGGCATGGCTGAAAGGGTTTTGACTGACATTAAGCCATTGTAGACTGAATGGACTTTTCCCACACTATATATTGGAAGAGTCCAATTTCAGAGTATTGGTATATTGGGCTATGTGATTTAGATATTCCTAAAGAAAAATGAACTATTTGCAAACAGTGGAGACTGATCAGACGCCACAGAACGTTCTGCGACGACTGATCAGATGCTGCAAAATGTTCTTCGGTGTGATCTGGGTTTGCACTGTTCGCCAGTTACCCTTTTAGGGTTTTCCAGACTACAATGGGTTAAATTGCAAGTGAATTTTAAAAACCTATGTTGTAATAGATAAGATGTCATTGTAACTAAAAGAGTATTGGTATTTTATGCCCCGCCACTAAAATTGGCAAGGGTATTGTGTTATACCGTCCAAAATTTTGAGTGTCTGTCCATGCGTCCATCTGTCTGTCCATCCATCAGTGCTTCCATCATTCATGTCCGCTTCATAACTCTGATACCATCAGAGATATTTTCACCAAACTTCACACAAATATAAAGCATTATGAGATGATTTGCAGAACGCATGAACCGTAACTCTGGTTGCCTACTTTTGTAGTTATTGCCTTTTGAACATTGAACATAGCATTTCTACCATGTCCTCAGGTCCACTCTGTAAGTTGAAAACTGTTCAAGATATTTTGATGAAAATTCTCACAAATATAAAGCATCTTGAAACAACATGCAGAACACAAAAAGATGAAACTCTGGTTAACCTACTTTTGGAGTTGTGGCCCTTTGAGCATAGTAGATATTGAAAATAGCCATTTCTACTGTGTACTCGTGTCTGCTCTGTGACAGTAAGTTGAAAACCTTTCCAGATATTTTAATGAAGCTTCACACAAATGTAAAGCATCATGAGATGAGGTGCAGAACACAAAAACAGTAACTCTGGTTAACCTACTTTTGGAGTTATGGCCCTTTGAACTTTGATGTGATTTTTGAAATATATTTGTGTCCACTCTGTAACTTGAAAACTGTTCCAGATATTTTCTTGATACTTTATGCAAATATATATCTGCAAAACACAGGAACCGTAACTTTGAATTACCTGCTTTTGGAGTTTCCACCCTTTGAACATTGTCAATAGTGATCCAAGTCATATATGTGTGCTTTCTGATCGACTGCATTGAATTCTGTCATGTGGGTTGTCAATTTTTCCAAACAAATGACCCGAGATACTTGAAGATGTACACATTTATGTTTTTAAAACACATCAATCTTTTTAACAAAATATAACTATTTTAATTTTTACATTCATTCTAATTTTACATTTTATACATATATGACTTATCATTATTACCATTTCATTACAAAAAAGAAAGTATACAATTTTGATGCAAATGACCCTCATGGGTTGATGCGTTGTTAAAACTGAACCCATCATCATCATCATATATGTGTGCTCCTTCTATAACTTGAAAACAGTTTCAGAGATTTCCTTGAAGCCTTGCAAAAATGTAAAGGGACATAACATGTAGAACACATTTTATTTTTGACAGTTATGGCACTTGCTTGATGTAAATGCAGTGGTGGGGCATGGTGCAGTGCTTGCAGGGCTTTTATTTCAGTTTTGTTGCAAAACATGTTGTGGGTACTCAATAGAAATGTGTCAATGGGGCAGTTTAAATGATTATCCACAACAGTAGTCTTTTTCAGAAATAAGGAAAATACAAGAACACTTCTGTTCATTATTATTTATGTGTTTACTTTTTGATAGGATACGATCAGCCAGTTGTTATTGACAGATCAAAGTTTCTTTTTTTTTTAATTTTCAGTCATTATGTTTTTATCCTGTAAGCATTGTTTTCTGACTTTCTAATTTCACATCAAATAGGGCTTGACATTTTATTTGACTAGTCTCCTTAGGAGACAATTCATTCAGAATGTGATGTCCTACTTTCTGGAAATTATAAGATGCTTCTTTTAAGTAAAATTATTGATAGTTTCCTTATATCTCAATGAAAACATGTTGTGGGCAATCATTAGAAGGGTCTTAACATGTTTTCCTGGAGAAATGAGAAAAATATTTAACTGATAACTCCTCTTATTTAGAGCTATGAAAAATGTTACCTACTAATAATATATAAATTCATCAATATGATTAACTAAAGTCCTGTTTAAGTATACATCTCTGTTTATTTACTACAGCTATGTGAGAGTAAACCTCAAGTTTCTGATGAAATGTTTCAAGGAATGATTGCCAAAGCTCGTGAAGATCTGAAACAGAGACAGCAACAAATAATGTCACAACAGGTACTCACTGCTTTCTTTTCTAACATTTTTTTTTTGTTGTTGTTTGTTTTTTTGTTTTTTTTTTGTTTGTTTTGCAAATGAATAGTGAAAAAAAGATTGAGACAAGAAGTTAGTTAAGTTGGGAAATAATAAAAAAATTATGATGTATTTTCATAAACCTTCAAAAAGACACTTCCAAGACACTTTTTGCTGTTTAGATTCAGTAAAAAGTTCATAGGTCTTAATAAGAGAATATCCTGACATTTTTTTATGGAAACATGTCGTAGATCATTATTACCGTGGCCTATATTTTCATGAGTACCTATAATGTATACTTTTCAAGACCAAAAAATACTGTATTAAAGTATTTAGACAGACATGTTAAAGTGGAGAATAAGTATGGTAAGTTATTAAGGTGTCCAAAAAGTATTTATTGTATCTACTCGATTTTGGTTGATGGAAGCAACTTATCTAGAACTGTCTGTGAACAGTGAAGACACTGACCTGCCCTGCATGGTCATTAAGGCAGGTTAGTGAGTATAGTTTTCATTTGGAATTTTGTAAAATTTTCTGGGCACCAGCTCCAATATTGTATATACCTTAAATATTCAGAAACCATGACCATTTATTATACTTATCCTAAAATATGAATGTTCATTTGACTACCAGACGTTCTGACTAAAAAGTCTGCCTGATCAGGACCATAGGTCTAGATTAAAGGATGTGTCAGGTAAATATTTTTCTTATTTCTCCATGAAAATGTATGTTGTGGATACTCATTAGAAGCGCCACAGCATATATTTTCGTGGAGAAATAAGAAAAATATCAATACTTTTGGACTGAAAAAAAGCATCTTATCAGTAGCTATGCATATTGTTTGCAACAGTTCCAGCCGTATTTTACACATATCAACAATGAGTGCAATGAAATTGTTTTGAATATAGAAGAAGGATGCCAAGGAATTTGTAGGGTAAGTATTGTAAATGAAAACGGGGTACTTTACACCAATCATAACAGTTGCCTTAATTGGGACCTCAGAGGAATGAGAATCACACATGAAATTAACTACATGTACAATGTATATTTGTGACAGCCTTACACAGATAATTTTGTTTAGAATTACCAAAATTTCAGCAGTAGAGAGCATGCGCGTCTGACTGGTGATCAAGAGGTCGGGGGTTTGACCCCTACCGGGTCCGGCACCATACGGTCTTTCATGGAGAGTGATCATGAAATATTTACTACGGTAATTCTCTCCCTTTTTCTGATTCAAGAAAGGAAGTTGTCAGTCTCTGGTGAAAGACTGAACAAGTATTGGTCAGCTGCTTAGAATACTAGACCTGCTCACGCCGAGGTCGGCAACATTCTTTCGTGGAGATTGATCATGAAATATTTTCTACGGTCATTCTCTCCCTTCAGCTGATTCAAGAAGGGCAGTTGTCAGTTTCTGGCGAAAGAATGTGCACAGTACTGGTTAACCGCTTAGAGGACTAAGCCTGCCCAGTAAACGTGTGGTTAGGTAAACTGACCACGCTCGACATTATCCCATTGGGTTGACTGGGCAGTAAAATCTCCAAACAAACAAATAAAACTAGACCTGCTCAGGAAAAGTGGTTAGGTTAACTGACAGGCTCGACATGATCTTGATAGTGTTGAATTGACTGTTAAACTTCAAACCAACCAACCAAACAGTAGAGAGCAGTAGAGAACACAGTATATGTCGAGGGTTGAGCGCAAGACTGTAGTAAGTCAGATGGTTGTTTTTTCCCCAAACTTAATTTCCTCACCATAAAGGCATTATGAAGATAACAACATTTCTTTCTGTAAACAATGAAAATTTAGGTGCCATTGCTCGTATGAGCAATGGCACCTAAATTTGCATTGTTTACAAATGGGTCAAATTTGCCCCTAAACAAGGGTTTCAAAAGTATGTTTGAGTTATGACAGTCTTGCGCTCAACCCTCGATGTTATGATAGTTTTTAAAATAGACTGTTTTGTTGTTTATTAACCTGACAGGAAGATGACAAGAAAAAAGAATGGGAACAGAGACAGAAGAATGAGGAAGAGAGAAGAAGAGCAGAGGAAGATGAAAAACTGAGGAGAGAGACAGAAGAGGCCATGAACAGACAGCATCAGGAGCACCTTCAGGCAACCCAAGCTATAGGGCAGGTGGCACAGGTAAGTTGATGAATGCTTGGGCTGGGATAGTTTAACCCTTAAACTGCCAATCACAACAGTTGTTGTCTGCTCTGCCATCTGCTTGTGATTTTAAAAGTCATTTTTGCAAACAGTGTGGACCCAGACTGCTGCTTTAGGAGCAGTCTGATCAGGGCACACTGTTTGCCTGTATGCAAAAATAGGTTTGAAAAGTTTGTTAGAATATTCAGCAGACGACATAAACAGACGACATTTTCTTGGCGTTTTAAGGGTTAACCCATTTTATTCGGGGGTGGGGGGGGTGGGGGGGGGGGGGGAACCCCCCAAAGGGTAATTAGCAAACAGTGCAGACCCATACCAGATGCTGCCGCAGAATGTAGCATATGGTCAACGTGTATACTGTTTGCATTAAATGCAGGAATTCTTATAGAATATAGTAATAATAAAAACTAATCAGACACCCTGCTGTTGGAAGTAGACTATCCAAAGAGTTGTGGTAAAAGATTCCACTCAGTGTTAATGGGCTAGTATGAAAACTGCCTTTTGAAAATAGTGTAAAATAGTTACCCCAAATATTTGGAAGAGTGGCCTGGGCAAACAGTGTAGACCCAGGTCAGAATGCAAGGTCGATTCACTTTTTGTAACTTGTCCATCGTTTTTGTCGCACCTGCGTTAGCACGCAGGTGGGATATAGGCGTGCCGTGACCCGTCCATTTGTCCATTCGTCAACAATTGACTTGTGACCACAACTCCTCCTGCAGTTTTTGGACAATCGTTTTGAAGCTTCACAGATGTTTTGGCCATAGCGTGTAGATGTGCATATTGTTTGCTCATAATTCTCAGATTTTTTTTTTTCAACTTTTTCCGCTTTGTTAACTTAGTCATTTTTTACCTAAAACCCTTAAAGTCAGTGGGTGTCTTGTGAGCGCAACTCCTCCTACAGTTTTTGGCCAATCATTTTGAAACTTCACAGATGTTTTGGCCATGGTGTATAGATGTGCATACTATTTGCTTATAATTCTCAGATTTTTTTTTTCAACTTTTTCCGCTTTGTTAACTTAGTCAGTTTTTACCTAAAACCCGTATAGTCAGTGGGTGTCTCGTGAGCGCAACTCCTCCTACAGTTTTTGGCCAATCATTTTGAAACTTCACAGATGTTTTGGCCATGGTGTGTAGATGTGCATATTGTTTGCTCATAATTCTCAGATTTTTTTTTCAACTTTTTTCGCTTTGTTAACTTAGTCAGTTTTTACCTAAAACCCTTATAGTCAGTGGGTGTCTCGTGAGCGCAACTCCTCCTACAGTTTTTGGCCAATCATTTTGAAACTTCACAGATGTTTTGGCCATGGTGTGTAGATGGGCATATTGTTTGCTCATAATTCTCAGATTTTTTTTTCAACTTTTTTCGCTTTGTTAACTTAGTCAGTTTTTACCTAAAACCCTTATAGTCAGTGGGTGTCTCGTGAGCGCAATTCCTCCTGCAGTTTTAGGCCAATAGTTTTGAAACTTCACAGATGATTAGGTCAGGGTCTGAAGATTTGCATATTATTTGCACATAAATCTCTTTTTTTTTTTTCAACTTTTTTCGCTTTGTTAACTTAGTCAGTTTTTACCTAAAACCCTTATAGTCCGTGGGTGTTTCGTGAGCGCAACTCCTCCTGCAGTTTTAGGCTAATAGCTTTGAAACTTCACATATGATTAGGACATGGTCTGAAGATGTGCATATTTTTTGCACATAAATCTCAGATTCATTTCAGCAGAGTTAGGGGTCCTTGATTTATCCCCAAAATTGGTTTCTGCTCAATATCTTGTGAAACAATTGATGGATTAAGATCATATTTTGCATACATATTGTTGTTAACAATACCTAGCTTGGGATTTCATCAATTTTCAGCTGAGTTAGTGGCCTTGATTAATGGGCAAAAATGATATCCGCTCAATATCAATATCTTGTGAAGTAATGGACAGGTTTAGATAAAATTTTGCAAGCCAATATTCCAAATTTTCTACTTTGTCCATTTTTCTAACCTATCAATTTCTTGAATACTGCAAAATAGATTTTTTTTCAATACAAATAGGAACTTGTATGACTTAATCCCCGCAGGTGTGACATCGCTTTCCGCAGATTTCTTGTTTTGACAAATCAACAGGTAGTGTATGGACTGGTTCAAATTTTTGACTAGTATGGTAAGTTGAATATTTAAGCTAAATAAGGCAGACTGAATTAAGGAATTGGAACTTTAATAGGCTGGAGGAGGATAACCAATTTTATATAATCTAATTAATAAAAATCATTTCATGAAAATACACTGCAGCGCCGTTATAACGCGGTCGCTTATAATGCGTAAACCGTTATAACGCGGTTGGGCCTTGGCTCCCGTTTTTTTTCCCCACCAGTTTGAAAGTGTTGCCCTTTTTCCGCGGAACGCGGCAGTCTAAAAATCGCCAGCCGTGACCATATACTCGCTGATTTACTCATTCTTTTTTACCAAATATTTCATCAGTTTTTGTCTTTAGGCTATTTCAGATCACGTCCGCGCACCATTTAAAAGCCATACTACGGTAACTGGCACAGCCCTCAACGATAATTTTCATGTATTATAAGAGAAATAAAAGAAATAATAAGAATAACTTACGCAACACAAATTAATTACATAATTATCCTAACACAGTCATAAATCAACACTTCACTGTCCTTTTTGCTGTAATGGTAGTCTGATAATTAATCCGTTTGTGTGAATGCACTGCCACAGTCCATAGCTCCAGATTAGGTGTCTTTTTTTTTCTTTTTTAATTAAAGAAGACTGTTATTTTTCCTTATTTCTCCATGAAATTGAAGGTTTTGGGTACTCTCTGGAAGTGCCTCAGCGAGGCACTTCCAATGAGTATCTACAACCTACGTTTACGTGGAGAAATAAGAAATTTAATATGTGGATACTCCTCTAGTCTGGAGCTGTGGATAGACCCTCTTATCTGGAGCTATGACAGTGGGCATGTCCAAAATAGATCAAAGAAACGGGTCAAGTGTGAATACACTGAGACAGCTTAAAGCTCCAGATAAGGTGTCTTTTTTTTAGTTAAAAAGTACTGCTACCCTAGGTTAACGGAAATAGACTGCTGGGAAACTTCTGTACTTTCTAGACAAACATGAAACTAAGACTGGTCAGTGCTCTTTATAAAAAAAAAAAATATCTGAGATTAGATTTTTTTATTGTGAAAGAAATCAACAGCAGCAATAAAAACTGACCAAGCAGGTAAGCCTGTCCCTTTTATCATGTTACTAAACATCTGAGCAACAGTTGGTATTGATTTTTTTTCTGCACCTGTTGCTAAACCCTTAGCATGCTGTGTGCATATAATTAGCAGACCACCTTCTGAAATATTTTTTTCTTATATCCTCAGGCTGCAAGGTTTTGACACTGCATTCAAACTTGAGAAAATTTGCATGACAAAAGTTGTTGTATGGAAAAAAAAAAAGAAAGAAAGAAAAAGAAAAAATATCAATTTGTCATCTGCTAAATTTTTCCAGGGAGCAACAAAGGTTATTTTTTGACACACAGATCAACTGTGCACATGCTCAAGGCAATTTCCGGTAAAGGACACGTTGTTTATTACACAGTTATCCATAATGCAAGACTGTTGCAGTTAGTTCCCTTGAATGATCATAAAAGAAAACAAAACAATTTAAGCTTAAAAATTTATTATTTACTGGATTAAAAGAATAAAACGGAAATCAGGCAAGGTAATGCACAAAGTTTCAACAATAAAAAAAATAAAAAATAAATAAATAAAAAAGGAACATACAATATAACATACATGCAATGTGTAATATCTCATAATAACTGGAGGAAACTGCAGTGGTGCAAGTGGGTGTGGTTGTCATGTTCAGTATAACGCGGACCACGTATAACGCGGTCAGTGTTCATGGCTCCCGACGACCGCGTTATAACGGCGTTGCAGTGTATATTATTTTGGTCCAGTGATGTGAAAACCAATCAGAGGTCGAGGTGGTCAGGTTGTTTTACCAAGTCTTACTTCTGTCTGTCCTACTGCCTTATTCTTCTGTCTTTTGTCCTTATTTCTTACTTTTCTCTATCCTCCTACTGTATTCTTGATCCCTTCTTTTTCTCCCTGTTACTTGGTGGACACCAGACTGCAGTGGGACCAGTGATCAGTGATTATGAGAGCTGAGGACCAAAATATTTATATAAACAAGTATATTTACTTTAGTTCTGATTTTTTGTAGCAGTAGAGACACAATGGATTTAAGGAACATGTAACAAAGCAGTGTTTATAAAAACAACAAAAACCAACAAAAAAGACATATAATGGGTTTGTTACAGCCATATGGACTATAATTGTATCATTTTAGCTTCTATATGATTTAAAAAAAAAAAAACCCACAAAATTGTGCAGTCCATGGCAAGCCATCGCAAAATCCCCAGCCTTGGTGCTAATGTTGCTACTAGTGTGTCGGACAGACTGCCATACAGACTTGCTCTCGCACGCCCTTACCACAAGGGGAAGTCATGTAGCAAGTTTGGTTAAATTCTGCCCAGTGGTGGAGGAGGAGATAGTGTGAAGGACTGGTGGACAGACATACAGTGACCTTTTAACCCCACCTGAATGTCACATGGGGCAGAGTGAAGTATAATGTTGCTCTCCCACAACCTTACCATATAGGGAAATCATATAGCATTTGGTTAAATTCCACCCATTGGATTAGGAGGAGATAGACGGATGGACAGGCATCTAAAATATCCCCATTGCTATGGCGTGGGGATGACTACTTCCATTTGTGATTGAAAAAAAAAACCCAAAAGCAGACTAAAATTGAATTATTTGTAAGTACACTGCAGCGCCGTTATAACGCGATCGCTTATAACGTGGAAACCGTTATAACGCGGTTGGGCCTTGGCTCCCGTTTTTTTCCCCACCAGTTTGAAAGTGTTGCCCTTTTTCCGCGGAACGCGGCAGTCTAAAAATCGCCAGCCGTGACCATATACTCGCTGATTTACTCATTCTTTTTTACCAAACTTTTCATCAGTTTTTGTCTTTAGGCTATTTCAGACCATTTAAAAGCCATACTATGGTAACTGGCACAGCCCTCAACTATAATTTTCATGTATTATAAGAGAAATAAAAGAAATAATAAGAGTAACTTACGCAACACAAATTAATTACATAATTATCCTAACACAGTCATAAATCAACACTTCACTGTCCTTTTTGCTGTAATGGTAGTCTGATAATTAATCGGTTTGTGTGAAGTGTGAATGCACTGCCACAGTCCATAGCTCCAGATTAGGTGTCTTTTTTTTTTCTTTTTTAATTAAAAAAGACTGTTATTTTTCCTTATTTCTCCATGAAATTGTAGGTTTTGGGTACTCTCTGGAAGTGCCTCAGCAAGGCACTTCCAATGAGTATCCACAACCTACGTTTACGTGGAGAAATAAGAAATTTAATATGTGGAGACTCCTCTAGTCTGGAGCTGTGGATAGACCCTCTTATCTGGAGCTATGACAGTCAGTATGTCCAAATAGATCAAAGAAACGGGTCAAGTGTGAATATGCTGAGACAGGTTAAGGCTCCAGATAAGCCATCTTTTTTTTTAGTTAAAAAGTACTGCTACCCTAGGTTAACGGAAATAGACTGCTGGGAAACAAGATGTACTTTCTGGACAAACATGAAACTAAGACTGGTCAGTGCTCTTTACAAAAAAAAAAAATATCTGAGATTAGATTTTTTTATTGTGAAAGAAATCAACAGCAGCAATAAAAGATGACCTAGCAGGTAAGCCTGTCCCTTTTATCATGTTACTAAACATCTGCTGCAACAGTTGGTATTGATTTTTTTTCTGCACCTGTTGCTAAACCCTTAGCATGCTGTGTGAATATAATTAGCAGACCACCTTCTGAAATATTTTTTTTCTTATATCCTCAGGATGCAAGATTTTGACACTGCATTCAAACTTGAGAACATTTGCATGACAAAATTTGTTGTATTGAAAAAAAGAGAAAGAAAAAGAAAAATATCATCAATTTGTCATCTACTGAATTTTTCCAGGGAGCAACAAAGGTTATTTTTTGACAGGCAGATCAACTGTGCACATGCTCAAGGCAATTTCCGGTAAAGGACACTTGTTTGGTAAAGGACACGTTGTTTATTACACAGTTATCCATAATGCAAGACTGTTACAGTTAGTTCCCTTGAACGATCATAAAAGAAAACAAAACAATTTAAGCTTAAAAAATTATTATTTACTGGATTAAAAGAATGAAACGGAAATCAGGCAAGGTACATGCACAAAGTTTCAACAATAAAAAAAAATAAAAAATAAATAAATGAAAAAGGAACATACAATATAACATACATGCAATGTGTAATATCTCATAATAAATGGAGGAAACTGCAGTGGTGCAAGTGGGTGTGGTTGTCATGTTCAGTATAACGCGGACCAAGTATAACGCGGTCAGTGTTCATGGCTCCCGACGACCGCGTTTTAACGGCGCTGCAGTGTACTGATCAAATTTAGTGAATTTTGGTCCAGTGATGTGAAAAGCAATCAGAGGTCAGGGTGGTCAGGTTGTTTTACCAAGTCTTACTTCTGTCTGTCCTGCTGCCTTATTCTTCTGTCTTTTATCCTTATTTCCTACTTTTCTCTACCCTTCTACTGTCTCCTTGATCCCCTCTTTTTCTCCCTGTTACTTGGTGGACACCAGACTGCAGTGGGACCAGTGATCAGTGATTATGAGAGCTGAGGACCAAAATAACTTAAATAAACTTCTATCAGTACTGATTTGTGGCATTTGGGACATGAACATGTTTTAAATAGGATAGCAAGAATAATTTTACTATTATTAAACTTAGAGGAGTTTTAGCTCAAGCTAAGATGCCCTTTTTTTTAACCAAAAGTATGGATATATTTTTTCTTATTTCTCCTCCAAGTCATATGTTGTGACTTCTAATGAATATACACTACATATGTTTTATAAATGGAAAAATAAGAAAAATATTCTGGCCTTATCATTTACCTTAGCTTAAGGATATTTTTTCTGACTGCATATCCTGAGATTGCAGGTTAAAATCCCAGCCCGGCCACATAGCTTTCATGGAGATTGATCATGAAATTGTTTCTGTGATCATTCTCCCTCATCTGCTGATGCAAGAAGAACAGTTTCAGCTATGGGCAAAAGTGTGTGCACATGTACTGTTAACTGCTTAGATGACTGGACATGACAGTGTTGACTGGACTCAAACAAACGAAAACCAAGGATATTTTAGATCAGAGCTTTACATATTTTGGTGAGGCACTTCTAAGGAGCACCAATAACTATGTATTTAGGCAGAGCAACAGATAATTTTGGGGCACTTGGGCATTTAACCCCATCAAAATTTAATCAGTTGGGTAAAATCATATATTAATTATTCGGTTTGAGTAAAGATACCGCCAAAATGAAAATTGGGTAAAACTTATAAAACTGAAGGAAAGAGCACAAAAAATCCTGATTTAGGCATTTAAAACATGATGTTTCTTTATACCCTATTGATTTTATGATTATGTTTGTCACATGAAGATTAAAAACACCTATTATGTGCAGTAATCATAATATTAAAAAGTAATCATGTGCTTTTCTGGCCTTGAAACTTTAATTTGCACCCTTGAATTTGGAAATAATTGGGTACTCTGACAAATCAGTTGGGTATCAATACACAGGTTTTTGAAAATTATTGAGTATTTGCTCAAGACATATGGGTATTTTACTCGGATACTCCCCTTATCTCTTGCCCTGTTTAGGGAGAAATAAGAAAAATACCAACACAGGTGTAAAAAATTCAAAAAGGGTAGCTGTCAGTTACTGTCGGGCATATCTAATGAGTACACATAAAATATGTTTTTATGGATAAATTGGGAAAATTATCCCAGAATTTCCATCAAATACTCCTTAAGTTAACTGAATATGGTACAAATAACCAAGAATGGCCCAATGATGTGAATATCTTAACAGAGGTCAGAGCAGTCATGATGTTTCACTGGGTCTTACTTCTGTCCTTCCTACATTCCTGTTCTTCTGTCTGTATCCTTATTTCTTCCTTTTCTCTATCCCACTTCTGTCCCTCTTAATACCGTCTTGTTTCTGACTGTTACTTAGTGATCATTAGATTGCAGTGGGACCAATGATCAAAGACTATGAGAGCTGAGGGCCAGTGATAGTCAACATAACTAATGACAAAGTGAAATTTTTCGCTCCAAAACAACTATATCTAACCCTTTTATGTCGAGTGAATTCTTCTACCACAACTCTTCTGGACCAATCTTTTTCCAACAGCAGAGTGTCTGGTTAGTTCTCATTATTGCTATGTTTTTATAGAAATTCCTGTAGTTAATGCAAACAGTGTGGACCATGATCAGATTCTGTGGCATCTTATCTGGGTCTGCAGTGTTTGCCAATTGCCATTTTGGGGGTCTTCAGGCTAAAATGGGTTTATTTTAAATGAAAGTTTATTTACAGTGTATGGGGAGCTTGTTCATGGCTGGAGGTGAGTACTCAGACCTGTAGATAAGTGGGGTCTCCAGATCAGGGCCCAGTTGTTCAAAGCTAACGACGTCGTTAGTTAACGATTCGTTAAAATTTACATTGAGTGATACGCTAATATGCTGAAATTTTTTGCTGAAAAAATGTGAGTAGCTTTTGCATTGCAAAAGCTACTCACATTTTATTCAGCAAAAAATATTAGAATATTGTATATTGAATCCGCTAAAACAGTTAACGAAATGACCCTTAATGAGCTCGTTAAGCTAACGAAGCTTTGAACAACTGAGCCCAGTATGTAACTCACTTTGCCTTGATTCTGTTTATCATGACTTTTAAACTGATGTAAGATTCTGTTTATCAGATGACTTTAAACTGATGTAAGATTCTGTTCTGTTTATCAGGTTACTTTTAAACTGATGTAACATTCTGTTTTTCATACGACTTTTAAACTAATGTAAAATTCTGTTGATCGGATGGCTTTTAAACTGCTGTGAGATTCTGTTGATCAGATGACTTAAACTGATGTAAGATTCTGTTTATCGTATGACTTTTAAACTGATATAAGATTCCGTTTATCAGATGACTTTTAAACTGATGTAAGATTCCGTTTATCAGATGACTTTTAAACTGATGTGAGATTCCGTTTTTATAAGATGACTTTTAAACTGATGTAAGATTCTGTTCTGTTTATCAGATGATTTTAAACTGATGTAAGTTTCTGTTTATGAATTGACTTTTAAACTGATGTAAGAATCTGTTTATGAGATGACTTTTAAACTTACGTGAGATTCTGTTTATCATATGACTTTTAAACTGTCAGATATAAGATTCTGGCTATCAGATAACTTTTAAACATGTAAGATTCTGTTCTGTTTACCAGGTGAATTTTAACCCTTGTCCTGCTGAATAAATTAAGATGCCACACCCATTTCTAATTTTCAGCCAATCAGATTATTTGATCCAGATTGTTGATATAAATTCACATAATGGCAAACTGTGCAGATCCAGATCAGTTGGCTTCTGAAGAAGCCAACTGATCAGGATCTACACTGTTTGCAAAGGAAGGATATATCCGGGTTCAGCAGGACAAGGGTTAAACTGATGTAAGATTCTGTTCATGAGATGACTTTTAAACTGATATAAGATTCTTTTTATTATACGACTTTAAAACTGATGAAAGATTCTGTTTGTCATATGACTTTTTAACTGATGTTAGTTTTTGTTTATTGTATGAATTTTTAGCTTATGTAAGAGTCTATTTAACCCATTTGTGCCTAGCATCCCAAAAAAGGGACATTGGCAAACAGTGTAGATCCAGATCAGATATCGCAAAATGCAGCATCTGATCAGGGTCTACACTGTTTGCATTAAGGACAAGAATTTCTATAAAACATGGTAGTAATAAAAACCAACCAGACACCCCTTATGTTGAAAATGGACTAGTGCAGGGAGTGAAGGTAGAAGAATTCACTTGGCATAAATGGATTAAACTGTCTTTTATGGCCATAGAAGTTGGACTGTTTTTCAGCAGAAAACATAATGTTGTCACAGTCCGTATCATGATGTTGCATGCCAATAACCATGTGTTCGGTATCATGATGTTACAATCCATTTACCAAGTGTTGTGTAACACGTGGTCATATAAGTTTTATGACATGATATTATCCACAAATAATAGCAACGTCATATGATAAAAATATGATAAAAATACAATTTTTTTTTTTTTGAGAAATAAGTATATTTCTATGCTGTTTGGTTAGAAAAAAAAAAGCATCTTTTCTTCTGACACAGACGAATATGGTACCATTATCAGGAATGGCCCAATGATGTGAATATCATAACAGAGGTCAGAGCAGTCATGATGTTTCACTGGGTCTTTATTTCTGTCCTTTCTACTTTCTTGTTCTTCTGTCTTTACCCTTATTTCTTCCTTTTCTCTACCCCACTTCTGTCCCTCTTAATACCCTCATGTTTCTGACTATTACTTAGTGATCATTAGACTGCAGTGGGACCAGTGATCAAAGACTATGAGAGCTGAGGGCCAGTGACAGCAAACATACTATATCGACTTTAAGTACTGAAACACCTGAATTTCAGTACCTCAATTTTAACCCAGATCGGTCGTCTCTTTAAGACTCCAGTAATGTTTGAAAGGATGTAAAACACCAAGGCATCATCATCACCCAGGTCAGGTAAAAGTCACACATATTCAGAGGCAGTGTCACAACATCACTGAAATATTGTTGCTGGGAAGTTAAGAAAAAAAAAAGAAGAGGATCTTGCAGCTACTCATTGGAACTGATTTAAACATAACTTGGTATACCTGGAATAGCAACTCAGCTATAGGATTTCATAGTACCAGAGAAGAGCGGTTATCCACATAATATTTTTCTTATTTCTGCACAAAAACATGTGGGTACTCATTAGTAGTGCCTCATTGTGGTACTTCATATGTTGTGGGTACTCATTAGAAGCGTCGAGGTGCTTCTAATGAGTACCCAAAATATATGTTTCCGTGGAGAAATAAGAAAAATATCCGCACTTTTCGGATGAAAAAAAAAGGCGTCTAATCTGGAGCTATGGGGTCTATGTAAGCCACATCAACATTGTAAGAAACATCTTTCTCAAAATGAAATTTACCTTCTTATCATTCCAGCAGGTCCAAGAACAGGTTCCTGTACCAGTACCAGAACCTGATTCCATGTCCTCTGGTATGACGGGCAGTATGGAGACAACTTACCCAAAATTTGAAGAAAGGATAGATAGAGTATGCTACACATTATGATATTATTGTTGCACCTGCTTTACCATGGGCGACTTAGACGTTTAAGTTTCCGTCTGTCCGTTCGTCTTTCTGTCAACATTTCCTCTTGGTGTCTTGTGAGCGCAACTCCTCTTACAGATTTGTACCTATCATTTTGAAACTTTGCATGTGTTTTTGTCATGGTATGAAGATGTGCATGTGGTTTGGATATAATTGTCAGATTATTTTTTGTCACTTAGTCATTTTTCATCTCAATAGTGGGTACCTCTTGTGAGCGCAACTACTCTTACAGTTTTATACTGATGGTTTTGAAACTTTGCATGTGTTTTCTTCATGGTATGAGGATGTGCCTGTGGTTTGGGTAAAATTGTTAGAACATTTTTTGTCACTTTTTCCACATTGTGAACTTAGTCATTTTTCACCCTCAGTATATAGACAATGGGTACCTCTTGTGAGCGCAACTCCTCTTACAGTTTTGTAATGATCGTTTTGAACTTTGCATATGCAGGCTTTCAAGCAGGCCCTACTTTTCCTACTTTTCCCTACTTTTTTTTTTGTGTTCCTACTTTTCCCTACTTTTTTCTGAAAATGCCCTACTATCCCTACTTTTTAGTTGAAAAATGTTTGAAGTGACCAAAAATTGTAATTTTTTTCCTCGCTCGCTCGAAGTTTGTAAAAATTGGATCAACTTAATCTGAGCAGTCACGATGCAAAAGTTTATGAAATATTTTTACTTCAGTTGTCACTCCTTTTTTTGAACATTTATTTTGGTATTTCCTTAACATGGTGATATAGTGTTATTGTTCAGAGAAAACTGTTTTCTTATTTTATCTTTTTCTAAGTCTGAAAACACTCAGAACATCCCTACTATCCCTAATTTTCATGATTTAAATTCCTACTTTTGCCCTACTTTTTCAAAATTTTGAGCCCTACTTTATCCCTACTTTTTAACTGGAGGGCACTTGAAAGCCTGCATATGTTTTCTTCATGGTATGAGGATATGCATATAGTTTGGGTATAATTGTTAGAACATTTTTTGTCATTTTTCCACATTGTAAACTTAGTCATTTTTCACCCTCAATATATAGGCAATGGGTACCTCTTGTGAGTGCAACTCCTCTTACAATTTTGTACCGGTTAATTTGAAACTTTGCATATGTTTTCTTCATGGTATGAGGATGTGCATGTGGTTTGGATATAATTGTTAGTTTGTTTTTTGTCACTTTTTCCACATTGTGAACTTAGTCATTTTTCACCCTTTATATATAAACAGTTGGTACCTCTTGTGAGTGCAACTCCTCTTACAGTTTTGTACCGATTATTATGAAACTTTGCATGTGTTTTCTTCATGGTATGAGGATGTGCATGTGATTTGGATGTAATTGTTAGATTTTTTTTTTCACTTTTTCCACATTGTGAACTTAGTCATTTTTCACCCTCAAAGTATAGACATTGGATACCTCGTGAGCACAACTCCTCATACAATTTTATACTAATCTTTTTGGAACTTTGCACATGTTTTCTCCATAGTCTGAAGATGTGCACATGCTTTTCATATAATCCTTGCCTTATTTTTTGTCACCTTTTTGTTCTTTTTGAACTTTGTCATTTACTGACCTCAGATGTATAGACAGTGGGTACCATGTCATTGCAACTTCTCATACAATTTTAAACCAGTCTTTTTGAAACTTTGCACATGTTTTCTCCTGGGTCTGCAGAACTGCAAGTGGGTTGGATATATTTTTATTTTTGTCACTTTTTCCATTTTAACTGTCATTTTCTTAACCTCAGATTTTTTTTCCACAATTGTGGCTCATGTGACTTTTGCCCCAGCAGGTGTGATGCCGCCTTCCGCGAAATTTTTTTGGTTGTTGTTACTGATCTAATTGATGGATTGGTAAAACTGTTCTTTTTTTCTGAAGGAGGAATAGTCTGACCTGATAAACACTATTTAGGTGACTGTCTTATTTCTCTGTGAATGTGAAGCGGCCTGGTGGCTGAGTGGTTAGAGTTCAAATCTGATGGGGAGAGATGGGGAATTCAGCTGATGACTGTTTTGTTTGTTTGTTTGTGTTGAGGTTTTACGGCCCAGTCAACCCAATGGGGTCCTGTCGAGTGCGGTCAGTTTACCTAACCACACGTTTACTGGGCAGGCTTAGTCCTCTAAGCGGTTAACCAGTATTGTGCACATTCTTCCGCCAGAAACTGACAACTGCCCTTCTTGAATCAGGGGAAGGGAGAGAATGACCGTAGAAAATATTTCATGATCAATCTCCACGAAAGAATGTTGCCGACCTCGGCGGGGGTTGAACCCGCGACCTCCTGGTCTCCAGTCGGACGGCGCATCCAACTGAGCCACCGAGGCCGACAGCTGATGACTGTAGGTTGCTTCATTGCACAGAGCCTTTCATTATCACCCTTACACAGAGGACTTGTTAAGGATGAGTATTCGGTGATAATTCTAGGATAATTTTTCTTATTTTTTCATAAAAACATATGTTGTGGGTACTCATTAGAAGCGCCTCCTTGAGGCGCTTCTAATGAGTACCCACAACATATGTTTTTATGGAGAACTGGAGAAAATTATCCTATAATTAACATCAAATACTCCTCCTTAACCAGTCCTCTGCTTACATCCTCTAGATATGACTTGGATCATGTGGAAAAGGACATGAAACACCAAATCATCATCTTCTCTATGACTGCATTTTGTTCAAGTATCTCTCTGTCCAAACTTTAACCTTTCAAGCAACATTCAAAATTGTATCCTTATAATTGAGCCTGCACACAACAAAACCTACAGAAGGACTTGTGCAACCAGTGAAGATTAAGCTCAACCGGCACATCCAAGCAGTTTGATCAGTTCTTGCTGATTGCATGCGCCTTCTACAGCCTCCAGGCTATCCAAAGAGGGATAAATGAGAAACCTTGCCATATTGGGTAGATGAACAGGTTGATCTTAGTCTGTGCTAGTCACATAGTTCTTATTGTAGGTTTTCTTGTTCGCTGGCTCAATTATAATCTCTGTAGAGAAGTGTCCATGTGGCGGAACAGGCAGGGCTTCTGACTTTGGATGAAGAGGGAAAGGTTCTGTGTTTGAATCCTGCAAGAGGCCTTATTCAGCTCCTTCACAGAGCAAACATTTGACGTGAACATATATATATATCATATTTACCCTAAATATTTGATGCCTTAACACTTGTCATGCTGAATAAATTAAGATGCCACACCCACTTCTAATTTTTAACCAGTCAGATTACATTATCCAGGTTGTTGATACAAATTCACATACTTAATGAAAAACGGTGTAGATCCAGATCAGTTGGCTTCTGAACCAACTGATCTGTATCTACACAGTTTGCAAATGCCCGGACTTGGGTTCAGCAGGACCAGGGTTAACTCATTACCATACTTGTCTACCAAACTTACTCTTAAATTTTAACAAGTCCATTTTACTGATTATTGATATGTCAAAACTGTTGAATAATTGGCAAACAGGGCAGGCCTCAAGATGTGGCATCTAATCAGGGTCTTTACTGGTTGCTCAGATTTATTTTACTCCAAGACCCAGTTGTTCAAAACATCGTTAGCTTAACAAGCTTATTAGTGGTCAAAATGTTAACTGTTCTAATAAGTACAATATCTGATTCACAGGTATTTTTGCTGCCAAAATGTGAGTAGCTTTTGCAAATGCAAAAATATTAGCATATATGCCATATTTAATGATCAAAGTTTTAATGATACGTTAACTAATGATATTGTTAGTTTTGAACAACTGGGCCCGGTTTGTAGGGTAAATAAAGTGTATCCATATTTTCAGGGAGAGGTCTTAGTGCCACCAGCTGTTGACTCAACCACTGGAGATATGGATGTAAGTTCCTTCATATTTTCAGTTTAGTATACTACCTGCAAGGCTTATAGTAATTGGAGTATTCAAAAAATAAATTTTCCTGCTTCATATGAGATCCGTCTGAGCAGATATAACAATATATCCTGCAGGGAAACCTGAACATTATGAATTTTTTTTTTATCTAAAAAATGTCAGAATAAGCTGTGTTAACCCTTTCATATCGGTAGACCAAAAGAGATACCAATGCAAATGGCATTGCTTTTTGCATGAGGTGGCTATAATACATAGTGTTTTGATTTCCCTAAAAGAAATGACCGAGTGGTTAGTGCTACCAACCTAGGATTAGGAGGTCCAGGTTTCAAATCCCACTGGGGGCGGAATTCTGTTCATGACTGCACTGCTCTTCATTGCACGGAGCTTTTTATTATCACACTTCCATCATCTTGATACGACTTAAATAATAATCATCTTTAATTTCCCCCATTTAGGGATAACGGTACATGTAAGTTGGTAACTTAATAGATGCTGTGTAGCATGAAAAAGGAGATCTGTACAAAGTAACCCCATATGCTGGAGTCAGAGCTCCAGATAAGAGAGATAAGCAGATCTCTTTCTCCATGAAAACATGTTGAGCCACACAATAGTTGTTCCTCAGTGAGGTACTTCTAATGAGTACCCACAATATATGCGGAGAAAAAGAAAAAAATATTACTATTTGTTTATAAAAAAAGGTTTGTTTGAGTCTGTTAATGACAAAAAATGCAACTTAACACCTCCAAAGTCTGATACTTGATCAGCCATAGAATAGAACAGAATTTATTTGCAGTGGGGTTTACTGTTTTTTGATGATGTCCGTCTATCCTTCTTCACGTCCATTATGTTTTGGTTTCTGAGCATGGGTATCTAATAAGCACTGCATACTTACATTTCTTGTTTCACTACCATACAGTAACTAAAGTTTAGGGAGTTGAGTGGGATATTTTATGCCCCTGCCACGAAGTGGAGGAGGCATACAGTTTTACCCGCTATCATAGGTCTGTATATTCGTCCGTCTATACACACAACAAGGTAGATAGGTCCTAGGTAGCTAAAATTTTGGACATTTTGTCACTTGAGTAGTCGTGAGTAAAAATGTGATTTATTCTGTAAAAGGAGTATTTAACTGGCAAAAATGACTTGCCACATAAAAGATTTTGTCACATGTATTTTTAACTCTTAAAGCGCCAGTCACAACTATTGTCGTCTGCTTTGTCATCTGCTTGTGGTTTAAAAAGTCATTTTTACAAACAGTGTGGACCCAGATCAGACTGCTCCTTTAGGAGCAGTCTGATCAGGGTCCGCACTGTTTGCCTGTATGCAAAAATAGGTTTGAAAAGTCTGCAAGAATATTCAGCAGACAACATAAACAGACGACATTTTCAGATGCAGTTTTTCTTGGCGCTTTAGGGGTTAATGCTGATGATCAGCCACATAAATGTCTGTAAGAATGTGCATGTGTCCGTCCGTCTGTTGAATGGGATGTACAACACCAAATCATATATAATGCTTGCGGCTTGTCTAGGGACAGGATGATGATGACAGTGTTGGAACCCAAGAATATGATGACTTAGATGGACTCCAACGAGCAGAGACAATGGGTCAGACCGATGACAGTTTGTTAGAAAGAATGGACGAAGGAATGGAAATGTCTCCCCCAACATCAAATAGAAAAAGTAAGTTCTGCACTGTGTAGTTATTGTATATGATGTTTTTTTTTTTTTTTTTTTTTTTATGTTTTGGTGCATTCTACTAATAATGTTGTGGATTAATACATTTCATCTGGGATATGGCATATTTATAAATAGGTAGTTGCTCACATAGACATTTATATCAAAGCAAACATGTAGCCAAAAGATGTTTAGTATGTACTCACAATCTGGACTTCAGTTGGCAGTATAATGGGCAGAAAGCTTTTTCAAAGTGTGGCCTGCAACGGGAATAAGGACCATTTTCCCATGTGCAAAAAGAAACATCTCAGGTCTGTGTAGGCTGCTCAGGGACTTTCCTTGTACTCTTCATATAATCTCTATTTTAGTATACAGTTAACACTTACTTAAAGTCACTTCTATTAAGCCACTTAAGTTAAGAGACACCATATGCAAACAGAAACAACCTACAGTCGACTCTCGTTATCTCGTCATCGCTTATCTCAAATAACCGCTTATCTCGAAGTGGAAATCTGGTCCCTGTTTTAACACAGAGATCTACCAACAGGCAACAAAAATATTGTGGAAAAGAGGAGAAATTGCTCCTTAGGAGCAGTTTCTCCTCTTTTCCACAATATTTTCAATATATCTCTAACTCAGGAGTCAAATTACATACTCATTATGTTAAAGGTGGTTGTACGATTAATTGTTTTCCTCAGTTCTGCAAATCTGATACGTTGAAGTACGTATATCTCGAAGTGTTTCATAGAGTCCCTTGGATTTAGAGATAACGAGAGTCGACTGTAGTAGTTGAGAGCTGGTCTGGGAACTGTCCTGTACATTTTATTTAAGCACTAGTTCTGCATACAGTTAACCCTTCCTTAAAGATCACCTCTTTTGAGAGCATAAATCTAGATATAGTGGGGACATTAGGTAAATATTTTTGTTATTTATCCAGAAAAACAGGTTGTTGGTACTCATTAGAAGTACCTCAGTGAGGCACTTCTAATGAGTAGCCACATATGTTTTTTGTGGAGAAATAAGGAAAATATCAATACTTATTGGTTTAAAAAAAACATGCCTTATTTGGAGCAGTGTTGAGAACCCTTACCTGAAAACTCAAATAGCAGATTGCAGCATGTTCATTCTGACCTGTTTTAGGAAATAATCTGCCTTTAAGGACCAGGGCCTGGTTGTTCAAAGCATCATTAGCTTAACAAGCTGGTTAGTGGTCAAAATGTTAACTGCTCTAGTAAGTACAATACCTAATTCAGCAAATGCAAAAGCTACGCACATTTTTTTCAGCAAAAATATTAGCGTATATCATATGCCATATTTAATGATCAAAGTTTTAACGATATGTTAACTAATGATATTGTTAGTTTTGAACAACTGGGCCCATATATTTTGCCTCCCCTGTCTAGTCTCATAAGGGGAACTGATACACTTTCATGAGAGACAACTATCAAAATTGTGTTTTTGCTTCCCTTCTGAAAAAGGGTCTAAAGGAAAGAATTTGCTCCCCAGAAGCAAATTTTTTCCTTTTAGAGAAGACTTCTTTTCAGAATGGGGTTGGTGTGCAAGAAAGCAACCAGGAGATCACTAAAGTGGTCTCCCTTCTAAAAAGATAGGCAGAAATCTAAGGAAAACGGTATCCAGTCCTTTGACGATAAGTTCACCTATTGTTTGCTATAAAGATAGCCTAACAGTGCAAAGTTTAGCCAGGATCTTTCTTTTTATGGGAAAATGTTCATTTGCCCAGTTGCTGGCATGAACTATTTTAATAGTGGTGAGGTGCTTTTCCCTTGTTGCAGGTGTCAGTTATTTTAATAGTAGTAGTAAAGGTGCTTTTTGGATTTACAAGTAGCTACATTTACGACAGCATACAGGTTTTTGAAAAGGAATTCTTTAATCTTTCACCTATTAACTAGATTATTTGACTGTTCTTATAATGCATTGGCAATTTTTGGTAATTTTAGTTAAGGGATGGATGAACTTGGACTTTGATGCCATTTGTAGCAAAGATTCTGGCTATTTGTGGTAGGCTAGCATATTTACCCTAGTAGTCAGACCAGAGCAAACAGTATAGATCCAGATCAGAAGCCTTAACACTCAGCTTCTGGTATATTCTGTTTGCCACTCATCCAGCAATTTTTATATACCAGCAGGTGGTCAAATGGAATAGACATTCATATTTTAACCCTTGTCCTGCTGGACCCGGATTTACCCTGCCTTTGCAAACAATATAGATCCAGATTAGTTGGCTTCTAAAGAAGTCAACTGATCTGGATTTGCACTGTTTGTCATTAAGTATGTGAATTTCTATCAGAAACTTGCATCAAGTAATCTGATTGGCTGAAAATTAGAAGTGGGCATGGCATCTTATCTTATTCAGCAGGGCAAGGGTTAAGACTGGTAAGGTAAGGAGTTAAGGTGTCTGAATACTTAGGGATGTATGATAGTTGGGATTGTGGAGCAAGTCAAAATGCTAGGAGAGTGTCATCTTCCAGGGAACTAAATGTTGCAGCTTTTTCACTTGTGGTCAGTAGCATGCCTATAATGGGTCTGGAATCATTTGTGGGAGAGGCTACTTGGATCTGAAAGCCAATGCTTTATACCATGCAGTCACTGAGGCCATAGATTTGGGCTAATTTTTCACCACTGGTAAAATTATAAGGAGAATATTTGGCAACCTGATGATGTGTCTAAATTGTACTGGCTGGCAAACAGTGTAGACCAGGTAGATCTGACAGAATCGACACTTCTTAGGTCTGTCTGTCCTGGTTTAGCTTAAATAGTTTAACCTGAACTTTTTGAAAATGTAATCTCATAATCAGTAACAAGCAGTTGAGGGGAGTTGATACCTTTTAAAAGGTGAGGTGATTCAAAATCGGTTTGCCTGACTTGCATCTGCACAGATTGATCAAGGCCGACAATGTCAATATATACCCCAAACTTTAAAGTATATTTTACCGTGGTATCTTGTATACAGATGCAGGCGTGAGGTTTATATCAAAATGAAAATAATTACTGCTTCCTCTCCAGCAATGAAAAAATAATGATAAAATATGATGAGTGGATAAATAGAAAGAGAGCAATGATTCCCCTCCCACCCCACCATTTTCAAAAGGAGACCACTCCAACAGAAAAGAATTCTGTTCCTTGGTATTTGAAGCCATTCTCACAGTGGAGGGAGTGCTATTAAAGAAAAGAATTTGCCCCAGGCATAGCTCCAGAAAAGGCACATTTTTCAGCCAAAAAAAATATTGAGATGTTTCTTATTTCTCTACTAAATCATGGTGTGGGTATTCATTAAAAGGGCCTGTAATGAGTACCACAACATATTTTTTTGGTTGAGAAATAAGAATTTTTTTTTTCTGATAACCCCTCTTATCTGGAGCTATGAGGTTTCAAGGGAAAGCAGATTCTTTTCTTCAAGTGTAGCCTTCTCAAAAAGGGTGCAGATACATTGTGATTAGAGTGATTTTTATGCCCCCCCCCTGTTTGAAGAATGGAGGAAAAGGTATTTAGTCCATCCATCCGTCTCCGTCCGCGTCAGATGTTAGCAATTTGCATTTTAGCTTTTCGGGCAGGGGCATCCATGTCCTTGGACATATTTCTAGTCTTTAGAGTGTTTCCGTTCTATTCCATATATAAAATAAAACAGGCATATTTCTTTAATGTCCATTTTATATCAAAATCACATGAAGTTTTGAAACTTATTTTTGTTATTAATATTTGTTATGTACTGGATGTATTTTTCAGTGTCACTTATTTCTAAGGCAATAACAAAACATGCAAATTAGTTTGTCTTCAAATTAACTTTAAATATGTAATGTGTATGTTTTTGTGTACGTGTGTGTGTGTGTGTGTGTGTGTGTGATAGCAATTTTATAATATTTTTTATTTAGTTAAGTTCTTGTAATACTAATATTGAAGTCATTTATGGAAATCAGTAATTAAGAAGTAAAGTCTAAAAGTATATAGAAATAATTTATATCATGGTCAGATGTCATGATCTTGTAGAGATTGATATATACAGTCATCCTCCCCTCTATGCTGATTCAAGAAGGGCTTTTGTCATTTGCTGGTGTGTGTGCATAAGTACTGGTTAGCAGCTTAGAGGACTAAGCCTACCCAGGAGTGAGTGAGGAGGTTAATTGACTGGCTTGATATGACCTTAATAGTTTTGACTGGGCCATAAAACTCATGATCTGCTCATCTTTTCATCTTCTGAACATCGCCGGCCTCGGTGGCTCAGTTGGATGTGTGTCAGACTGGTGATCAGGTGGTTGTGGGTTCGGCCCCCGCCGGTCGGCAACATTCTTTTTTGGAGATTTGATCATGAAATATTTTCTACGGTCATTCTCTCCCGCTGATTCAAGAAGGGCAGTTGTCAGTTTCTAGCAAAAGAATGTGCACAATACTGGTTAACCGATTAGAGGACTAAGCCTGCCCAGTAAAAGTTTGGTTAGGTAAACTGACCGCGCTTGACATGACCCCATTGGGTTGACTGGGCCATAAAACCTCAACACAAACAAAAATCTTCTGAACATCAGTGGCTATCTTTTTCTGATAATTTAGAGCTACACTGTGCCTAAATGGTTTATGAAGGATTAGATCAGCTAATATACCCATAGCTCTGGTACAGGCACTATTTGAACCGGCACAGTGGCTCAGTGGTAGAGCGTCCGCTTTGTGACCGGGAGGTTGCGGGTTCGATCCCCGGCCGGGTCATACCAAAGACTTTAAAAATGGTACTAGCTGCTCTTTCGCTTGGCGCTCAGCATTAAGAAAGTAGAGCTAGAACTGGTCAGCTCAGTGTCAGTATAATGTGACTGGGTGGAATATCATGTCAAAGTGTCTGGGGCGTGATATTTCAGTGAGGCAGCACTCTAAAAGTGAGCATTGAGCTCCCTGCCACATCCAGACACCGTCGCGATATGACTGAAAAAGGTTGAAAGCGACGTTAAGCCCAAATCAAACAAACAAACAGGCACTATTTGTCAGCCTAGTTGGCTCAGTTGGATGTGCATCTGACTGGTGATCAGGTGGTTGCAGGTTCGACCCCTGCAGGGTCGGCAGCATTCTTTCCTGAAGATTGATAATGAAATATTTTCTACGGTCATTCTCTCCCTTCTGCTGATTCAAGTAGGGCAGTTGTCAGTTTTTGGTGAAAGAATGTAAACAATACTGGTTACCACTTAGAGGACTAAGCCTGCCCAGTAAGCGTGTGGTTAGGTAAACTGACCGTGCTTAACATGACCCCAGTGGGTTGACTGGGCCATTAAACCTCAACACATACAGGCAAAACATTTTTTTAGGCAGTTGTCCCAGCCAAATGCATTTTGACTGAAAAATGAATGTAATCAAGGAGGTATTATTTTAAAACTTAAAGTACTTGTTCAATGGAATTTTAAAAAAATCTGTCCTTTAAAATAGCGATGTCCGGGCGGGGGTGGGAGAGGGGGGGGGGGGTGGGGGTGCGTTGGTCATCATCTTAGGTTTATCTTTTGGTTAACCTTTTTTTCAAATTGACATGTTACCTTTATTCTTCAGTGGATTGCTTTCATATTTGGTAGGGATAAAGAGGAGGTTCAGTTGGTGTGTTCCCTGCAAGAGAAACAACTCTTACTTTCTTCGTTATGTACTTATCTCCCCTGAATTCATCCCAGCTTTACCTTTTTGTTAACCTTTTTTCAAAGTGATATGTTACCTTTATTCTTCAGTGGATTCCTTTCATATTTGGTAGGGATGAAGAGGCGGACCAGTAGGTGTGGCGCGTGCAAGAGAGACAACTCTCACTTTTTTCGTTATGAACTTATCTCCCTTGAAGCCGAAATCTTGTGCAGGCCATAACTCCCATACTGTTCAAGATAATTTGATAATATTTGGTAGGGACATACATCAGGTCAAGTAGGAGTGTTGCATGCAAGAAGGACAACTCTTGCTCTCTATTTTTTCTAGTTATTTTCCCTTTTGGTTAACATTTTTCAAAGTGATATGTTACCTTTACTCTTCAGTGGATGCTTTTATATTAGGTAGGGATGAAGACGAGGATCAGTGGCCATGTCGCAGGCCATAACTCCCATACTGTTTAAGATAATTTGATATTATTTGGTAGGGACATACATCGGGTCAAGTACTAATGTTACATGCAAGAAGGACAACTTTTGCACTCTACTTTTTCTAGCTATCTCCTCTGAATAAATTCCTTAGCCAAAAGTCATGTGCACTCCATAACTTCTTAATGGTCTGAAATATATTGATAATATTTGGTAGAGGCAATGTTAAGGACCAGAAGAGGTGTTGTATGCAAGAAAGTCAACTCTTACTTTCTTTGTTATGTACTTATCTCCCTTGAAACAGAAATCTTGTGCAGGCCACAGCTCCCATACAGTTTGAGATATTCAATATTATTTGGTAGGGACATATATCAGGTCAAGCAGTGCATTTAAAAAAATGTGTCCATCCAAGGAAATGGTGCAAGGGCAAAATATTCCACCATAAAATTTATCCACTTTTTTTTTTTATTTTGACGTAATTTTCATTGTTGTAATGGTATTGTGTAATCATAATGCTGAAATTCGACCAAAAAATCGGGATAATTCTGCAAAAATCACAATGGTTGTTGTCTTTGATGGTACTGTAGTTTGACCTTGACCTGTATTTCATGGTCTACTGATTTAGAGGTTTTGCCTTTCATTGTGACCTACATGTACATTTATTGGCATCATGCTGATAAGGCATACTTGTGTACATGTACTGTAGACACAAGTCTAGTTACAAAATAATTTGATGTTGCAGTTTGTGTTCATTCTGTAACCCATGACTCGCTCCAAGTAAAGTCAGTTTTATGATATGGGCACCCAGCATAGAGCCACGTCAGCCTGTGCAAACAGGCCCCAAGGTTTTAAAACTTTTTTCATGCTCAGCTATGTTTAGCAAGAAAGTATTTGCAGTTGTTAGTAATTTGAAATTTATTAGACGAAAAATTTCATGCTCAGCTGAGTTGAGCATGAAAAAAGTTTTATAACCTTAGAGCCAGAACTCTTAGGTAGATTTATGTTGCATAAATATTAGAAAAGCATTCTTTAAATGTTATCTACACAAGTTGTAAACTTTGTGTAGTAATGTGCATAAAGCGGATTACTACAGAAAAACATTAACTTTGAGACAAATTCTCAGAAAGCAACAACAACCAAAAAACAGAAAAAAAAAGAACACACACACTCAAACAAAAATGAATGTCAGCACACTCTTGCGGTATTATCATTGTTTACTTTTGCCTGAATTTTCTGTTAGTCCAAAATTTAATCCTGAAAGTGCTAATCACAACCACTGCAAATAGCACTAAAATAAATGTGTGGTTTTGTTGTTATTATTATTATTTTTCAGAGAATAAGACTTTGCATTTCACTTGAATCATCTGCCTAGAAATATAAAGTCCTATTTTCTCTGAAAAATAAAAACCAGTTTTAAAATGTACAAATTTGCTAAGTGCTTTAAGGGTTAAATGTTAACCAACTGTTATAAGCCTCATATGACTAGGTCCTTAATTGGTGTGGGTGGGGGTGGGGTGGGAGAGAAACAATCATGCTTATCTACATTCATTTAAAAGGCCCAATAAATGGGAATCATTATAAGCTTCTGAGATAGTTTGAGCACATACCTGCTTGAAAATCATGTAGTGTTTAGTTATGACGGTTTTCTGTACTAACTCATTAACAGGAAAATTTGTTATTTGAATGTGAGTATGAATTTGGAAAAAAATAAGTATTTTCTGTATTATGGTTTTCTGTTGATTTCTCTGTCCATTTTCAGTTCCATGATGTTTTATTGTAAAATACATGTACATGTTGATATTTTGTCAAAAGCTCTAGGTAAGAGGGGCATCCAGATCAAAGCTTTTCTTATTTGATAATGGAAATGTGTAGAATTGCCTCATCAAGGTGATAAACCCATTGTAGACTGAATTAACTCTCCCACACTTTATATATTGGAAGATTCTAATTTCGATTTTAGGTATGTCAGGCTATGTGATTTAGATATTCTGTGAGAAAAATGGTTGAACTATTTGCAAATAGTCGAGACACTGATCAGACGCCGTATTCTGCGGCATCTGATCTGGGTCTGCATTGTTTGCCAAATATCCATTTAGGGGTCTCCAGACTACAATGCGTTAATGACGACCACAATGTAAGTTTTAACACTGTGTATGCTGGGTAAAAATTCCAGCAGACAACATTTGGAAATATTTTTCTTTTTTTTTCCCCTGAAAATAGGCTTTTACAATCATGCCAATTGTCTCCTAATTTCATAAAGTCAGAGCCTATTATCTTTAGTAAAAATAAAAAAGATAAATGTCAATTTATCATCTGCTGAATTTAGCCCAGAGAGTGATAAAGATAAAACAATAAGACAAATGCAAATATTTTTTTGGTTGAAAAAAAAAAAAAAAAGAAGAAATTCCAATACTTTTTGGTTGAAACAAAAAAGCATCTTAACTGGAGCTGCCTTGTCTCTTCTGATTTCATGTGACTGCCAATTTTTGTATGCAAATGTTTGCTTCTGATTTTAGAATACTTTGTTATAGCAATGAGACATTAACCAAATAGCTTTACTAACAAACTGTATTGGTTTAGAATAATACTTGCATGTTTATATATACATATGCTAGCCTGTCTTAGAACGTATTCTGCTTGACTAATGCATCGGTGTGGTGTGCATATTTGAGACTTGCCTGTGGAGTATAGATTAAAAGTGGTAGGCTAAAACGAATTTTCAGTATCAAGGGTATACTGATGAAAAGCTGTTTTGACTTGTTATTTCTGTTATTTTGATAATTATATGAGCTGCATTGTGATATAATGTACATTTGGACATGTACATCCACGGAAGCCCCAGTTCAGCCTGTGGATACAGGGGGTCTGTTCAGGGCATTTTCTGGGCACTTGGTGGATACCCAAAGCTTCATGTGAATAGCAAAGATTCTGAATAAAGCTGTGAAGTGTCTGCATGGGTGAGCGTTTAGGGCTCCTGACTTGAAGTGACAAATGAAGCCCCAGGTTAGAATCTTGCTAGAGGAAAAATTCTTCTCATGACTGTGGTGCCTCATTGGACAGAGCTTTTCATTATCATCCCTTCATCAGCTGATCAAACTGTGCAGATCTGCAAGCTGATCTGAGTCTTTGTTGGGTGTTCATGTCATAAGGACCATACCTCATGTTGCAGCTTAAACAATGTTCACTTTGTTTAACAATTAATGTTTTGTGTCTTAAATTAGGGGCCTTGGCAAACATTGTAGACCCTGGTTAGACAGATACCAGGCTTAATGTTTACCATGACGTTAGCAATTTGCAAGGTAACCCTTAATGTGCTATGCAAGATTGTAGCAGTCAACATTTTAAAACTTTTCTTTTATTATTTTCCAGAGAAAATGAGGCTTGACATTTCATGTGAATCATCTGCCCAGCAGATAATACACATGACATACCAAGTCTTAATTCGAGGGTTGAGCGCAAGACTGACGTAAGTCAGATGGTTGTTTTTCCCCAAACCTAATCTCCTCACCCTGAAGGCGTTATGAAGATTACAACATTTCTTTCTGTAAACAATGAAAATTTAGGTGCCATTGCTCGTATGAGCAATGGCACCTAAATTTGCATTGTTTACAAAGGGGTCCAAGTTGCCCCTAAACAAGGGTTTCAAAAAGATGTTTGAGTTACTATAGTCTTGCGCTCAACCCTCGTTATCTTCTCTGTAAGAAAATACTAAAAAATTGGAATGGTGTCTGCTACACTTTAATGTTCAATGCATTACTTGGAAGGATAATTTATATTGTGCAAAAAGGTGCTTAAAGCATATACCTAAAGCATTATCTATCAGGGCATTTGCTTTTCTCTAATGGAATGTTTGGATACAGAAGAGTTCCTTATCAGACTGGCTAATTAAAGGCCCAAGCTGAGATGATATTGATCTCTGGATGTACATGAATGCATTCAGCACATGTTTTGTATGATAAATCTCATTTATGATTTAAGGATACTGGATATACTCGCTAGTTTTTCTGCCATTTTTACAAGGAATGCAACTTTTTATTAGCTTGCCTGTACGAAAGTACAGGAAGAGCTATTGCACTACCCCTGGCATCTGCGTGTGTGTTGGTGTTGGCAGCATCGGTGTCAACAAAAATGTGAAAAGTTTTACATCAAAGTTTTTAAGACCTTATATTTTCTAAATCCTGAGATGGATTTTGTTTATATTTGGTATGATTATAGCTGTTGTTCCAAAATTTTATTGGACACCTGCTTATGACCTGCAGGTCAAGGTCATGGACTTAGAAATTTTATGTTAAAGTTTTGCATCAGTTTTTAGGAGCTCTTCAGTTTTAAATCCTTGCATGGATTTACTTTATAACGGGCATGATTATAGATACTGGTCCAAAATTTTATTTGGCACAATCACCATCTCTGCTTATGACCTAGAGGTCAAGGTCACAGACTTAGAGATTTATGTTAAAGTTTTGCATTAAAGTTTTCAAGATTTCATCTAAATACTTGCATGGATTTACTTCATATTTTGCATGATTTTAGATAATCCATGAACTGGATTTTAAGGTCATAGCCTTATTTTTATTTTAATGTCATTGTCAAGCACGAGTTCAGACGAGCTATCCTGTCTGGTGACAGGTCTTGTTTGTCTTCTTCTTTGCTTTCTTGTGCACTTAACCCCTTCTGAAAGGGGTGTACTCTAAAAGGAGAGAATTTGCTCCCATGGGAGACCACCTTAGGAGCAAATTCTTTCTTTTTTTAAAAATAAACCCTTTCCAGAAGGGAGGCAAAACAATTTTGACAGTATTGCATCCTCAGAAATTGTACCCATTCCCTTTAATGTCAAAGAATGATTTGAATGATGTCAAGCAAAACATATGTAAACACTCCAGCTACAGATCACTGAGCATCCATTCAGTTTTATAAAGGCCTTTAGTATTTATATTGTACCTACAAAGGTGCCGGCCTCGGTGGCTCAGTTGGATGCGCCGTCCGACTGGAGACCAGGAGGTCGCGGGTTCATCCCCCGCCGAGGTCGGCAACATTCTTTCATGGAGATTGATCGTGAAATATTTTCTACGGTCATTCTCTCCCTTCTGCTGATTCAAGAAGGGCAGTTGTCAGTTTCTGGTGAAAGAATGTGCACAATACTGGTTAACCGCTTAGAGGACTAAGCCTGCCCAGTAAACGTGTGGTTAGGTAAACTGACCGCGCTCGACATGACCCCATTGGGTTGACTGGGCCGTAAAACCTCAACACAAACAAACCTACAAAGTCTGTGTTCATTTTAACTCTTTCAACCCTGCAGACCAAAACCAAGACCTTTGCAAACTGTAGATCCAGATGAGACGGCTCTATGAGCCGTCTCATCTGGATCTACACTTTTGCCATTCTGTTTTTAATTTTTGTATGATACCCCCATTTGCCACAATGTAAATGTCCAAATTCAAAGATGAAGGGTCTGTTTCAGAAACTCAGGGGTGAAAGGGTTAGTTAAATGGCAGAAGCAGGGAAGAGAAACTTGGCATAGTCTGTATACTGTGGTTTGCTGGCCTCAGTGGCTCAGTCAGATGTGTGTCTGACTGGTGATCAGGAGGTTGCAGGTTCGATCCCCGCCGGGTCCGGCAACATTCCTTCTTGGAGATTGATCATGAAATATTTTCTACAGTCATTCTCTCCCTTCTGCTGATTCCATAATGGCAGTTGTCAGTTCCGGGCAAAAGAATATGCACAAGTACTGGTTAACCACTTGAGGACTAAGCATCCCCAGGAAAGGTGTGGTTAGGTAAACTGACCGCGCTCGACGTGACCCAAAATGTGTTGACTGGGTTGTAAAACCTCAACACAAAAGTATACTGTTCATGCAGTATTGTTGCAGCACTTTGGGTGGGCTAATTGCTTATCATTCATAGCTACAGATAAGAGGGGGTATCCACATAATATTTTTTTTATTTCTCCACGAAAATATATGTTGTGGGTACTCATTAGAAGCGCATCGGCTCTTATTTCTCAACAAAACCATATGTTATGGTACTCATTAGAAGCGCCTCAACAAGGCGCTTCTAATGAGTTCCCACAACATAGGTTTTCGTGGAGAAATAAGAAAGATACCAGCATTTTTCGACTGAATAAAGTGCCTTACCTGTTGCTATGTCATTGAAGGAATTAATGTGCAGTAAAGGGCAGATTTCTCACCTATTCTAATAAGGGCAAGTACCTCACCTATTCTAATAAGGGCATTTACCTCACCTATTCTAATAAATGGCAATAACATCATTTTCGTATGCTGAATTCCGCCTTATGGTGGATTCAAACCAGGACATTCCGACACTTGAACTTGGCTACAGTCAGAATTAGCTTATAACTGAATGGCACTTCATTGCATAGAGCCATTCATCATCTCAGTATAACTTAAATACTGTTGACAGAGACATAAAATACATCAAATGATCAGCATTGTTTTAATAATTTACCCTAACCCTATTACAATAACAGACCATATTTGTTCAAGGTATGGTAAATGTCCTAAAATTTCGAACACTTGATTCCATACTACGGTGTAGTTTGGCCTAAATTTTGCTTTTTATTCACGTGTTGCTTAAATTGCTTAGTTAAATGGCAAACAGTGTAGACCCTGATCAGACTGCTCCTTCAGGAGCAGTCTGATCTGGGTCTCCACTGTTTGCATATGACATTTTGTCAGACACTTTTGTGTTCGAAATTTTAGGACATTTACCATAATAATCAAAATGGAATGTCCAAATTCTGCGTAAATAGGGTGTGAGCCTTTTCACTTGTGTCATGTACATATATTATCCCATGGAGAAAATGCTGAGGTCCTGTTAAGTCTGCATAGATGCACAGATTGATCTGTTTTGCATATACCTCAGAGTTTGCTTTTTGCTTGACAGTAATATCAAATGTGGCTGAGTTAAATAAAGCATGGAGTATAAGCTAGTCTTTAATTGAATAGTTTCATTTACCCAGTCAAAAAAACTAGCGATGACTATTCAGTTTGTACATGTCAGTAATCATAGTCTTTGCAGGATAATATTCAAAAATATGTTATTTATTGCCTAAGATGAAAAGATGCACTTCACAGAGAGAGAACTCTCTCTCAATTCAGTGTTGACTAAAGCAGAAAAAATGTGTTTCCCCATAATTCCTTCTCAAAGTACTCTTGAAAGGTAGAATTTGCTTGGGGAATGAAGTGGGGTTGCAACATGTTTTTCTTTAACAATACCATTCCCCCATTCTGCTCATTCGCTTCAAAATGGGGGCAGATTCTTTCATGGCAGAGTGATCTCCCTTATAGATATATTGATTCGTTTTAGAATATTTTCTTAAGGCAATATTATTATTTACGTTTATTTATTGAAGACTGAACTTAAAGACAGTAATAAGCAGGTAACTGATGCAGTGAACATTTGCTGTTATTTTTGGCACGGTGAAGGTAATATGGTATAGGTATATTAACCCTTGTCCTGCTGAATAAATTAAGATGCCACACCCATTTCTAATTTTCAGCCAATCAAATTACTTGATCCAAATTGTTGATACAAATTCACATACTGAATGGCAAACAGTGCAGATTTAGATCAGTTGGCTTCTTCAGAAGCCAACGGATCTGGATCTACACTGTTTGCAAAGCCAAGGTATATCTGGGTTCAGCAGGACAAGGGTTAAGGCAGAAGATATTCATAGGTTCAGATAAAGGGAGCATTCAGAAGACAATTTTTGCACAAGACACCTTGTGGGTATTGACTGGAATAACATTTGTTCTGTAGAAAAAATAACAAAAATATCTGAGCCAGCGCACCACAAAACCTAAAAAATGATGTGCGCCCAGCAAAGACTCAGATCAGCCTGGGCATCTGCCCAGTCTGATCAGTCTTCACTGTGTGCTCAATGGATAGCTAAGGACCCAAGCTTTCTTCATGCGGACAGCGAAGACTCTGATCAGACTGGGCGGATACCCAGGCTGATCTGAGTCTTTGCTGGGCGCACATGCCATTTTGTTGGTTTTGTCGTGCACTGGCTCATCTCATATCATCACCTCAGTTATCGCCTTAATTTATCATTTTTTTTAAGAATAACAGAACTTCAGTGTATTGAGATGAGTTTCACATCAAATGTATTAATGTTATGGACAACATTTATTTTCTTTTCATCTTGCTGAGGAAGTACAGATAAGATTCCAAAACCCATACTTTTGGGAAATGAGCAAAAACGTATATTTTATCTCTGATATAACAACTTGTCTACAAATGTGGTAAAATTATTTGCTGAGAACTTAATTTACTAACTGGGAAAATGTTTAATTGGCTAATTGCTGTTTTAGTTGTAGATGACGGGAAGCCACGCCCCCATGTTTGTGAGGTGTGTGATAAAGCGTTTAAGCTAAAGCACCACCTGGTGGAGCACTCCCGACTCCATTCGGGAGAAAAGCCTTACCGTTGTGACTCGTGTGGCAAACGCTTTCGCCACTCCGGTTCATACAGCCAGCATATGAGTAATAGAGGCAAATTTTGCACTGCTGGAATAGGTCACCCATCAGCGGGGGCATCCCCGGGTGATAGCCCAACGGCAGTTAAAAAAGGAAGGAAAAAGAAAGAATGTAAGGAATTCTAGCAATAGCAAGTAAGAAGAGCCTTCAAGGAGAGGTTGAAACGAAAAGGAGAGTTGCAAATTCTGATAAGATTTGTGATGGATGGCCTGGCAGATTAAAAGAAAAAAAAAAATGAAAAAATCTGTCAGAGAAATTATTTTGCTTTGGATAAAAATTTGAACTTTGGTCTTACTGTTGGCTATCAAAATTGAATTTAAAAAATATAAGGGTTTTTTTTTCAAGGCCAACGGCAAATCAGAGTCCAGATAATTTAAATATGGACGGCAATTAATACTAAAAATATTTTTATGCAGCATTTGAAATATGATTTGGTATGTGTATGTAACTATTAACCCATTGTAGTCTGGACACCCCTAAAAGGGTAATTGGTAAACTGTGCAGACCCAGACCCAGAATGTGGCATCTGATCAGGGTCTCCACTGTTCGCAAATTGTTCAGCCATTTTTCTCTAGGAATATCTAAATTATATAGCCTGACATACCTAAAATAGATATTAGAACCTCCCAATATATAGTGAGCGGGGAGGTCTTCTACAATGTGTTAAACACTCTACATCGGACAGAAATATTTTATTTCACTGTTATTGCTCATCCTTCACTCTTCTTAAAATGGTTTTGAAGTATTTGAATCAGCCTAATCAAATGAGTTCTGGCACGCTGTTATACCATTGTTATGTTTTTATTAATTAGTGCATTCAGTTTTTATTTAAACCTAACACTCTCTGTTAAAAGTCTACCATGGGCAAATCAAATAGTAATTGTTTTCCATTCATATGTGGTGTTGTATTACAAGCACACATTTATTGTCTTTTACAGATTTGATCGATAGTATGCTGAAAATAGTATTAAATTTGAGTAGCGATATGTACCTTCTGACATGCCTCCAACAAAGACATTTGTGCAGTCTGATCAATCTTTGTTGTCCGCAGAAAGAAACTTTGCATCCTTGGCTATGGAAAATGTGGCCAGTGAAATTACTGATCAGACTTCATGAATGCATGATCTGAATCTAAGTTGGGCAAATGTGTCCGAAGGTATGTTTTTCTGACATGAATTTAGACTAGCCTTGAAAAATTGTACAGTATCTTTGTTGATTTGGTTCAAGGTGAATGGAGACACCCACGCCCACTTGTTCAAAACTAACAATGTCGTTAGTTAACGAATCGTTAAAACTTTGATCATTAAATATGGCATATATGCCAATATTTTTGCTGAAAAAATGGGAATGCTGCAAAAGCTACTCACATTTTTTCAGCAAAAATACCTGTGAAGTAGATCTTGTACTTACTAGAGCAGTAAACATTTTGACCACTAACGAGCTTGTTAAGCTAACAATGCTGTGAACAACTGGGCCCTGGTTTGTAAACCTTTCAAGAATGGGTGTTACTCATACTTAAAAGATTTGTTCCAAGAGGAAGCAAATTCTTTCCTGTAAGAGTAACTCATAGTGTCTGAGTTGTTTCATATAGAGACGTGTCGATTTTCCTTAAAAGATAAAGGACCTTCAAATTAATCTTCGTAATGTACAATATAAAAAACATAAGTCCTTCAGAAACTGAGTCTTGTGGAAGCTGAAAAAGTTGTTCCTAAATATGCAAAAATCTGTAAAGGATCAAATGTGTAAATGGGTGCTTGTATAGTCCTGTGTTGTCTGCAGTGTTGTGGCTTTTATTAATTTTCCCTCACCTTTGGTACCACTTGCAATGTTTGTTGCTTTTTTTGTATTTTGGGTTTGCGAGACGTTGTTCTTGTTTTGGGGTATTTATTGCAGGATTCTAGATAGATTTTCATCATCAAAAATATTGATAGTTTCTAATTTCTTTTGTGAATTAAAAAAAAAGTATATATATATTTATTGCTAACCATGCAGTGCCCCTGGGTGTAGGCTTGGATCTAATTTTTTTCCATCTTTGTTTTTGTTTTGTAAGAAAATAAATCATTCTCTAATGTGCACCATCTTATCATCAGTATATGAGATATTAATCATTATATGATCCAAAAAGGCATACTGGATTGTATTTTGTGTGTCTTGTTAAAATGACTAGGCCAAGTTTTTATGATATATAAAACAATAAAAAAAAGCTGATTTATATGAATACAGGACAGCATAAACATAGTATAACAGACCATTTAATAGAATGGGTTTCCCATGTTTTTTATTGAAATTTTAGTAGTCCTCGTGCAAAGTAATGGTCAACAAATCTTTATTTATTTTTACACTGACGTGATGTCAGTCAGTTTCACTTGTTTTGAGTCGGATACAAATATTTTTATACACCAGCAAACAAAGGGACTGTGTAGGAGTCATCGGGTCAGCCTGTCTATTTAAGTGTGTTGAGCAAATTACTTCTGTCATTTTTGTTCAAGTAGGTTTCCTTACTTCATATAGAAACAATCAGCATGATGATAAGTGTATGAAATAAAACTTATTTGAAGGTTCAGTTTAGCTCTGTTATTTACACTTTACCCATATTACTGTGTATGAGCAGAACTTCAGAGGTAATTCCTCATCTTCAGTGATTGCTCATTTGATGCATATCTAGGTGCCCTGCTATAATGGTAAAAGATTCAGAGCATGTAAATCTTTGTCATTTACTGTCAGTTCTTTCTCAGTCTGAAAGGTCGAACACACACACACACACACACACACACACACACACACACACACACACACACACACACACACACACACACACAGAGTGTTTTCTTCAGACTTGGTTTCATTAATTGTAAAATGCAAAAGAAATGAGTGTTTTCTTCAGACTTGGTTTCTTTAATTGTAAAATGCAAAAGAAATTAAAACATTTATTTTCTGGTGAAAGAATGCCCACAAGTACTGGTTAACCCCTTAGAGGACTAAGCCTGCCTAGGATAAGTGTGGTTAGGTAAAGTGACCAGCTCAACATAACCTTAATAGTGTTGATTGGGCCTTTAAACTCCAAGCAAACTCTTAATTTAAAAACAGGCCACCAGGAGGCCTAGACTCGTCATTTGAATAGTTACATTTTTACACACTTTTATAGAGAAATGAAATGTCAGACCCTCTTTTACGGACAAACATATCCTGGTTTTATCTTGTGCTTCTTGAATGTTCATAACAGACAGGTCCAGGTAAAGAGATTAGAAAGTACAATTTTTTTCATATTTTGAACCAAAGCATACATTTAAATTCTGACATTGGAATAGTGTCTTGGAGGCATTTCCAATGAATACAAATTATGTTCTGTTACAAAAATAACAAAGATACCTTAAGTTGTCATCTCATTTATCACCTTTTTTGTAGATAAGGGGTCAGCACATTTGAAAAGTTATCCTCAGTAATAAGTGGCATATTGAATAGCTATGTAGTGTTATAATCTTTTGATCAGTTTCTATATCATATCCTTAAGAAACGAGATACTACTAGTTATTGCTGCAATTTTTATGCTTACTAATCTTCACCATTCTGAATTTAAATATCAGCAGACGTCATTTTTAACCACATCTGTTTACTGATGAGTTTAGCATTAAAGTTAAATTTTATTCCTTAAAGCACCATTCAGTATTGTAGCAGTGACATTCTGAAATATTTCTTTTGTATTTTTCCAAGAAACTATGGGTTGACATTTCACCTAAATCATCCTGTTGGTATACCACAAAAAATGTCAAGCCTGATTTTCTCAAAAAATACGGTAAATGTCCTAAAAATTCGAACACTAAAGTGTCTGACAAAGTGACATATACAAACAGTGTAGACCCTGATCAGACTGCTCCTGAAGGAGCAGTCTGATCAGGGTCTACACTGTTTGCCATTCCACTAAATATTTAAAGAAACTGCTGCATAAAAAGCAAAATTTAAGCCAAAAGAGTATGGAATAAAGTGTTCGAAATTTTAGGAAATTTACCGTAAACAGATAAATTAAAAAAAAAAAAAAAAAGGGAATATTATTTGCTACTGCTGCTTGCTTGTCTGGCACTTTAAAGTTTATATTTAAAAAAACTCATTAAATATTTTACACACATGACACTATTTTTGGCCATCCAACATCCATAAAGTTTATATAAATCAAAAACTGTGTTAATGAATTTATAAGTAATAAATATATTTGGTATTCCTTGACAAAAAGGTCATTGGAGAATATACAGACAGCAGAGGTCAAAATTTGCTTCTGCATGCACAGTGTTTAGGGTGTTCCCTGTCTGCAGTAGAAGCTAATTTAGGGTTCAAACATGGTTTTTCATGCATTAACATTCGCCAGGTCCAGTGGGAGGTGTTGAAAACCGAGGCTGAAGACCGCAGTTTTCAACACCTCCCAAGGGACCTGGCGAATGTTAATGCATTACAAAACCATGTTTGATCGCTATTATTGCATAAAAACTGAAACCATTTGCTACATTTCACGTTATTTAATGCACTATTTTGTTTCACCTTTTCACAGATGCCTCGCGAACGTAAATTCCACGGACTATGCTCGTTCTAGGGCTGGGCAGTACACATCTCATAATGGCAGCAGATCTGTGGCCCTGGTACAATCATATTGAAAGTTGCGTAGCTGTGCATTAACAGCGCGTGAATTGCCTTGTTAATACATGGCTTTTCGCCGTTTAATGCACGGCTGTTAATAACGTGCGACACTGCTTTTTATGCAATAATATACATTTGTGAACAGCCCTGAAGATTCTGAATAGATTGCATCTATACAGGCCTAGCTGGGCTTTTGTTGTTTTATGCTACAAAGGCCTTTTTCTCATATAAAATAGAGTGCTTGCAGTTCTAATATATCAGCAAAACTCCTAATGCTTATAGTTTATGCTCTGACAGTAATGCTAACCAAATGTAGGTGAAATGACTTAACAACATTTTTTTTTTATTATATTTCCAAGGGTGTTGTTTGCACAGCGGACATCAACAAAATTGCCAGCTTGTGAACTTCACCTTGTTGAAGTAAATAATGACTATGTTCAGTATGTAAATGAAAGTCTGGATCTTGACAAGAATACCTTGCTAAAAACATCCAGTTTCCATACATGTATATATGCATTTTATCCCCAGCTTTTCAGAGAAAATGGGAAATTTGTTGTAGCTCTGTCTACTTGTACATTATGCTGTTATCTTCTACACAGAACCGATTCAGTCAGATTTGCTCTATGCCTCCCAAACATGTTACAGTAATGCAGTAGCATGATGATCCTTTACCCCAACCCCTGAGATCCAGGTGGGTCATGAAATTAAGGGATTTGCAATGGAGTGGATGCTCTACAGACAATTTATATTTCTGTGAATAAAAAAGGCAATAATAAAATTCTTTATTTATTTATTGAAAGTGAACTAGAATACATAAACATGGAGTTAATGTTTTGTATCAGTTAGAGTACTTAACCGTTAAACAACTTGAGACACAAGCTAACAGACAGATAATCAATATCTTTCTTACCTTTCCTGAAAGAATGCTTTTTGGATTTTTTTTTTCATTTGAATATTCTGTTATGAGACTGCTTCAAGCCATTTTTAAAGTTAGATAATATTCCATACTATCTACTCAAGACATTACATAATGTCTTCTAATTTAGTGTATAACAGAATCAGTTACAGATTGGATGGCCATAAACATCATCTTCACTTAATTCACAAACCATAAACTTATTTCACCTTGCTTGTTTACTTATATCTATTAAGAACAGAGGATTTGCCAATGGTAGCTACTCTCACCTCTCCTTGCAGGGTCTACTAATATTCACCTGCAAAAATGGTTGTCAGGGGTTACTGCATGTCACAAAGAACATGTTTATGATTTATTTTTGTTAACTTGACCTTGACCCTGTTGGACAGCAGTCATTGTTTATTTTTCTTTTTTCTCTTTAAATAGGGGCTTTCATTTTATCTCTTTTATAAACTATTTAAATGAATGCCATTGCTCAACTCTTGCCCTGCTGAACCTTGATACGGCCCATTGTAGATCCTTATCTTCAGAAGGCAATTGATCTGGATCTACAGTATTTGGCATTCAGTATGTGAATTTATATCAACAATCTGGTTAAGGTAATCTGATTGGCTGACAATTAGAAGTGGGCATGACATCTTTATTTATTCAGCAGGACAAGGGTGAAGGATAGAAGTGAAATCTCAAGCCTTATTTTCAAGAGAAATTAAGAAAAGTTTATCTAATTTTCTTCTGCCACAGGGTAAAGGCAATTGCTGTTTATTTATTTAGTTGGTAATGGGATTTTGGTACCAAATGATTCCCTGTTATATCTTTCAAGAATTAAATGCTTTGTCCATTTTTTAGAAGGAGTGTTGCCTTCAATAGACTAAATGTATTTTGCCTTTTGAATGTTCCTTATGTATGCCACATTATATGTTAAAAACCGATAACACTTGAAAATTAATTTGTGCATAGAAATACATGTGCTGTTTACTAAATATTTCCATGTGAAACTTGCCTTTTTGCCAGCCAGGGCCCAGTTGTTCAAAGCTAACGATGTCGTTAGTTAACGATTCGTTAAAATTTTAATCGAGTGATACGCAAATATGCTGAAATTTTTTGCTGAAAAAATGTGAGTAGCTTTTGCTCACATTTTTTCAGCAAAAAATATCAAAATATTGTATATTGAATCTGCTAAAACAGTTAACGAAATGACCCTTAACGAGCTTGTTAAGCTAACGACGCTTTGAACAAATGGGCCCAGTTTTTTTAACTGTTTGGTAACTTTTTCTAGAAAGTTAAAGCTTATATTGTAGTTTGCTTTCTTTATTATTTATGGATTTTGAGAATGGGACTGCTATTAGCATTTATGAATGAAACAGTTAAGCAAACTTGTAGTTGATTGACTTATTTTACTCTTTTATTTCTCCCTCAAGACCAGAGTTTGTAAGGTAATCTTTAATTTAGATTTTACTCTTTTATTTCTCCCTCAAGACCAGAGTTTGTAAGGTAATCTTTAATTTAGATCGGAGTGATATATAGATGTGTTGTAGTACTCATTTAAATTTTAATTAACTCTTCTGTATAGTTTTAATGAGTAGCCACAACATACTAGTTTGTTGAAAAAATATGCAACAAAGGTGCTTTGTTTACAGCTATGATTAACAGTGACAGATTAAATCTCAGTCCAGATGGGTGGTAGGGTGGTTAATTTCCCTTCTGAAACTTGCATAGGGTTGACCCTGATCATTGGCTTGATTCTTGCCTGATTTGAAGTATGTTCAGGGGATGAGATATTTTCTCCTGGATGTGACAGAATAACTATTGTTAGGGCTGTTAAACGGCAACCAAACAAATCTCAGACTATTGCATTGTCAGCTGGCCTCGATGACTCAGTCGGATGCGCATCTGACTGGAGATCAGGAAGTCGCAGGTTTGATCCCAGTCTGGTCCTACAACATTCTTTGTGGAGATTGATCATGAAATATTTTCTATGGTCATTTTCTCCTTTCCCCTGATTCAAGAAGGGCAGTTGTCAGTTTCTAGCAAAAGAATGTGCACACATACTGTTTAACCACTTAGAGGACTAAGCCTGCCCAGGAAAAAGTGTGGTTAGGTAAACTGGTCATGCCCTACATGACCCCTATGGGTTGACTGGGCCGTAAAACCTCAACTCAAACAAACAAATTGCCTTCTCAGGTTATTTATTGATACTTATACTGCATCCAGTGTAGCATTTTATTAGTACATAATTAATATTATAAAGACATCATTCATTCAGGATTTGATTCAGTTAAGCAAATTCCAACTTTTTTTCTATCTTTAATACAAAACAAAAGTTGTCATGCACTGATTCAGTATCCTAAATTCCATTAAGCGCATGTCTTTAAGATGATGACTCCATCAGCCATGCAGAGGGCCCTCGTAACCTAGTGGATAAGAGAGCTGACTCTTAATCCATTAGGTTTCTCACTGCTATGGTTTGAGCCTCTCTCGGGTCACATGTGGGAAAGCCAAGTTCTGCTTACGGATAGTCAGGTGGTTTTTCCCCAGGTTCTCCAGTTTTCACCCACCTTTGATGAATGATTGGCTCGATATAAGTGAAATATTCTTGAAAGAGCCGTAAAACCACCCCCCCCCCCCCCCCCCCCCCCCCCCCCCAAAAAAATAAAAATCATCCGTGCAAACACCACATATAACCAGATGACCTGAAAGTTTGTCAAATTGGTAACAATTAAATATGCCTGGAGTCACAGTTATTAAGCATAATTCGAATATTTAGGTAGTCTTAAGTTTCCTTTTAGAATATTTCAATAAATTTTCAAATGTTATTATAAAACAACACATAATCTGTAAAACTATCATCATCGGTTACAGTTATTCTAAACATTTTGCATGTATGATTTGAGTTTAGGAAAAATTTCTGCCTGGTTACATATTTCTTCTATTCTGAATCCATTTTTTGCTTTAGATCCTAGCAGCACTGTTATAAAGAGATTTTGGTGTATATAGTCATTATGCCTCTCATCTACGGGAAGGGATATTGATTTTGGTGCGGATCCCATTGGCATTTGCATCGGGGTCAGCTTTGGCGTGATACTTTGTTGTCTGCACAAGATCTTGTGAAGTAGTGGTTGGATTCATATCAAATTTGCATGGACATGTAATTGGGACATAACAAAGAACTGATTAGATTTGGGTGACCTTGACCTAATTTTCAAAGGTCACAGCATCTGTCTTCTTTGAAAACACTGTTAATAGTTAAAAGCGTTTTTTTTTTTTTGAGAATTAATTTGATTGTCTCTGGTAGTGCTGTTAAAAAACACGAGAAACACAGTCATAATTTCTCATTATGTGAATCATTGTATAGCATTCCCTTATAAAGAGCTTTCCCATGTTATCATTTTCTAAAATTATTGAATGAAATTCATTTGGTAGAGAATCCACCTCCAGATAGGGAGGTTTTGGGTTCAATCTTCTTCTGAGTCGTATCTAAGACTGTCTAAAATTGGTATAGGTTGCCTTATTACTTGCCCCCCATTATAAGGAAGAAGAGCTAGAGATCTTCATGACATGACTCAATGTTTGGAGTTAACAGTGACAGTAAACCTTATTTTCGATAAAACCAAACATCAAATATCATTATTTTATTGCAAGCGGTGAAATCACTGTATATCCGAAATAAAATAAAAATGATATTTTCATATGTGAAAAGTTATGGTATTTTCACTTGTGAAAAATAACAGTCATGTTATTTTCACTCCTCGTTTCGAATTACTTCAGTTGTCTTTATTGTTTCCCTAACAGATGCCAATCCCACTTTGGTTTTTTGAACTCCTTTAACTTCTCTGTTTCTGAACAAAACTATCAAGAGTTGGTATGCATTTTCTTAATTAGAATGTGAGGAACATTTTGATAACAAGATTATTCTGATTTCCCAAAACTTTTTGTTTTTGTCTGTCCAGCGCTTCACATGTTAAGCACTGAACATTGACGCCATGACGTTCATGTTTTGTTTGGCAACGCAAGTTATGATGTCAGAAGCGCGCATTCACATGTAAACAATAAAATAAAAGGAAAATTTACTCTTTTTCAGTGGATACCATAAAAATTTTCATCTCTGTAATGAAAACATTCAATTACTCCTGCACCACACTCGTGAAAATATTGATGTTTTTATTTGACTAGATGAAAATATGGTATTCACCACAAAAGAGTAAATATCCTCTATGTACACTGGTTGTATTCCATTATCAAGATACAGGAATTTGTGGTCATTTGAACTCAGCTAAAGTTATGATTGCAGTTTTCATGGAAAAGGATAATTGTTTGTAACTGGACCAAAACCAGCTTCCTATTATCTGTATATATGGATAAAACTTTTTTTAAGGCATATTTATTTTCTTACATTTTTTTTTTTTGCAGAGTGCTGTATGTAATGACCGATTCATACACTGCGAGAAAATATGCCTTTGAATGTGTGCCCAGCAAAGAATCTAATCAGCCCGCTCATCTGCAGTTTGAGCAGAGCCCTTGGATCCAGTGTTTTTTAGACTAACATGGAACACTGATCAGACTGCATGGATGCACACAGACTGATTTGAGTGTGTACATGTTTAAAGATATATATTTTCAGATCTTGAGTATCGTATTTGACCTAGGTTTTTTCAAAATCACTGGAAAACTGTAAAATATCCACCTTTTAAGGGCACACTTTAAAAAGATCAGCAGAGGACTTCATGTTGAGCCTGTTAAATGATACTTATACTATTTTCCGATTTTATTCATAAAAGCATATGTTGTGAGTACCCACAACATGTTTTTATAAAGAAGTAGCTAAAAGTACACTGGCTGTTATCTACAGACTACAAAACTGCTTGACCGTGCGCTTATAGGAGCATGTGGGTAATTAGGTCAAATATGGTAAGTGCTTAAGAGTCGTAGAAGATCATGTCTGTTTCATAGTCTTGTTCTTTTTAATTTTTTTGAAACCTACATTAAGTAACGAGTTTGAATGATTAAGATTTATTTCTTTGTTTAAAACAGCTGTAATTATTGAAGACTAATATAGCACTGTATAGCATATCGTTTACTGATTCTATATATGAAAAAAGACAGAAAATAATAGTGTTATGTGGCATACAATGTGGATTATTCAAAAGGTAATACCGTATTAACCCTAAGTATTTGGACTGGCAGGCAGGCTTGAACATCCACATAATAGTTTTCTTATTTCTCAATGAAAACATATGTTGTGGGTACTCATTAGAAGCGCCTCCTCGAGGCGCTTCTAATGAGTACCACAACATATGTTTTCAATGAGAAATAAGAAAGATATCAGTATTTTTCGGATGAAAAAAGCGCCTTATCTGTTGCTATGATCATAGTAATAAAAACTAACCGGACACCCTGCTATTGCAAATAGACCAGTCCAAAGTGTTGTGGTAGAAGCACTTGACAGAAAGTGGTTAACCCATTGTAGTCTGGAGACCCTAAAAGGGTAATTTGTGAATAGTGCTGACCGAGACCAGACACCGCAGAACCTGGCGTCTGATACGGTCTCTACTGTTTGCAAATAGTTCAGCCATTTTTCTTTAGGAATATCTGAATCTCATAGCCAGACATACCTAAAATTGAAATTGGACTCTTCCAATATATCGTATGGGAGAGTCTGTTCAGTCTACAATGGGTTAAGATGTCTGAATATTTAGGGTAAATACTGTACGCATCATTACAATACTGTAATTCTTTGCAGTATAAGTGGAAGGCTTGGCTTGACTTCTGATCACTATTCAAAAGCTCTCTTATGAGTTTGTTATTTTTAGTAGGATTTCTTTCTATCCCCTGGCATCCATATTGCATGAACTGTTAGTCATTGTGTATTTTATTAGCTTAATTTAATTTTGAGGTTACATGTTTTACAGTCCACATTGTTTGCCTGGCTTGATCAACTCATTTGTCGTTAGTCTCTGAATTTTTTTTTTTTTCTTTTTTTTTTTTCTTTTTTTTTTTTTTTTTTGGTTTGCCAAAGTGTGTGCTTTGAGGACCATAAATACTTAGAACTGTTTGTTGTTTTCAGTTTTATATGATGCATTGTGCAATTTCAGATGATGCTGAAGTAGTGTTTGGGAGTTTCATTTAGATATTAATTTAAAAAAAAATGAATATGTCCTTTCTTTAGCAAAGACACCAATGTACCACTGTGTCACGTCTTGTTTTTAGTTTATCTAGTAGCATTTGTTTGTTCACTAGCTCTGCACACAGACTATTTGTTTAGGGGCTTTTATTTTTGACTTTTTTTTTTTGGCTTTATGATCTTTTCTTGCATGTAATGTTGTGATACTTTCTTTGTTTGTTTCATTCCTTTTAGTCATAACTCCAGATAAGCTGGGGTATCAACATAAATAGGTCTCTGTTTTTTGTGAAAATAGGGGTGGTCGGGTGATGCAAAGGTGGTGTGTATCTTACATCACCACATCACCGGGGCGTATATTGGCTTACAGTTGGGCAAGGCCTGCTATCCTTTAGCAGGTACTTAGGTTCAAGGGGGAATGTTTTTACATGTATTTCTTCTGTTTCTTCACTTTAATTCCTGTTCCTCTTTCTTCCCAGTCCCTCTCTTTCATCTCTTCTACTACCTCTTTTCTCCCTTTCTCTGGGAGACGACACAAAATGACCCACAAGGGTTGACGTATCATTAAACCCCAACACATTAAAATTTTCGTAAAAACCGCTTTTGGGTACATATTAGAAGCACATGGGCAAGACCATTCTTATGAGTACCCGCAACATATATTGTTGTGGAGAAATAACAATAGTTTTGGTTGAAAAAAAAAAAAAAATGCCTTATCTGGAACTATGACATACTTAAACCAGGCAAACAATGTTATGGTGACTAGTTTGTAAGTTGGATCATAGTAAAAGAAATTTTTAATCTTTAGCAACAAGTAGTCAGCCATTTGTCGGATATGAAATGTGTGTATGTATATATCAAAAATATTAGAAGCAAAATGTAATGACCAAGCTGGTCAAACTGGTTAGATTGTGTGGATATTGTCGCTTTGTTCAGAAAAGATTCAGAACATTATTAACCCTTGTCCTGCTGAATAAATTAAGATGCCACACCCATTTCTAATTTTCAGCCAATCAGATTACTTGATCCAGATGGTTGATATAAATTCACATACTTAATGGCAAATAGTGCAGATCCAGATCAGTTCAGAAGCCAACTGATCTGCATCTACACTGTTTGCAAAGTCAGGGCATATCCAGGTTCAGCAGGACTAGGGTTAAGGGACAGTTACAGTTTGATTCAGCCTTTGTAGATTATGGGGGTAACTTTCTTACTGCCACAAAACAAAATATTCACCCTTCTTTTTCAAATCAAACCATTATTTGTGTGATGTAACTGTTTACCAGTGTTGCTTGCAAACAAACACTGATATCCCATTTTTCATTAGAGACTCCCTTTCTTTTTAAAACTGATTCTCTGATTCACTTAACCCTTGTCATGCTGAATAAATTAGGATGTCACGCCCACTTCTAATTTCCAGCCAATCAGATTACTTGATCCGGGTTTTTGATAGGAATTCACATATTTAATGACAAACAGTGCAGATTCAGATCAGTTGGCTTCTTCAGAAGCCAACTAATCTGGATCTGCACTGTTTGCTAAAACAGGGCATGTCGTGCTCAGCAAGAGAAGAGTTAACCCTTGTCCAGCTGAACCCGGATATACCCTGACTTGGGATCAAGCGATCTGATTGGCTGAAAATTAGAAGTGGGTGTGGCATCTTAAATTATTCAGCATGACAAGGGTAAAAAATGTTTATTTTTTTTTTGCACTCAGAAAAATATTTAAAACCAGCAAAATGACAGTGTTTTAACCCTTGTTCTTCTGAATAAATTCAGATACCACACCCACTTCTAATTTTCAGCCAGTCAGATTACTTGATCTGAATTGTTGCCATAAATTCACATACAGATACTTAATGGCAAACAGTGTAGATCCAGAGTTTCAGAAGCCAACTGATCTGGATCTACACTGTTTGCATAGGCAGGGCATATCTGGGTTCAGCAGGACAAGGGTTAAAATGAGAACAAGTTTTAAAGCAGATTTTATCTGTCTGAGAGAAAAAAGAAGTTTGCTACCAAATTACCAAGTCATGACTAGGCAATGGCTCTGTAACAACCTAGAACCCTCCATGCATGATTTAAAGCAATGTAACTGGAACACTCCATATCAGTTCAATTAGTTGAGGCTGATAAGTCATCTGGGGTTTCTGTTACAAATTTTTAGTAAATTTATAATAATAAAAAACAAAAACAAAAAAACAAAACAAAAAAAAAAAAAAAAACACACACACACACACACACAAAAACAAAAAAAAAAACAAGCATAATTATGTTCATGTTATGACTGTCTTGTACAAGTTTGTTTTGTTCCTTGATAAACATGTAGTGTTACTACAAATAGTATGTGTCTATGCTTTTTATCTACCAAATAATATTATACAGTTACATAATAATGACAGTTTTGACAGTTTTGTACTTAATGATATTTTTGTGAAAAGCTAGCCAAAACTTCATTGGTGGAAAATCTTTGGTTATTCTGGCTTTGTTCCAAGTGTTTAATTAATTACATGAAATTAAGCTCATGGAGGTATAGTATTGAAGTTCACATGTATTCTGAACAGTGTGCCATTTTATGAAGAAAACTTGGTCTGATATATTTTGGCAACACTACCGTAAGTAATCCGGTCATTCTCTCCCTTCCGCTGATTCAAGAAGGGCAGTTGTCAGTTTCTGGCGAAAGAATGTGCACAATACTGGTTAACCGCTTAGAGGACAAAGCCTGCCCAGTAAACGTGTGGTTAGGTAAACTGACCGCGCTCGACATGACCCCATTGGGTTGACTGGGCCGTAAAACCTCAACACAAACAAAAACCGTAAGTAATCAAACCAGTTCAGTCAATACATAAGCACATGTTTTCCATTTCCAAATGGCTTGACTTGTTGCATTTCCTTCAAGGATTGTTTTACTATGATCTAACATTTTAATAAAACTGATAGGCTGAATTCATTTACTCTCTTTATATAGAAAGGCTTCTTATGTGCAGTGTGTTGATGTTTTGAGTTTGCAATTTGATGATATATTGGCTGATAAAACAGATTTTTCCCCACTTATTACATGAAAACATGCTATGGGTATTCAGTAGAAATTCCTTGCTAAGCAACTTTATTGAGTATCAACAAAATAGGTTTTCAAGGAGGAATAAATTCTTTCTGGTGGATAAAAAAAAATATGCAAAAACAAAGTGCCTTACCTAGATCTGTCTAACATCATCAGTAAAAACATTTTTTATCTGGGACTCCAGGCCCCGAGGTTATAAAAGTTTTTTCATGCTCAACTCAGCTGAGCATGAAATTTTTCATGCTACTAAATCTCAAATTGCTAACAATGCCAAATTCTTTCTTGCTAAACATAACTGAGCATGGAAATTTCTCTGCTAATAAATATGAAAATGCCAACTATTGTTTGCATTTTCATATTTATTAGCAGAGAAAATTTCATGCTCAGCTGAGTTGAGCATGAAAAAAGTTTTGTAATTTCGGGGCCAGATAACAAAGGTATTCAGCTCTTTACTGAAATTGTGACACCTTAACAAACTCATTGTCTGTTAAAGTCGCAACATGTTTTCTGAGAAGGAATAAGAGAAATGTTGATATTAACTCTAACCCAACCAAATGAAGGGGATATTCAGAGATACATTTTGTTAGTTTATTATGAGAACTCACTGGAATTGCTTTAAGCTAGTTTATAATGAGAACTCACTGGAATTGCTTCAAGCAGCTGGCAGTTCTGATAAGTGCTTCATGTTTTGGCCCAGAATAAAAAACAAAATTAAACAAAAAAAAAAAAAAAAAAAAAAAATACAACAACAGCATATTTTGAAATATTACTGGAAGTAGCTGAATTGAACATCAAAATTATTGTTTTATCTGGGGAGATTACTTGTATATTATATATTATTCTAACATCTAATCTGGTTTGGAGAAGAGCATAAAGTTGCAAGCTCAGGGTATCATATACATTTGTACAATAAGGTTTTCTGACCTCATTTTGTTGGCTCTGTTTGTGAACCAGAACTGCTGAGCCTTCCACTTCCTACTGTAAACAAAACAAAAACAGGGTGACCGTTAATTACCAAATCTGTTGCATTTGCAGCAGCTGATACTTATAATGTGCATTAGTCCATCAACCACTTTAAATCTTCATTTTTTTTTTTCTTTTTTGCCTTCTAGAAAACTTGTTACAGTTACCATCTACATTTAGTAATCTCTGGGCAAATTCTGCAGACAAGTTGATAATTTTATTTTCAGGAAGTATGCTTTGACAGATCATGAAAATTACATTTGTATGAAATGTCAGACATTTTCTGAGGAAAAAAAAAAAAAAAGAAAATATGTCAGAATGTGATCTGCTGAAATTTTTACCCAGCATGCTAAGTGTTAAATAGTTACACAGTAAACTGAAACAGTTTTCTCCCTTGACCAGTCCTGGTTGACCCATAGCAATAAAACATTACCTCATGGCAAACAAGAACTGTGTTTACCCAAACCAGTCTGCTCATCACTACCGTCCTGATCAGGATCTACATTGTTCAGTATTTTAGCTTTTGTAAAGTACTAAAGGTGATTACATATTACAGAAAGATTTTGCCACCATTTTGAATAGGGAGCCAACTTTTGCTGAGACATTTCAGAAATTTGAGACATTTCAGAAATTTGGACTTCCCTTAACCTTAGTCCTGCTGAACTGGGATGTGTCCTGCCTTAGCAAACAGTGTAGATGGCTCAGGACTGTTTGCCATTAACCCTTTTCTTGCTAAATACTTCATGCCCTGTCCTTACAAACAGTGTAGATCCAGATCAGTTGGCTTCTGAAGAAGCCAATTGATCTGGATCTGCACTGTGTGTCATTGTATATGTGAATTTCTATCAAAAACCCGGATCAAGTAATCTGATTGGCTGAAAATTGGAAGTGGGCGTGGCATCTTCATTTATTCAGCATGAGAAAGGTTAAGTATGTGAACCAGCTTTTGCTGCTATGCACAGCCCGTATAGACTTTGTATAGACTTTCTGTAGCGTTGTCCACAGGCACATGACTGTATATTTGTGATTTTTTTACATATTATAAAATGTTAGCCTATCAATACTTTTCTATCAAATTTCAAGTCGATCGGTTATGAAATAAGTTATTTGCAAAATGTCACTCCCATAGACAATAAAACACTATAGGTATATGGTGTTTTACGTCTTTGTTATTTCGCATCCGATCAAATTGAAACTTGACAGTGAGCTGGAGGATACTTCCAGATCACATAATCTGTAAAAAAACACAAAAAAAAACCGACAAGTATATCGTCGAGTGCCTATGTGTTTGTCAGGTGTTCCACGAAGTCGCAACCGGTCGAAATTGAAACTTGACAGTGAGCTAGATGATATTTCCAGATCTCATAATCTGTAAAAAAAAAAAAAAAAAAAAAAAAAAAAAAACACAAATATTCCGTCGAGTGCCTATATGTTTGCTGGGTCTTCCACAAAGTCCAGCGATCACCCGTCCAGCTACTAACCGCGATCTCCATTGCTTAACTTTATGAAAAAGACAAGCACTATAATGAAACACCAATGAAAAATTTTGACCAATCAAAAATGAGACCAAAAGAATTGACAACTGATACAAAGTCGGCTTGATTATAGAGCACTAACCAAAATTGGCCTTAATGCCCAACATTGATGGGCCGTGCAATTTATATCAACAATCTGGATCAAGTAATCTGCTTGGCTGAAAATTTGAAATGTGTGTGGCATCTTAATTTATTCAGCATAGCAAGGGTTAAGGGAAAGAATTTGCTCTCAGAGGGAGCAGATTCTTTCTTTTAAAAGTAGCCCATACATGATACATCCATGTGGAAATTATATCTTTTCTGGTGTATCCTAACCCTTGTCATGCAGAATAAAATGAGATGCCACACCCACTTCTAATTTTCAGCCAATCAGTTTACTTGATACAGGTTATTGATACAAATTCAAATACTGAATGGCAAACAGTGCAGATCCAGATCAGTTGGCTTCTTCTTCAGAAGCCAACTGATCTGGATCTACACTGTTTGCAAAGGCAGGGTATAATCAGGTTCAGCAGGACCAGGGTTAATAGTTATTAAATGTATGAAATCTGTAGACCCAGGTCATCTGTGTAGTCTGATCAGGATCTGTTTGCATTTATGTATGTGATGAGGTACCCTGGGCCCCATGCTTGTATTTTTAACTGAATGCAAAATACATACCTCTAGATAAGAGGGGTGTTGAGGGGTGTTTGTATTTTGCCATTTAAATGTATGTTATATGTACATACTCATGGTGTGCAGTTGTAATGAATACCTGTAGCATATATTTTTATGGTGAAATAAGAAATGATCTGGGGCACATCATGTCCTTCAAAATTGCATGTGCACCCCAGTAGAGATTCAGATCAGCCTGCACATCTCCACAGTCTGATCAGTCTTCACAGGGCACTCTGTGGGTGCCCAAGGATCCAAAGTGTCTTCAGGCAGACAGCAAAGACTGAAGGGACTGCACAGATGCATAGGCTGAGCTGAGGCTTTGCTGGTAACTCATACAATCTTGTAGGAAATGCTGTGCCCTGACTCAAATATTATCAGATACTTTCTGGTTGAAGAAAGCTTATCTAGATGTATGCTCATACTACTGGCAGTGTTGTTTTTACAGATTGACTGTAGCTATGTATGAATATGCTGCATAATGCATGACATTTTGCTCCTGCACCGTTCTTCATGATTGGAATGAAAACTGGCAAATGTTGTTAAGTTTTGTTTTATCATTTGATATGAGCACATTTCTGCATCAGCATGATTTATTGAATTGGGGTGTTGCATAGAAAAAAGACATAAAATTGGCATATACAAACAGTGAGGACATACTCATAAATTCATTGGATTGGTTAACCCATTGTATACTGAATAGACTCTCCCACACTATATATTGGAAGAGTCTAATTTCAATTTTAGGTACATCTGGCTATGAGATTTACATATTCTTAAGAGAAAAATAGCTAAACTATTTGCAAACAGTGGAGACCATGATCAGACGCCCCATTCTGCGGCATCTGATCTGGGTCTGCACTGTTTGCCACTTACCCTTTTACGGGTCTCCCAACTACAATGGGTTAATTCTGAGGTGATAATTTTTGATAGTTTTATTGTTGCTTTTGCACCAAAACATGTCTTATAGACTCACTGAGTTAATTCCATTGACTACCCACAGAAATATGTTTTGGTGCAAAAATAGCCAAAATTATCCTTAATTTATCACCTCAGTAATCATGGAAACCTGTTTGGTTCTGATCAGAACCACATACTGGGGAGCACCCAATATATTTTGTGGGATTAACTAAAAAAACAAAATCCCACAACAAACATGCAGCAAGTTAACATTAGAATATCTTGCAGGGCTTTCCAAATTATCTATAAACTAATTTATCAAGAACAGTAGTCCTTTATGTTAGCATATGCCATCTTACTCCTTATGCAGGACCCTTTTTGATTTTTCATCATTATTTTTAACTTTTTTCTGTATTCACTCCTAAAAAAAGCTTTGCACAGTGGAGAGCATAAAATAAGACTGCTCATATTATAAATAATTCTGAAATTTTTAAATTTGCTTATACATGTACAGCCAGCAGCTTCATTCATTAGCATGCAGAGCTATATTTCAACACTTTTTAATCTTAAGCCTCTTTTGAATTGATCTATAAATTAATGTATTTACCCTAAATATTGGGACTCCTTTAACTCTATACAATATGTGTTTTAAAATTTATACAAATCAGTTTTATTCTCTGCGGATATGTCTTAAAACTGCTAGATGAGTGACAAACAGTGTAGAACCTGAATAGACAGCACATTCTGTGGCATCTGGGTCTGCATTGCTTGCTGAGGCATGTCTGTCCCAGTACTTAGGGTTATTATGGTATATACTTTTATCTGCATTGATATATTTAATATTGATTTTTTTTTTTTTTTTTTTTTGCAAAGTATTTTTCTTAACTTCTTCCTCTTTCTTTTTACAAAATCAGTTACTGATTTCTAAGGGACTTTAAGGCAGGGTTGAGAGAAGGCATTTATACAGGGTGAATCACTGCAAGAACTGTTCTCATTAAATTTTTCCTGTTGTTTTCAGTAATTGAAAAGGACAATAAAGAAGCACCATCAGAAGCAGAGAAGATGTCAGATAATGCAGATTCAACTGAGAGTCAACCGGCAGTAGTCAAAGAAGAAATAAAAACTGAAGGGAAAGAAGAAGTAAAAACTGAAGTGACAGAAGAAATAAAGCCAGAAGTGACAGAAGAAGTAAAATCAGAAGAACTTAACTCTGAAGAAATAGAATCAGAGCCTGTTGTTGAGAATGAATAAAATAATTGTTATGGTAACCTTCAGCAAATGGGAATGAATACACTTTCAGGGGAGGCAACTCTGTCAGAGTTGTGCCTCCCTTCTGAAAAGGGGTTTACTTGAAAAGAAAAAAAATGTGCTACCATTGTGAGGTAATTCTTTCATTTTAGAGTATGGTAAATATCCTAAAATTTCAAACACCAAAGTTGCTGACAAAATGTTATATGCAAACAGTGAAGACCCAGATCAGACTGATCAGGGTCTACACTGTTTTGCCATTCCACTAAGCATTTTAAAAACAACTGCATAATAAGCAAATTTTAAGCCAAAAAATATGGAATAAAGTGTTTGAAATTTTAGGACATTTACCTTAGATCCCTTTTCAGAAGGAACATCGTGTGCAGGAAAATAAAAAGGCAGTCAAAAAGTTATCTCACTTGTAAAAATGGTAGAAAAATCTCCTCTATATGGCCTGTCACCTTGAAATTAGCCGATAACATTTTCAAATGAGCCACAAAGTTGAAAAAAGGGTCTTACTGTCATATGTGGACAGCGAATGCCCAGATCATTCAGTGCATCTATGCTGTCTGATTGGGGCCTTCTTTGATCATCAGTATATATTCTACACTGTTTAGACAGGTTCTGTAATTGGGCAGGAAGCATCCAGGTGGCTGAGTTGTTAAGGTTTCCAACTTCAGATCACAAGTCTGTAGGTTCGAATTCACTGGAGGCAGAAATCAGCTCATGACTGTATGGCGCTTCATTGGACATAGCCTTTCAGTATCACCCTTCCGTCATCAAGATATGACATAAGTAATGTTGGATGAGACGTAAAACATGTTGTGGGTACTCAGTAGGATTGCCTCACTGAGATGATTCCACTGAACACTCCAAATATATGATTTCATGGGGAATTAAGATGATCAAGTTTCTGTTAGAGGGAGGAAAGACGGGTGACAAAAATACCTAATAGCTATGTGAAGGCTGAACTGAGGCCAAGTCTTAACTGATGGTGTGTGTTTCAAAGACTTTTCCTTAAGACTGTACGCGTAGGTGTAGATAAGAGGGGCAGTCAGATATTTACATATTTTGCCACAAAAATGCTGTGAGATCATTGCTGTGCACATTTTTTTTCCTGTTAACCCATTTTAGTCTGGAAACTCCTAAAAGGGTTATTGGCAGCCAGTGCAGACCAGGGCCCAGTTGTTCAAAACTAACAATGTCATTAGTTAATGTATTGTTAAAACTTTAATCATTAAATATGGCATATACGCTAATATTTTTGCTGGAAAAAATGTTAGTAGCAAATGCAAAAGCTACTCACATTTTTTCAGCAAAAATACTTGTGAATTAGATATTTTACTTACTAGGACAGTTCCCTTCTGCTGATTCAAGAAGAGCAGTTGTGGGGTTTCTGGCGAAAGAATGTGCACAATACTGGTTAATTGCCTAGAAGACTACGCCTGCCCAGTAAACGTGTGTGTAAACTGACCGCGCTCGACATGACCCCATAGGGTTGACTGGGTCTTAAAACCTCAACAGAACACAAACAAAATACTAGGACAGTTAACATTTTGACCACTAACAAGCTGGTTAAGCTAACGATGCTTTGAACAAATAGGCCCAGATTAGATGCTGCAGTATGCCACTATCAAGGTCTACACTGTTTGCATTAAATACAGGAATTTCTATAAAATATAGTAATGATAAAAACAAGGAAGACACCCTGTTGTTGGAAATAGACCTGTCCAAAGAGTTCCGATAACAGAGTGCACTTGACGTAAATGGGTTAACTGCCGAATTTGGTAGGCTGAAGGTTAATGTCTGTATGTACTCAGTGTTGTATTAATGTTTGCAGTTGTTTATTTGTACTAAATTAAATATTCACTGGCTGTTGTCAGATTGTGGTGCTGATGTAATTGGAGGAAATTTTGCCAGGGCAGACTTGTTGATGTGACTGGATCAAATGAGCTGCAACTTAACCCTTGTTTTGCTGAACCGGGATATGCCTTGCCTTTGCAAACAGTGTAGATCCAGATCATTTGGCTTCTGAAGAAGCCAACTGATCTTGATCTGCACTGTTTGCTATTTAGTATGTGAATTTATATCAACAATCAGGATCAAGTAATCTGATTGGCTGAAAATTAGAAATGGGCGTGGCATCTCTATTCAGCATGACAAGGGTTAAGAAAACATACATGAATCGTCTAACGTTTGCACCCAAAGAAGACTCAAATCAGTCTGTGCATCCATGCAGTATGGTCAGTCTTTGGTACCATGAAGAAACTTTGCATCCTTCATTGTCCAAAATGTGCCCTGTGCAGTCTTATCAGACGGGGTCCAGTTGTTCAAAACTAACGATGTCGTTAGTTAATTACCGTTAAAACTTTGATCATCAAATATGGCGTATACGCTAATATTTTACCTGAAAAAATGTGGGTAGCTTTTGCATCTGCAAAAACTACTCACATTTTTTCAGCATAAATACCTGTGAATTAGATATTGTACTCACTAGAAAACATTTTGACCACTAATTTGCTCGTTAAGCTAACGGCGCTTTGAACAACTGGGTCCTGCTTTATTATTGTTACTATGATGTGTTCAATAATTTATTGATTACCGTATTAATTTTAAAGCCCAAAGCAAAATTTGTAGCAGACTGCATTGTACAATTTTTATTTATTATTTTTTGGAGCATATATGTCTTGACATTTTATGCAAATCTTCTCCCTAGGAGACAATTTGCTTTATGTGTCAGATCCTATTTTCTAGGAAAAATAAGAAAAATATCACCAATTTGTCATCTGCTAAATCTGCCTATAGCATGGTAAGCGTTAAACCAGCACTTTTTAGTGACTGAGTAGTCCAATGCAGTTGTTCCAAGTTTTAGATTAAGTATGGTGTGGAGTTGAGGTATCCGATTTTTAGGATATTTATGGCAATTCATTTGGTCATTCCCCAACCACATTTTCTTGAATAAACTCTAAAAACTGACACATAGCAAGAAAAATGCACATGCAAACAGTGAATCCTGATCAGAATTCACTTTGCTCAGCAGCAGATGGTTTTAAATTAACCCTCTGTTAGTCCTGCTGAACCCACATATGTCCTGCCTTTGCAAACAGCGTAGATCCAGGTCAGTTGGCTTCTGTAAGTATATGAATATCAGCAATCTAAATCAAGTAATCTGATTGGCTGAAAATTAGAAATGGGTGTGGTATCTTAATTTATTCAGCATGACAAGGGTTAAGAGGAATGGATACACTTCAAAGGAAATATCTCTGACATACAAATGTTTACCAGCCCTCTCACTGGGGCTACTCTTAAAAAAAAAATGTTTAAAACGAAACAAAAACAACAAGAAAAAACAAACAAACAACATTTTGCTCCACCTCGGAGTAAATCTTTCTTTTTAGGTGTAGCTCCAATTTTTGGAAAGATTTAAATGTATGGAAGTAGAATCCTTTTGTTAGCAGAGGTGGGGTAAGTGGGGAGTGGGACTAGTGAAAAACAAATTATTTCCTTTAAGAATAGCCCCACTTTGATACCAGGGAATCAGATTATTTAATTGCTTAAGCGATCTCCGTTTGAGAGGGGAGGCAGTGACATTCAGCTAAGAGTGTGCTCTCTCCTCAAAATGTAACTGTTAAACTCAAAACTCCCTATAATAAGTTAAAAACAAAAAGTTGTTCATCTATAATGACTTGTATTAGCACTGATGACTACAGTACCACTCCAGTGAGTTATTCTTTATTACCCTGCCATCTTCTCTATAACTCAAATATTGTTGAAACTAAAATGCCTAATCATTATAGTGTAGTAGTGCTTGTAGCAGGCATATATATATATATATATATATATATATATATATATATATATATATATATATATATATATATATATATATATATATACACACACACAGTAGAACCTTGATAAATCAAACTCTAATAATTCAAAATTCTCAATAATTCAAAATCATTTTGAAGTCCCAACTGAAATATATGTATGCATTTTAATCCTCAATTATTCAAAGTCTCAGTAATTCAAATGAAACTGTTTGGTCCCTTGGACTTTGAATTATCGAGGTTTTATATATATCAAGGCATGAATGAAAGATAGGGAAATGAGTTTGGGGAATAAACTTGTTCATGAACAGTAGAAACATGTAGCCTTTGTGCTTTTGAACTTAATGGTTTATAAATATATCACCCAAAAGATAAATGAGGGCTTCACACACTCAAGCACTGGTTTCTGGGGATGATATAAGCAATATTCAAAACATCTGTTGAAATTTGAATATAGCTTCAGAGATTAATAATGAGGAGCACAGAAATACAAGTTTCTTACTATTCATGAACATAGTTGAATAAAACATTTTATATATGTATGTATTATGAACATTTTTGTCATTCATATGACCTTTTTTTTTGTCATTGAAATAAACATTTTTGTCATTGAATTAAATATTAACTTCCTTTAGTTTTCTTTTGTTCTTTGCCCTTTTTGTGTCGCCTGCGTAGCATGGCAGACACATAGGGACCATGTTGTCCGTCCGCATCGTCGTCGGTGTCGTCGTCACTCTTTTCGTTTCCGCTCAATAACTTATGAAGGGAGGCATTGATTTCATTCAAACTTTGCAGAACTTTATATCACATATAAATACAGTGGTAATCATCTGCCAGACAGACAAAACCAAACAAGGGCAAATCAAACAAACGTACGAAAAGCACTAAGATTGCTCTCTTTTCCCCAAACGAGGTAATCGCAGTGCTAAAAGGACTGAAAAACACAAGAATAAATATAACACAAGGCAAGACATAAAACAAATCGCCTCGTAGAATAAACCACAAAGCAACACACAGTAAGACTAAGACCAACGCCGGGACCACCGCCTCAGAACGGTCAGCAGAACAAACCACCGGGGGGGGGGGGGTGAGGGGGGGGGGAGTGGAGTGGGAGGTTAAAGCACTTTCATGGCCAGCCAACTTCACCCTGGGTCCGATACAACTCGATACAGAAATACATAAAAATTCGGTTCGCATAAAGGCTCCCAACTCAGTCAATGCATCAAAGCGAAAACAAAAATCAAATTCATCACTATGATAAAGACGAGTATTCATGGCTAATTCTACTGTGTGACAGAGTAAATGAAAACCGGTAGTTGAACCACGGCGGGCCAAGCCAAAGACAAATCGTCAAGCCCCAACCCACTGGTTAAAGTTATACGAAGAGGCCGTCATTGAGTCTGAGGCCGAACCGCCGTCGTGCAATTAAAAGAGTTAAGCACAGCCATCAACAACGATTGGTGATTGGGTTGATAACTAGGCATGCAGTCTGCCGCATAATATCCAGGCTACAACCAATTCTTTTATAATGGTTAATGCTCCGAAAAGATGGATTTTCCCCCAGTTTGTCACCTTAAAATGCTGGTTTCGATATATCTTGTTGCAGAAGTGTTTTAAGACTGACGTTATATTTGTCTACCAAGGCACTGTGAGACCCACTCCGTATGACATAAGAAGATGCCGAGCAAACAAAAACGTAACAATAGCGTCGTAGCGGCAACGTCGAACGACGTTATGACCTTTGGTCAAAATGTTCATGTGAATCAGCCTATCAGTATGCTTGGATATTGTGAGGTAATAGGTGGGTATTAAGCTCTTCACTGGTCCCTTAAATCCAGACATAATACCCGGACATAGTCCGTTAACCAGTTCAGGACACATGTATACATGATCGAAGATAAAGGTTAAGGCAAAAGCGATTTCGGTACAGTCTTTATGAATGTTGCAACATCACTGTCTCAACGAGGCTTTGCGGATAGCTAAAGTCGAATCGAAGTTCAATGGCACGAACATTTTTGGGACCGTGGAAATTCGTTCTCGACATGAGTAGTTTGAGCCACTGAGGGCTAACCATAGCGCCATGTCAGGAGGCAAATGGGGATAATTTAGGGGCGTCTTTTCGATATTCTATAAAATAATGGTGTGTTGTGTACGCTCCTTAGAATCGCCTCCATGAGATTCTAATGAGTACACACAACATACACTTACCTACCAAAATAAAAAACAAAACAAAAAAAAAACTTAAAATGTCCTTGGATATTTGTTTTCTCGAGCTATCGGAAATTCCTAGGGACGCAAAAACGAGTTCTTATCAGCCACGCTAAACGAGCCATCGGTTTTTCCTTGCATTTTGGAACGGAAACTGGTTTCAGAAAGTGCTGAAAATATAATCTTATTACTGACCATTGACTATCTGGTGGTCGTGGTCATGAAAAAAAACCCCTTGCGATCGAGAAATAAAACAAATACAAATATTAGACCGAATAAACCTCTATATTATATATTGGAAGAGTCCAATTTCAATTTAAAGTATGCCAGGTTATGTGATTTAGATATACGTAAAGAAAAAAAGGCTAAACTGTTTGCAAACAGTGGAGATCTTGATCAGACGCCCCTTTTTGGGGGTCTCCTGACGAAAATGAGTTCAATAAATAGGACCCGTATCTGGCTATTCAAAAACTGAAATATATAGAAAAGGTTCCAATCTACCGCGGCGTGATCTTGACTGAAACAGTCTGCACTCTGGGTAGGCCTAAACGTTTCAGCAGACGACCTTATGCAGAAGCAATTTTCTTATATTTTCGAGAAAATAGTTTCTACTTGCATAATCACTGGATATTATAAAATACAGTCAGCGTTCATGAATGAGTTTCATAGAAGAAATCAGTGCATTTGTATGATTAAGTGGCAAGAATCACCAGGAACCCCAAACCCCTTTACTTCCCTTCGTTATTAAATACATGAATGGAATTCTAATTGTGTGGACCTTATAAATAAATAAATAAGCTTGTTGGTTGAATTGTATAACCCATTTTGTGCCTAGCGCCCCATGAAAAGGATATTGGCAAACTGTAAACCCAGATCAGACGCTTAACGCGGCGTCTGATCAGGGTCTACGTTGTTTGCAAAAAACATTAGAACGTTTCAATAGTAAAAGCAACTTTCACGATTTCTGTATAACACCCCTTTGACTATACAATGGACCCTTCCAAAGTTCATGATGGGAGAGTTTATTGAAAATATTCAGGCGTAAATGAGTTAAAGAACAATGTGACGCTGACGTTAAAAATAACGAATGTATTAATAAAATTATTGCTGCTGAACATTTTATTTATCCAGACGCCTAAAGTAATATATTGCCATGCGGTAATTATGTAGCTATCTAAATACGTTTTTTTTTTTTATTACCATTTTCATTTATTTAAATGAGTTTCTTGCCATTACACAAATGCATTGATTGTCAACGGGAAAATTAGTTTAGGAAATCCATTGTCGAACATATCGACGAATAGAGAGGGCTCGGATCCCTACAGTCAGGTTGTTCTGTGTTTTCGTTGATTCGGTATGGCGTAAAGTCCATTTTACACTGCGAACAATAAGCAGTTTGAACCTAACGATAGTGCTACTACATTAGAAATCCTCGGGTAGAAAACTCATATAACCGGACCTATTTACATCCGAAAAATATCCTCCTTCAGCAAGAAAAATGTTATTGAAATTCGTTTATTGAAACAGAAAATGATTGAAATGCATTATCTATTTATTTATTGTAAGTCTGCATAAAGCTAAGAAAAGGCACTTTTACACACTTCCCATCGCGTTTTAACGTGCTCGCAAAGCGCGATATTACATTTCGGTACTTGCGATTCATTACGTCGGAATATCGACCCGGCTTCATTTGTTGCGCGCGGTGTCATAACTCAGTGATTTTGTGACGATTTCTGACGAATTAAAACTTAAAACGATTTACTGTTTGTCAAAAATATGCCGTTGTATACCCGTAGATAAATGCTTTCTTGAGTGAATTCGATGTTACAGCACATTCTTTATCCCTATTCCTTGTATATATCGGCCTGAAGAATCAACTCTAAAATCTCTGTGCGGTCCACTGAAGGGTTATGCAGTTGATAAAATGGGAAGATTAAACGAGACTTACCCTCGTAGTTGGGAAGTTGAAGTTTGATCGATATTTTATCAACTGCAAACCACTTCAGGGATCACCCACCCACCCATCCCACCCTTGGGCTACTGACACTTGATTCTTCAGACCAGTCACTATACCAGGGCACAATATCATCGTCTGTGTCCTGGTATATAAGCTCTGAAAACTGATTTTGGATGCTGATACAGCTACGCTTTCTCTGTGTGATCACTGAAGTGGTTTGCAGTTGATAAAATATCGATCAAACTTCAACTTCCCATCTACGAGGGTAAGTCACGTTTAATCTTCCCATTATATGACAAGTTGGTGACTGTTAAATATATTTGTTTCGCTGAATCGGTGAACTGTCACAACCCAGCAGGCACACAACGTTAAAATGACGTCGTATCAACGTCGATGCGACGTGAACACGTCGCATCGACGTTGATATGACGTCATTTTGATGTTATGTGCCTGCTTGGAGAATGCAGGAATTTGCTGGGCAGCCGGCCTAGGGTAGCTGACCGAATATGTAAGACGAAGAAAAGGAAGCCATCCAACGGCTGGAAGGCCGGTCTAGCCAATACATTATTCGCATTCATTATCCTGTCCGTATGCAAACGAATGACGTTTTTATGACGCGTGGTTACTTGCCCCAGTGTTCTTGTGAACCGACCTGTCAGTATGTTGGACATTGTAAGATAACAGGCAGGCATTTAGGCATATTTTATACAAGCTCTTTACTGCTCCCTAAAATCCAGACATAACACCTCGACATGGTTCAGTTTATACTTCAACAAACCAATTCATACACAACACAGACATATCTCATGCGTTTGGGTTGTAGCGTTCCATCAACAGAATTTTAGACATTTCGGGACGATGATAAGGCAATAACATCGAAAATAAAGGCTCAGGCAAGAGGGAATTCGGTATAGTCACAAGACAGATTGTCGGTTCGGCCAAAACAATTTGCCGCGTCCAACCCACGCAGTCCGCCTCAACCCCGCCCCCACCCCCCCTCCCAACCCCCGCCCACAAAACATATATTTACATTTTATTGAGAGACGTGAAGAAAGATAACTCAATTATCCAAATATGATTATTATCGTTGCAGTATTTCCCCGTGGCAAAATCTGGTTTCCTGCTTTATTTAATTTTGCTTATTTACCTATCGTAATACAATGTACGACTGGGAGGCAATGGAATGCCAACTCACTTCCGTTTGTAAATCATTAGTTTCGTTTTTGTTTAAAAATACCAATAAAATGGATATAATAAATGATTTTTATTTAAATTAATGTTCTAGTATTTAATGCGAAGTAAGAAAATGATGCATAAAGAAAAAAAAAAAAAAAAAAAAAAAAAAAAAGATGCTCTGAAAGTCTTTATAAATGTTAAATTCAAGAAGTTTACTCGACTGGGAGTTGTGGCGTGCTCCTGTAATCCAGCTACTTGGAGGTCGGGGTCTGAGAACGGTTTGAGGGCGGGGGTTCTGCTCTCCGGTGCTCTATGTCGATCGGGCGTCCGCACTAAGCTCGGCATCAATATGGGCTTTTCGGGGGAGCCTAGGAAGTCCAGGTTGTCTAAGGAGGGACGTATCGGCCCAGGGTGGAAACACAGCAGGCAAAAGTTCCCGTGTTGAGCAGTAGTGGGATAGCGCCCGTGAATAGGCATCGGTTGGTAGCCCGTCCAATATAGTCGGACTCGATCCTTTTTATTTTTTATTTTTTTTTTCTCTGTACACTATTATTATCATCATTTTATTTTTATTTTTTTTTATTTCCTGTAATAATTATTTTATTTCTATCTCGGTGACTAACCTTTTGCTCACCTATGAAAAATCTAGAAAAAAAAAAAAAAAAAAAAAATCACCTTGAGTTTTTTTTATTATTATTATTATTTTTCTCGATCTATTTCACTCACTGTAATATTTACTTTTTACTTTTGAGTAACTAATTTATATATACATCATACCACTTTGTGTCGATTATACAGACAAACCACAGTGACTGGTCACACAAAATCTCAACATGGTTTGTTTGAATGGAATTTTGGTCTGTCTTCAATCAATATTATATATCAAACCGTATTATAATGAATGGTGTTATGAAATATATATGGTGAATGGATATGTCAGACAGAAGATGATGAAATATGTGTCATGTTCACCCGTAATGTATTCGTCCTAAAATTTGAATAAACCCATTTTGCTACCTGAATAAATCCATTTTGTAAATAATGTCATTAATGTACCTAAACAACCGAGAGGTTCTCTACAATATTTTTTTCTGCCAGATAAACGCCAATCACGTCAGCGACAAATATTTTCATCAGAAACAATACCAAAATTCTATTGGATCCCACAAGAATACCAAGCAAAATTATGACCCGAGTCCAATAATGCTCAGAAAAAATGACCTTTAAAAATACCAAGATTTTTCTTAACCTCAAAGAATCATCAAATAAACTTTTTGACAACGAAGTATATAGGAAAAAAATAATTTTACTGAAAAAAAAAAAGAGAACAAAGAAAATGTCTCCTTCAAAAAATAAATATAAATCACTAAATAGATAAATAAATAAACAGCATCTACAAGCTACGCATCACGAAAACATGCCTAGATAATATTGACCCCCTTAACCCCCGCCCCCACCCCCCCCCACCCCCCACACACACACTTTTATATAGTAAAACTATGGTTTACAGTGGTATACATTATTTTTCTTATTTCTGCTCATAAACATAGATTGTGGGTACTCGTTAGAACCGCCTCGCCGAGTACCCACAATCTAAGATTTGAGCAGGAATATGAATAAATATCAGTTTTCTTATCGGAAACTTTTCAGTTTGGAGGTGAAATTTTCTTTATACTTGAATAGGCATGTTTTTTGTAATGCGAATCAATGGTGTCTTTTTCATAAAACTGGCATTCAGCGGTTATTACTAAACTGCCCCCTTTTTTTTTTATAATCCCTACGACTGAGAAAAATCTAAGCAAATAAGCATCATGATAGTGGCTCTGCAGGTGATGATTGCCCCAGTGGCACATGACGTTTATACAACGTCATATCGACGTCGATGCATACGTAAAGAAAAAAAGTCTAAACTGTTTGTAAACAGTGGAGTTCTTGATCAGACGCCCCTTTTTGTGGGGTCTCCAGACGAAAATGAGTTCAATAAATAGGACCCATATCTGGCTATTCAAAAACTGAAATATATAGAAAAGGTTCCAATTTACCGCGACGTGATCTTGACTGAAACAGTCTAACGCTTAGCACTCTGGGTAGGCCTAAACGTTTCAGCAGACGACCTTATGCAGAAGCATTTTCTTATTTTTTCCAGAAAATAGGTTTTGATATTTGCGTGAAATGTCAAATCCTGTTTTCTGGGAAAAAATAAGAAAACTATCAATTTGTCGTCTGCTGAATTTGCCCAGAGAGTAGTAAAGGTTAACCTCCAACCATGAAATGCCACTTGAGTAAAGAGCCCTTATTAGAGGCCATATGCGAACAGCAAAAACACACAGTCTGCACATTCGCAGAGTCTGATCAGGGTCTTCAGCAACTACTTACATAATCACTGGATATTATATAATAACACCAGTATTCATGAATGAGTTTGATAGAAGAAATCCATACGTCAGTGCATTTGTATGATTAAGTTGCAAGAATCACCAGGAACCCTAAACCCCTTTACTTCCTTTCGTTATTAAATACATGTACATCAATGGAATTCTAATTGAGTGGGCATAAATAAGCTTGTTCGTTGAAATATATAATGTACAGTCACGTAATTTTAACCCATTTATGCCTAGCGTCCCATGAAAGGGATATTGGCAAACAGTGTAGACCTAGATCAGACGCCGCTTTACGCGGCGTCTGATCTGGGTCTACCTTATTTGCAAAAACATTAGAACGTTTCAATAATAAAAGCAACTTTCACGATTTCTGTATAACACCCCTTTGACTATACAACGGACCCTTCCAAAGTTCATGATGGGAGAGTTTATTGAAAAGATTCAGGCGTAAATGAGTTAAAGAAGAACGTGACGCTGACGTTAAAAATAACGAAGATATTAATTGAATTATTGCTGCTGAACATTTTATTCATCCAGACGATTAAAAGTAAGATATTGCCATGCGGTAATCATGTAGCTATCTCAATATACGTTTTTTTTTTCATTACCATTTTCATTTATTTAAATGAGTTTCTTGCCAACATACAACTGCATTGATTGTCAACGGGAAAATTATTTTGGGAAATCCATTGTCGAACATATCGACGAACAGAGAGGGCTCGGATCCCTGCAAACAGTTTGTTCTGTGTTTTCGTGGATTCGGTATGGCGTAAAGTCCATTTTACACTGCGAACAATAAGCAGTTTGAACCTAATGATAGTGCTACTACATTAGAAATCCTCGGGTAGAAAACTCATATAACCGGACCTATTTACATCCGAAAAATATCCTCCTTCAGCAAGAAAAATGTTATTGAAATTCGTTTATTGAAACAGAAAATGATTGAAATGCATTATCTATTTATTTATTGTAAGTCTGCATAAAGCTAAGAAAAGGCACTTTTACACACTTCCCATCGCGTTTTAACGTGCTCGCAAAGCGCGATATTACATTTCGGTACTTGCGATTCATTACGTCGGAATATCGACCCGGCTTCATTTGTTGCGCGCGGTGTCATAACTCAGTGATTTTGTGACGATTTCTGACGAATTAAAACTTAAAACGATTTACTGTTTGTCAAAAATATGCCGTTGTATACCCGTAGATAAATGCTTTCTTGAGTGAATTCGATGTTACAGCACATTCTTTATCCCTATTCCTTGTATATATCGGCCTGAAGAATCAACTCTAAAATCTCTGTGCGGTCCACTGAAGGGTTATGCAGTTGATAAAATGGGAAGATTAAACGAGACTTACCCTCGTAGTTGGGAAGTTGAAGTTTGATCGATATTTTATCAACTGCAAACCACTTCAGGGATCACCCACCCACCCATCCCACCCTTGGGCTACTGACACTTGATTCTTCAGACCAGTCACTATACCAGGGCACAATATCATCGTCTGTGTCCTGGTATATAAGCTCTGAAAACTGATTTTGGATGCTGATACAGCTACGCTTTCTCTGTGTGATCACTGAAGTGGTTTGCAGTTGATAAAATATCGATCAAACTTCAACTTCCCATCTACGAGGGTAAGTCACGTTTAATCTTCCCATTATATGACAAGTTGGTGACTGTTAAATATATTTGTTTCGCTGAATCGGTGAACTGTCACAACCCAGCAGGCACACAACGTTAAAATGACGTCGTATCAACGTCGATGCGACGTGAACACGTCGCATCGACGTTGATATGACGTCATTTTGATGTTATGTGCCTGCTTGGAGAATGCAGGAATTTGCTGGGCAGCCGGCCTAGGGTAGCTGACCGAATATGTAAGACGAAGAAAAGGAAGCCATCCAACGGCTGGAAGGCCGGTCTAGCCAATACATTATTCGCATTCATTATCCTGTCCGTATGCAAACGAATGACGTTTTTATGACGCGTGGTTACTTGCCCCAGTGTTCTTGTGAACCGACCTGTCAGTATGTTGGACATTGTAAGATAACAGGCAGGCATTTAGGCATATTTTATACAAGCTCTTTACTGCTCCCTAAAATCCAGACATAACACCTCGACATGGTTCAGTTTATACTTCAACAAACCAATTCATACACAACACAGACATATCTCATGCGTTTGGGTTGTAGCGTTCCATCAACAGAATTTTAGACATTTCGGGACGATGATAAGGCAATAACATCGAAAATAAAGGCTCAGGCAAGAGGGAATTCGGTATAGTCACAAGACAGATTGTCGGTTCGGCCAAAACAATTTGCCGCGTCCAACCCACGCAGTCCGCCTCAACCCCGCCCCCACCCCCCCTCCCAACCCCCGCCCACAAAACATATATTTACATTTTATTGAGAGACGTGAAGAAAGATAACTCAATTATCCAAATATGATTATTATCGTTGCAGTATTTCCCCGTGGCAAAATCTGGTTTCCTGCTTTATTTAATTTTGCTTATTTACCTATCGTAATACAATGTACGACTGGGAGGCAATGGAATGCCAACTCACTTCCGTTTGTAAATCATTAGTTTCGTTTTTGTTTAAAAATACCAATAAAATGGATATAATAAATGATTTTTATTTAAATTAATGTTCTAGTATTTAATGCGAAGTAAGAAAATGATGCATAAAGAAAAAAAAAAAAAAAAAAAAAAAAAAAAAAGATGCTCTGAAAGTCTTTATAAATGTTAAATTCAAGAAGTTTACTCGACTGGGAGTTGTGGCGTGCTCCTGTAATCCAGCTACTTGGAGGTCGGGGTCTGAGAACGGTTTGAGGGCGGGGGTTCTGCTCTCCGGTGCTCTATGTCGATCGGGCGTCCGCACTAAGCTCGGCATCAATATGGGCTTTTCGGGGGAGCCTAGGAAGTCCAGGTTGTCTAAGGAGGGACGTATCGGCCCAGGGTGGAAACACAGCAGGCAAAAGTTCCCGTGTTGAGCAGTAGTGGGATAGCGCCCGTGAATAGGCATCGGTTGGTAGCCCGTCCAATATAGTCGGACTCGATCCTTTTTATTTTTTATTTTTTTTCTCTGTACACTATTATTATCATCATTTTATTTTTATTTTTATTTTTTTTTATTTCCTGTAATAATTATTTTATTTCTATCTCGGTGACTAACCTTTTGCTCACCTATGAAAAATCTAGAAAAAAAAAAAAAAAAATCACCTTGAGTTTTTTTTATTATTATTATTATTTTTCTCGATCTATTTCACTCACTGAAATATTTACTTTTTACTTTTGAGTAACTAATTTATATATACATCATACCACTTTGTGTCGATTATACAGACAAACCACAGTGACTGGTCACACAAAATCTCAACATGGTTTGTTTGAATGGAATTTTGGTCTGTCTTCAGACAATATTATATACCAAACCGTATTATAATGAATGGTGTTATGAAATATATATGGTGAATGGATATGTCAGACAGAAGATGATGAAATATGTGTCATGTTCACCCGTAATGTATTCGTCTTAAAATTTGAATAAACCCATTTTGCTACCTGAATAAATCCATTTTGTAAATAATGTCATTAATGTACCTAAACAACCGAGAGGTTCTCTACAATATTTTTTTCTGCCAGATAAACGCCAATCACGTCAGCGACAAATATTTTCATCAGAAACAATACCAAAATTCTATTGGATCCCACAAGAATACCAAGCAAAATTATGACCCGAGTCCAATAATGCTCAGAAAAAATGACCTTTAAAAATACCAAGATTTTTTTTAACCTCAAAGAATCATCAAATAAACTTTTTGACAACGAAGTATATAGGAAAAAAATAATTTTACTGAAAAAAAAAAAGAGAACAAAGAAAATGTCTCCTTCAAAAAATAAATATAAATCACTAAATAGATAAATAAATAAACAGCATCTACAAGCTACGCATCACGAAAACATGCCTAGATAATATTGACCCCCTTAACCCCCGCCCCCACCCCCCCACCCCCCACACACACACTTTTATATAGTAAAACTATGGTTTACAGTGGTATACATTATTTTTCTTATTTCTGCTCATAAACATAGATTGTGGGTACTCGTTAGAACCGCCTCGCCGAGTACCCACAATCTAAGATTTGAGCAGGAATATGAATAAATATCAGTTTTCTTATCGGAAACTTTTCAGTTTGGAGGTGAAATTTTCTTTATACTTGAATAGGCATGTTTTTTGTAATGCGAATCAATGGTGTCTTTTTCATAAAACTGGCATTCAGCGGTTATTACTAAACTGCCCCCTTTTTTTTTTATAATCCCTACGACTGAGAAAAATCTAAGCAAATAAGCATCATGATAGTGGCTCTGCAGGTGATGATTGCCCCAGTGGCACATGACGTTTATACAACGTCATATCGACGTCGATGCATACGTAAAGAAAAAAAGTCTAAACTGTTTGTAAACAGTGGAGTTCTTGATCAGACGCCCCTTTTTGTGGGGTCTCCAGACGAAAATGAGTTCAATAAATAGGACCCATATCTGGCTATTCAAAAACTGAAATATATAGAAAAGGTTCCAATTTACCGCGACGTGATCTTGACTGAAACAGTCTAACGCTTAGCACTCTGGGTAGGCCTAAACGTTTCAGCAGACGACCTTATGCAGAAGCATTTTCTTATTTTTTCCAGAAAATAGGTTTTGATATTTGCGTGAAATGTCAAATCCTGTTTTCTGGGAAAAAATAAGAAAACTATCAATTTGTCGTCTGCTGAATTTGCCCAGAGAGTAGTAAAGGTTAACCTCCAACCATGAAATGCCACTTGAGTAAAGAGCCCTTATTAGAGGCCATATGCGAACAGCAAAAACACACAGTCTGCACATTCGCAGAGTCTGATCAGGGTCTTCAGCAACTACTTACATAATCACTGGATATTATATAATAACACCAGTATTCATGAATGAGTTTGATAGAAGAAATCCATACGTCAGTGCATTTGTATGATTAAGTTGCAAGAATCACCAGGAACCCTAAACCCCTTTACTTCCTTTCGTTATTAAATACATGTACATCAATGGAATTCTAATTGAGTGGGCATAAATAAGCTTGTTCGTTGAAATATATAATGTACAGTCACGTAATTTTAACCCATTTATGCCTAGCGTCCCATGAAAGGGATATTGGCAAACAGTGTAGACCTAGATCAGACGCCGCTTTACGCGGCGTCTGATCTGGGTCTACCTTATTTGCAAAAACATTAGAACGTTTCAATAATAAAAGCAACTTTCACGATTTCTGTATAACACCCCTTTGACTATACAACGGACCCTTCCAAAGTTCATGATGGGAGAGTTTATTGAAAAGATTCAGGCGTAAATGAGTTAAAGAAGAACGTGACGCTGACGTTAAAAATAACGAAGATATTAATTGAATTATTGCTGCTGAACATTTTATTTATCCAGACGATTAAAAGTAAGATATTGCCATGCGGTAATCATGTAGCTATCTCAATATACGTTTTTTTTTTCATTACCATTTTCATTTATTTAAATGAGTTTCTTGCCAACATACAACTGCATTGATTGTCAACGGGAAAATTATTTTGGGAAATCCATTGTCGAACATATCGACGAACAGAGAGGGCTCGGATCCCTGCAAACAGTTTGTTCTGTGTTTTCGTGGATTCGGTATGGCGTAAAGTCCATTTTACACTGCGAACAATAAGCAGTTTGAACCTAATGATAGTGCTACTACATTAGAAATCCTCGGGTAGAAAACTCATATAACCGGACCTATTTACATCCGAAAAATATCCTCCTTCAGCAAGAAAAATGTTATTGAAATTCGTTTATTGAAACAGAAAATGATTGAAATGCATTATCTATTTATTTATTGTAAGTCTGCATAAAGCTAAGAAAATGCACTTTTACACACTTCCCATCGCGTTTTAACGTGCTGGCAAAGCGCGATGTTACATTTCGGTACTTGCGATTCATTACGTCGGAATATTGACCCGGCTTCATTTGTTTCGCGCGATATCATAACTCAGTGATTTTGTGACGATTTCTGACGAATTAAAAATTAAAACGATTTACTGTTTGTCAAAAATATGCCGTTGTATACACGTCGATAAATGCTTTCTTGAGTGAATTCGATGTTATATTATATGACAAGTTTGTGACTGTTAAATATATTTGTTTCGCTGAATCGGTGAACTGCCACCCAGCAGGCACACAACGTTAAAATGACGTCGTATCAACGTCGATGCGACGTGATCACGTCGCATCGACGTTGATACGACGTCATTTTGATGTTATGTGCCTGCTGGGAGAATGCAGGAAATTGCTAGACAGCCGGCCTAGGGTAGCTGACCGAATATGTAAGACGAAGAAAAGGAAGCCATCCAACGGCTGGAAGGCCGGTCTAGCCAATACATTATTCACATTCATTTTCCGGTCCGTATGCAAACGAATGACGTTTTTATGACGTGTGGTTACTTGCCCCAGTGTTTTTGTGAACCGACCTGTCACTATGCTTGGACAAAACAGGCAGGCATTTGGGCATATTGTATACAAGCTCTTTACTGCTCCCTAAAATCCAGACATAACACCTCGACATGGTTCAGTTTATACTTCAACAAACCAGTTCATACACAACACAGACATATCTGATGCGTTTGGGTTGTAACGTTCCATCAGCAGAATTTTAGACATTTTGGGACGATGATAAGGCGATAACATCGAAGATAAAGGCTCAGTCAAGAGGGAATTCGGTATAGTCACAAAACAGATTGTCGGTTCCGCCAAAACAATTTGCCGCGTCCAACCCACGCAGTCCGCCCCCAACCCCCGCCCACAAAATATATATTTACATTTTATTGAGAGACGTGAAGAAAGATAACTCAATTATCCAGATATGATTATTATCGTTGCAGTATTTCCCCGTGGCAAAATCTGGTTTCCTGCTTTATTTAATTTTGCTTATTTACCTATCGTAATACAATGTACGACTGGGAGGCAATGGAATGCCAACTCACTTCCGTTTGTAAATCATTAGTTTCGTTTTTGTTTAAAAATACCAATAAAATGGATATAATAAATGATTTTTATTTAAATTAATGTTCTAGTATTAAATGCGAAGTAAGAAAATGATGCATATAGAAAAAAAAAAGAACAAAAGATGCTCTGAAAGTCTTTATAAATGTTAAATTCAAGAAGTTTACTCGACTGGGAGTTGTGGCGTGCTCCTGTAATCCAGCTACTTGGAGGTCGGGGTCTGAGAACGGTTTGAGGGCGGGGGTTCTGCTCTCCGGTGCTCTATGTCGATCGGGCGTCCGCACTAAGCTCGGCATCAATATGGGCTTTTCGGGGGAGCCTAGGAAGTCCAGGTTGTCTAAGGAGGGACGTATCGGCCCAGGGTGGAAACACAGCAGGCAAAAGTTCCCGTGTTGAGCAGTAGTGGGATAGCGCCCGTGAATAGGCATCGGTTGGTAGCCCGTCCAATATAGTCGGACTCGATCCTTTTTATTTTTTTTCCTACTCTAGTACTTTTATTCTTTCATATTTAGTCAATTACTTATAATATAATAATAACTTATTATAAAAATAATTATTTTATTTCTCGGTGACACAAGCCAGGTACGTTCACCTATGAAAAATCTATAATAAAAATCTCCATGAGGGTTACATTTAAATAATTTGCTCATTCTGCAAAATCGTATTATAAAAAGCCGTGTTATGAATAGTTTATTTAAAGTGAATGGATATGTATCAGACAGACCATTCTAAGCATTACGTTACTCCGCTTTTCAAAGGTACCTTATTCACCCGTAATGTCTGTGTCCTTGCTGTAGAACTACTCGTCTTATATGAACAAATTCATTTTAATACCTTTTAATAATGTGTCTAAACCACCGGGAGGTACACTAATAATTTTCGGCCACATAAGCACCAGACATGTCAGCGGCAAATATACTCAACAAAATAATTTAAGGGCCACATAGTGCAAATTTCCATATGTACAAACTTTGGCCAGGTGATGGGCAAAACCACAGAAGATATCAAAATATCTTTGAATGTTTCTTTAAAAGGGAGCCCTAAAGGAGTGTTTCCAACAAAAAATTTGAAATAAAAAAAATCATTTTAAAATTTGCCAAAAAACACTACTTTTTACCCAAAAATTCAAAAATTACAGTTTCGCGTCAAAAATGATGCCTGGGCTCCCAGCTGTGAAAAACTCATAGAGAAAGCCCTATATGTTTTCAAGAAACGCACATTTTGCTAGAGGTACCCTCTACAGATTATTCGTTATCTATGGGGAACTTTCGAGGCATTTTTAGCCTCTCAAAGGGTTGTCTCTTTTTCTGGCCGTATTTGTGTGCCTTTTACTGGAATGAAGGTTGAGTTTGCATGACTTTGTGTGTGATAGAATATTGTTTTCATTAAACGCAAAATGTTTCCGGTATTGTGAAAAAAAAACTTCATTTAGGGTAAAAAATCGTTTTTTTGGAAATTCCCGTTTTTCTTTGAATCTTTTGGTCTGGCCTTGTTGGTGCCATTGACACTTTTGTAGCTGAACATGTTGCGAACATGTTGAGCTGATTGAAATAGAGCTGAGACTTCCAGTTTTGTCCATGAAATAATTGCAAACCGTTGTGTGTTTGTTAGGAATTTGCTTAAGTATAAAATAACATTTGAAAGTGATTTTTACTGGACTTTTTAAAAATGATCGAGAGAACAATATCTTTCTGTATCAAAAGTTTGTCTGGTGGACGTTGGCTGACCCTTCTCTGAGACCGTATTCATGTCAAAACTGGTAAAAGTCAAGACTTGTAATCCTTGAAGCTGTGTATGAGGGTTTACAGGGAAAATCAGAATCTGTATCAGACCGTTACATTTACATCAAAAGGTTATCGGCCAAACCTATCGGGCCGATAACGGTTTGATGTAGGTTTAAGTAGAATGCTAGCTGGGTATAACCCCTCTTTAATTTTTTGTTTAATGATGCCGGGTTAGTATACACACTGAAAAAGAAACAAGTACATTTTACTATTTAGTGTTTGAATGGACAAAACCTCAAATAATGAAGATACTATTGATAATCATAATAATAATCATCATAATGCTTTTAAACATTGCTACATACGAAATGTAAATCTTACTATAATCATTGTTGTTGTTATAGTCTGTAGTAGTAATAGCAGTAGGATTATAATGTTCAGTGTTATTATTGCCATTATTATCATCATTAGTAGTAGTAGTTCTTGTAGTAAAAAAATATTATTGTTATTTTTATTATTTTAATTATCATAATTACTAATTTAATCATTACTATCTTTAATTTTACTGTTATTATCATCGTGTTGTACCATATTATTGGGGTTTGTGGGTTTTGTCCATTCAAACACTAATCAACTCGTAAAATTCACTAGTTATTTTTTTCAGTGCACGTGCATGTGTGCGAGTGTGTCGCGCGGTGCGGCGCGTATGTATTTATATATTTCGAAGTACAATATAAAACCAGAGGTCCTAGGTCAACTCGCTCGCCCGAGTGAATCAGCCACTACGAGTCGTACATATACCATGATTTTGCTATTGCAGCTGATCAAAACAGTGGATGGTCTTTGAAACTAGAGTGACAAATTCTTCACATCACGAAAACATACCTGTATAATTTTGACCCCTTTAAACCCCTCTTTTATATAGTAAAACTGGGGTTTACTTGGGGTATACATGTTTTCTTATTTCTGCTCAAAAACGTAGATTGTGGGTACTCGTTAGAACCACCTCATATTTTGAGCAGAAATATGAAAAATGTCAGAATTTTTATCTGAAAACTTTCAGTTTTTTGTTGTGAAATTTTCAATATAGTTGAATAGGCGTGTTTTCGTAATGATCTAAAGCACTTGTACATCCGAAATTTTAACAAAGTAGTTTTAAACTTTCTATTTATTGAAATGCGAACGTTAATTCAGAGATAATAGTACAACCATTTTCTCTTCCAGTTAGGAACTCAAACATATTGAACTGTGCAACGTTCAAGAACCATCACTGACCTGCATGATTTGACCATGAAATATGTCAAATTAACCTGAAGTCAGTGTGATTTATATTTCATGGTTCAGTCACTGGTCATTATACAACTGGAGACTAATAGATGGATTAATATCAAACTTGACATTTTGCTGTCCATCATTAATCAGCTTTAACATTTATTGTGAGCTAAGCGTAGCCCAAGCTTTTTGTGAAAGCTAATGCTTCGTTATAATAACGTTGAACAGTCGATGGATTAACTTGAAACTTGACAGTTTACTGTTAATCTTCAAGCTTTTCTGTGAAAGCTACTTTTTGGTTATAATAACGTTGAGCAGTCCATGGAAAATAGCATTGCTTCCGGAGCGATGAGAATCTCTAAGATCGTCTACGCCCATGGATGTAAACAACATATGTGACGACTCAAAAACACTGATGACTTCATGTTAACGTACAGTATTTACCCAAAATAGTCTGACATTATAACTCCTAACTCCAAAACAAATACAGTCGACTCTCGTTATCTCGAATTCCCAGGGACTCTCTGAAATAATTCGAGATATCCGTACCTTGACATATCAGACTTGAGGAAAAAATAATTCGCACAACCATATTTAACAAATATGCAATTGGACTCTTGAAGTTAGATATATTGAAGACATTGTGGAAAAAAGGAGAAATTGCTCCTCCGGGAGCAATTTCTCCTCTTTTCCACAGTATCTTTTTTACCTGTTGTTAGATTTTCATGTTTAGGCAGGGACCAGATTTTCACTTCGAGATAAGCGGTTAAGCGAGGTCGAGATAACGGGAGTTAACTGTATAAACACGTCCATTTGACTACCTGCTGATGTGTCTAAAAGCTGCTGAACGAGTGGTGATAAGGATAGACCCTAACCAGATGCTGCGTTCTGTGGCGTCTGCTCTGAATCTAACTAACCCCAGACAACTGAAAAAATGGGTGTTTACCAATGTTTCAGTGTGTAAAATGGGACATACAGTTTCTTGGTACAGTCGAACTTCAGTGGCTCGAACATCATTGGGACCATGGAAATGTATGGAAATTTATTTTTAGACATGGGTAGTTCGAGCCAATGAGGGCTTATCATTGCACCAGGTCAGGAGGCAAATAGGAATAGTATAGGGACGTTTTTTTTTTGACATTCTAGGCCTGAGCAAACAGGGTAGACCCTGATCATACGCCGCGAAACGCGGCGTGTGATCAGGGTCTACCCTGTTTGTCTCTCATCTGGTAGCTTTCAGACACATGAACAGGTATTTAAATGGATATATGCCAGTTGTAGTGCAAGTACGGTAAAGACTCAAGGGGACTGGATACACATGGTAGGTAAGTCGCCATTTTTTTTTACAAAGGAGACATTTTTCAGGACGTTCAGGACGTTCTGTTTTCTTACCTGCACCATAATCCCCTTCTGAAAACGGGTGTACTCTAAAAGGAAAGAATTTGCTCCCCGTGGGAGCAAATTCTTTCCTTTTAGAGTACATCCCTTTCAAAAGGAGGCAAAACAATTATGACAGAGTTGGTGCCCCTGAAAGTTTATCCAGTATTGGTATTTCAAGAGTTTACTGGAACCTAGTTTATTTGGGACGCGTTAACGCTTAGCACTTTGGATAAAAAAAAAAAAAAAAAAAATCAGCAGACGACATTTTGAATTATTATATAACCTAAAAATAGACTGTCTAACATGGCTGAGAGCTATTTTCACGCCAGTGAATATATCTAATGTTCACCGGCTTGCGCGCGCCTTCCAGTGACGTCGCCAGTAGTGACGCCGACGTCTACGCGCGCTTTTTATATTAATGGGGTCTGGTGTTGACTGTTATTGCCACAGTTATCAAGAGAAAAGACAAACTGTATTGTAAAACAATTATTGATTATTGAGGTATTGGATATGACATTGATATCCACCACTAAATACCAATACTGACCTCGGCTATCGCCTCGGTCAGTATTGGTATTCTCTGCCATGGTGGATATCACGTCATATCCAATACTCAATAATTGTATAATATTTACTTATTTTTTCACAGATGTTTCCGAATGGAGACACTTTGCATGAAGTATCAAATCCTGCTTTCTGTGAAAAATAAGAAAATGTAATCAATTAGTCGTCTGCTGAATTAAGCCAAAGAGCGGTAAGGGTTGAGCAAATAGGTATCCAGATCTCGCTGTGCATCCGCGCAGTCTCATCAGGGGCTGCCCTATGTTGACTAACTCCGTAAGCAGAGACCGAGCGACATGGCGACAATATTTTTCTTATTTTCACCAGAAAATAGGCTTTGAAATTTCATGCAAATTGTCACCCAAGGATCCAATTTACATGAAATGTCAAAGCCTATTTTCTGGGGAAATAAGAAAAAAAAATATCTCAAGATGTCGTCTGCTGAATTTTTAAAGATATGCACCGATCTCGGTTTTGATCAAACTGACTTTGGCTTTCACTCTCTGTCCCTACATGCCTCGAAGGTACATTTTTGCATGGCGAGGCACTGTTTAAAGATAAAATAAAATGCATGGAATCAGAGAATGTAAGGGAAGAATAACAAATTACTCAATTTTATTGCAATATTTGAGCCAGGCCTTAAGAGGAATAAATGCTTTCAGAAGGAGATAGCTCTGTCGAAAGTGTTATTGCTTCACTTCTGAAAAGAGTTGTAATTCTGAGAGAATTTACTCCACGTTTTTGAGAAAATTCTTTTCTTGCATACCGGATCAGGATTTCGCAAATTACACCGGTGCTGGCAAATCTTATCTCACATACCCTTATCCGTCCCGTGGGAAAGATAAAAAGCGAATTTTTTTCACGTGTTTCATATACACTGGTTGTATAGGACGTCACGGTACGCCATCGTTAAGGTTGACGTCACTGAATGTAATGACGTCACTAAACGTCACGATATTATCATCATAATATGGCGGACGTCTGCCGTCTGCAATCGAAGTGACTGTATTATTAAAAAAAAAACAACAACCCCCCCCCCCCCCCCCCCAAAAAACAAAAAAACAAAAAAACAACAACAACACTTTTAGAAATAAAAGGTATGCAAGAAAAAGAATTTATCATGGGTGTGAGGGACATATTAAAAAATCCGTCCCTCAGGATCACAGTCTGCCATCACTCGGCAAGCCTCGTGATGCCACACAGTAACCCTCGGGACGGATTTTTCTATCTATCCCTCACACCCATGATATATTCCTATATTCTCCCACATTTGCCTATATGAGATAGGCTTTTTGCCCATGTGGGAAATTTCTATCTCACAAGACCTTGAAGCAGACCCGCATTCATCATCATCTAGTCCATGCAGGATAGGAGAATCTCATCCTCGGGGTAGGAAGTTCAACCAGGGACGAGGAGAAGCCTCGTTCCTGGTTGAAATTCCCACGCCTTGGATGAGATTTCCCTATCCTGCATGGACTGGATCATGATATTCTTATACTATTCTAGAGTAGACACACTTTCAGAAAGCGTTTGATGTGCTGAAAGCAAACAAGGAATCACAAAGGCTTTTTTCTTTGTACAAAAAAGGCAGTTAAGCTACCAAGTGTATTCAGCTCCCTTAACCCTTGTCATGCTGAATAAATTAAGATACCACGCCCACTTCTAATTTCCAGCCAATCAGATTACTTGATCCGGGTTTTTGATAGAAATTCACATATTTAATGAGAAACAGTGCAGATCCAGATCAGTTGGCTTCTTCAGAAGCCAACTGATCTGGATCTACACTGTTTGCTAAGACAGGGCATATCGTATTCAGCAAGAGAAGGGTTAAAGGCTCCATATTCCCCTAAAATAGACATCTTATTATCCAAGAAAGGTTTAATAAATTGATATTTGGTATTAATACAATAATAAAATGTGGCACCTGACAGCCTGTAAAATTTCAGTTAGTCTCTCGTTCTTGAAATGAAATTATTTTTTATCGTATCTCTGAATTAATGTTGCCAACATTGATTCAGAGATACGATAAAAAATCGTTTCATTTTTTTTATCCAGTTCAAAAACGAGTGACTAACTGAAATTTTACAGGCTGCCAGATGCCACATTTTATGATCATAATAATACCACATATCAATTCATTAAACCTGTCTTGGATAAAAATGTCTATTTTCTTTTAGGAATACGGGGCTTTTAAGAAAAAGTAGGACTTCTGAGCATATGCACAGCGAAAGCACAGATCAGCCAGCATATCCAGGGACCTGAGGACTTTTGATTTTCGCTAATGGAATTTTTGACGAGTGCAGAATATATTCATGAATGTGCAGTCGACTCGTTATCTCGAAGTCCAAAGGACTCTCTGGGGTACTTCGGGATATCCGTACTTCGACATATCAGATTTGCAAAATTGATGAAAAAATAAATTTAACAACCACAATTCTTAAATTAATATGTAATTTGACTCCTGAAGTTAGAGATATAGTGAAAATTTTGTGAAAAAGAGGAGAAATTGCTCCTTAGGAGCAATTTCTCCTCTTTTCCACAATATTTTATTACCTGTTGTCAGATTTTCATGTTAAAACAGGGACCAGATTTTCACTTCGAGATAAGCGGTTATTCGAGATAAGCGAAGTCGAGATAACGACAGTCGACTGTACATCGACTAACAAAGCTATCTTGATCAAAGACACACATTGACAAGTACTTTTTTGTGAAATAGATGAAAAAATATCACTTCTTTGTCATCTATTAAATTCAAGTGTTAACTGAGATTACGTCACTGCATCTGGCTCGTCACCGTTATTTCATTCCGGCGATTTTCCCATTTTGAAATCCTCCGCAGAGGCAAACAAATAATCCCTGAAAGACAAATAGTTGCTCCAGCTAGATAGAAGGCTCCCACGTAGTTCCCTGTTACGTCAGATAAAGCACCTGTAAATGAGATAGAAAATAGAAAATCAGTATTACAAATTGAATATATTCCCCGCCTTTGTTGGTTATGCACTATTTGAATGCTTCGATCCCGTGAACATACGCCGCGCGCCGCGCATGCTCACGATGAACGTTCATAAATTTATCCAGCATAATTAATTTTACAATACTGGCATTTATATTTTGTTTTTATTATTTATTTATTTATTTGATTATGTACCACTTTCCATGTTCATGTTATCTTGCTATCTTGTGATATTGTAACATGTAGGGGGAGTGTCGTAACTAATGTTGTGAAAACTTGTGACACGATCCTGTTACTTTAAATACAGCGATAGAATATGTTTAAACTAATGTAGGCTAAAATTTTAATGTCTCTCTGCCTTGACACTATTAACCCTTGACATGCTGAATATATTAAGATGCAACGCCCACTTCTTATTTTCAGCCAAATAGATAAATTGATTCAGATTGTTGATACAAATTCACATACTTAATGACAAACAGTGCATATTCAAATCTGTTGGCTTATCTGTGTCTCCACTGTTTGCAAAGGCAGGGCATATCCGAACAGCTATTGGTGATTTAACAACTGTGCCCTGGTAACTTACCTGCAATGGGTGTACCAATAAAGGTGGAAAGTCCTTGGCACAAAGTAACCAGCCCTAATGATGTATTCAATTTCTGTATACCCAGTAATTCCGCCATTATCACAGAACGGAGAGACACAAAAACAGCTGCAATATAAACAAACCGTTACTACAGATATAACCAAAGGCCATATAATGTAATATAATTTCTGTTTCTTTCATCTTTACATAGTAGAAATAACTTTTATTATATATCTATCAATGATACTGCTTTCAAAGAGTAAGATTCTTACAACCCGATCTGAAAAACCGGTTATACGAGACTCGATTTTTACAAATGTATACCATACACTCTCAACTGAGGCCGTTTTCTTTGATGTCATCAAGTCGAAGAACGCCCCATCGTCTTCAGCTGCTCTTAGCTGTAGTTAAAGCGTCATTCAAAAGTGTACTGTCAGTATTTTACCGAATAAAAGGCTTGACATTTCTCGTGAATCGTCTACCTATGCAAAAACACTGCTCTACAAAGGTTACCTGTTCTGACTCTTTGATCTGATCTGGCTCTCAAGGTCTCCGAATTATACTCGATGCATGCGTCTCGCGTGATTTTGTCATCTGGGAACACCACGTGATACAGAGCTTCAGATCACATTACTGTAGTAATAATAAAAAAATCCATGCAAATAAAATAAAAAAAAAAAAAAAAAAAAAAAAAAAAAAATGAAAATCATATAAGATAATACACACCTATTGTTGAGCCGAACACAACAGAATACGTCGCCATTATTCCAAATTTGGTGTAATATGGCACAAACATGGTTGCTAAGCCACCTATCACCAGAGCGACGTTATTGAGGACGAGAGCGTCGGCCCAGGATCTGTCGGCAGTCCAGCCGACCAAGACACGTGATACAGTATTGAGAATTCCAATAATTGAGATCAGGAGGGCACCTTGTTGTGGCGTCATACCATAATCCTCGGCGAGATCAGGGATGTACGTGAACGGAATGAAGAAACCTGCAACATACCATATTTGGGTAAAATCTGATTCAGATTCATGATTTAAGCAATACCTGGCCCCGAGGTTATAAAACTTGTTTTCATGCTCAACTCAGCTGAGAATGAAATTTTCTCTGCTAATAAATATGAAAATGCCAACAATAGTTGGCATTTTCATATTTATAAGCTGAGAATTTTCATGCCCAGCTATGTTTAGAAAGAAAAAAAATTGCAATTGTTAGTAATTTGAGATTTATTTGCATGATAAATTTCATGCTCAGCTGAGTTGAGCATGATAAAAGTTGTATAAGCTCGGGGTCAGGTATTCGGAATCGAACTCATTTGAGCCACAACATGAGAAAACGTACCTTCTGGCATGTGTGCCCAACGTCCGCACAGTCAGATTTGAGTTTTCGTTGTCCGTATAAACAAAAAAAAAAAAAAAAAAAAAAAAAAGAAATAAAAAATGTCAGAATCAGATTTTTTCTAGATTATGACAAAGTTTGTATCCTTGGTTAGTCAAAATGCACCCTGTGAAGATTCTGATCAGAATGCGCGAATGACAGGCTGATCTGAATCCTCACTGGGCAAACATGTCCGAAGGTACGTTTTCTGGCGTTGTGGTTCAAATTCCTCTACGGATAAATTATATCGCCATGTTTCATGAAAACGTTCTTTTTTTAGACGTTCTGACGTTACATTTTATTTAAAAAATACCATCAAACTTTTAGTTTCAAAATCTTGACACAAAAACAAACAATACATCTAATAATTCGTCTAAACCTCATAAAACAAGACTTGTTGTCTTGTCGTTTTCTAGCTAGCATTCAGTGAAAATGTATATCGGAGGTAGAATGCTAACTAGGTTAGTTTATATCCGTAATTGTGGACAGGTTTGTTTGATTTTTATATTGACTATGGGCAGATGACATAGAGAATCAAACAGTCGGACCATGATTACGGAGTTAAATACAGTTGACCCTCGTTATCTCAAACTTCTGCTTAAATCAAGCTAAATTAAAAGCAAACTTGGCTTGGTTTGCGATATAAACCTTACATTTAGAATCCTTTAACTCAAAGTACTGTTATCTCAAACCTGGTCCCTTAGAATTTGAGATAACAAGAGTCGACCGTGTATATAGTTGAACATACAGAAATTAGATTTTACAGGTAATACCGTCCACTTACCAAGCATACAAAGAAAGCAAGAACATCCGTAGACTAAAAATGTGAGACTTTTCAGGAGAGAAAAATCGAACAACTCGGAAACGTCGCAGCACTGTTTCTGTTTGGAGACTTCAGTATCGACCCTGGCACACTCTGAATCGACGTACTCGGCATCCTTCATTAGCCTTAGGTTTTGGCCATTTTCTTCTAGATTGTTATTTACTCCTCTTGTATTTTGCACGCTTTCAACAGGCCGCAGCAGCGTTGCTATGACAACACCGTTCAAAGAAATGGCTGAAATCACCCACATGGCTCCTTTCCAGGTATACATATCTATAAGGAACTGACTGAGTGGTGCAAAGATGAAACCTCCGACGCCGCTACCACAAACGGCAATTCCTGTGGCCAGAGCACGCCTTTTCTTGAAGTAATGTCCGACTGTGACTAAAGTCGGGAGATACATCATTCCTAGACCAGAGCCTAAAATTGATACAGAAACAACGTTATTGAAATAATCCCTGTACGTTTACTTTACTGTAAATATGTTCTAGAAGGAATGACGATTGTGAGAAATGTAGACTCTAATAATACACCACAACCTCTTTATAACACCATGTTGGGGCCCATAACATAAACCGTGGTAGTTAACCGTGTTATATCCAAACAAAATTGTATAGATTATATTGAAAAAATGACCATTTATGGTCATTTTTCAATATAATCTATACATTTTTTGGGATCCATTTTGAACCGTGTTATATCCAAAACCGTGTTATAACGAACCGTGTTATAAAGAGGTTGTAGTGTAAAGAAAATGAAAACAGCTAAACTGTTGGGGCCCATGACATAAACCGTGGTAGTTAACCGTGTTATATCCAAACAAAAATTGTATAGATTATATTGAAAAAATGACCATTTATGGTCATTTTTCAATATAATCTATACATTTTTGGGATCCATTTTGAACCGTGTTATATCCAAAACCGTGTTATAACGAACCGTGTTATAAAGAGGTTGTAGTGTAAAGAAAATGAAAACAGCTAAATTGTCAGCTTTCTGTTCAGATAAGCTTGCTTCGGCCAACAGGACTCATCAGTGATCCACAAATCGCGGAATATGCTAAATGTTAACAAAGAATCGGAAAATATCAACAACACTGTAATGAAATAGGAGGAGACGTTTTACGGCCGCCACACGGCACTATCACCAGCTCCAGTAAAGACAAAATAAAGTGAGCCAGCACAGGACAAATCCTACACTAAGACCAGCAAAGACTCGGATCAACCTGTACACCTATGTATAGCTAGGGTTCTCGTTCATCCCTCTTTGGATAGCCTGACGGCTGTAGAAGGCGCATGCGATCAGCGAACTCTGATCAGGCTGCGCGGATGCACAGGCTGATCTGAGTCTTCGCTGGTTGCACAAGTCTTATTGAAGGTTTTGTCGTGCGTTGGCTCAAATAGATTCTAAAACGAAAAATATAAACACAAAAATCGACTCTATGCAAGTAATGGTGACCCAGATCGGTTGCGGCGTCTGATCAGGGTCTGTACTGTTTGCTATGAAATGACTTTAGCGATTTACAATAACAAAAGCATTCTGAATGATTTCTATGTAACAACCATTTATACAGATACTGGATCCTTCCGAACTGCATGACGGAAAGCCCATATTTAGAAGATATCTATCTAAACATATTTTGTTCTATATGATTTTGTTATAAACTGTTATATTGTATGGAGAAATTCTCAATAAGTGATAGTAATGTTTAATCCAAGGATCCATTCAAGACACATCACACCCCAGCATTTAACGTTGAATCGACGTTGTTTCAACGTTTTGTGCCTGCTGGAATGATTGTAGTCACCCGCTCTTGTCAGTCGGATAGCATTATGGTCACCCGTTGTATGTCTGACCATTTGCTTTCTTGCACACCAGATAAGGAAATCCTGGATTTAACCATGGGAGAGGAATTCTTATCCTACCCAGGGTAAGATAAAAATCGAGAACTCTTACGTGTTTGATATGCACTGGCTGTAATGGACGTCACGTAAGCCATCGTCACTGAACCTAATGACGCCATTAAACGCCATAGTAATGTCATCATAGTATGGCGGACGTCAGGAATTGAAGTGACTGCATTATAAAAAAAAAATCTACGTTCAGAAATGAAAGATGTGCAAGAAAAAGAACTAGTCATGGGAGTGAGGGGTAAATAGAAGAATTCGTCCCTCGCGATCACAGTCTGGCAGTACTCGGCAAGCCTCGTGATGCCAGACGGTGATTCTCGGGACGGATTTTTCTATCTGCCCCTCCCACCAATGATAGATCCTTATATTTTTATTAGTTTCCGTGAGTCATGTTTTCTCGTTCTGATACTAGCATTGATGTCTGACACTGTGTGATCGTCTCATTAGGGAAGAGAGAGCTGGTTGCTGTACTTTACATTGGTTTGTAAAGTGTATGCTGTCTGTCATAGTTCATACAGTAGAACTTCAATGGCTCGAACCCCGATGGCTAATTTACCATGGATGAGTCGAACACGTTCTTGAGTCCGCAGGGATTTCCTCCAAATACGATATACGGATAATTTAGGGAGATTTTCTTCTTTTATCTTGTAAATGTATGGTGTGTGTACTCATTAGAATCGCCTATACGAGGCGATTCTAATGAGTACACACACACACCATACATTTAAAATATAGAACACTGAAAAGATATCCCACAATTATCTTCATTACGCCCCTGGTGTGGCACCAGTAGTAACATTCCGTGTCTCGAACAACCGCTGTCTCGAACAAATTTTCACGGTCCCAAAGAGGTTCGAGCCATCGAAGTTCGACTGTATACTGTTCCTCTTGATATCATTGGTTGGCTATGATCAGTAATTGTGGCTCTCCCCGAACATCTTCAGTAATAGTTTGAATGTATGACCACAATAAACCTAGCCGACGCACACGAACAACCAAGGTAATGAATGGTCTGTCTTTGCGAAAAGCAAAGGCCAAACCTAGCGTACACATCCATGCAGGTGGTCAGACATTTTACTATTACTAGTAATATGACAGGAAAATCTCCAGGTGTGTCAACTCACTTTAAGAAAAAAATACACAAAACAACAAAACCAACAACAGCAACAACAAATAAATCCTCACCAGCAATTAATCCATACACGAAGATCATGACCAGTACATTTGGGGACCATGTACACACAAAGAAGGCTACGGACGTTAAAATAGCACCAAAGGAGACAACTTTTCGGCATCCAAATACAGAAACCAGGACACTTGTCAATGGACCTGCAAAAGAAGATTTTGTAGTTTTGCATTACGTCGTCATAACGTCGTTCGACGTCGCTGCGATATCATTAAGTCGCGATGGGTTGGTACCCAGCTGGCACATGACGTTTATACAGTCGCATTAACGTCGATGTAACGTCGTCATGACATTAGTAGTATCCTCTATGCCTAATATGAAATAATGGCACTGTCTTTGATGCAAACACACTCAGCCAACTTTTTTTACTGTTATGTATAAGGTTTGACAGCAGTTTGTTTACAAACAGTTGGCCTTACTATCCGGGATCAAATGAGGCCACGTGATATGTTCGGTAATTTTTTCATTTGCATTTTTTTTTTGGTTTAAATTCAGTTTAAATTCAATTATTGTTTATTCAAAAGCAATTGTAAACCTTTTATCAATAATTATGTATATAGTTTGGCTTATTGTGTATTGCCTGCTCACCGTGATGCCAAATTCAAGATGGCGAACGAAATAAGACGATGTTTGCTACGAGATTTGGATACCTAAGTATGTTGTCAACCTCTCTACAGTAGTGCAAACACTTCTTGTGTTTGCTATAACATTATTTTAAGATCTAAATTACTTATTGGATGACCCTCATATGCACAGATGAAGCTCAAACGTGCAAGTTCACATAACTAAGTTCATGTACATGTAATCCTTGAACCACTTCAAAAGTAAACAACCTCCGACAAACAATGATATACGATTGCACGCAGTTATCTTGACCCTAAATATTGGTGCACCTCAACTCCTTACCATACTTTTCTAACAGTTGACCAAGTCCATGTTATTGCCTGTTGATGTGTGAAAAAACTGTTTGATAACTGGCAAATAGTAGAGACCCCGATTTCTCGGCTTCAGATCTTGGTGTAGATGTCCGTGCAGGTCTGGTTATCTCAATACTTAGTATAAATACGGTAAATATCCCTCAACCAAACATATTCTACGAATTGAGAATTTAAATTTAAACAATTTTACATTTTATCTTTTGATATTTTTATAAAACCGTGTGATTTGCAATTCTCTGGGTTGATCCAACAGACGGCGAATTTGTGATATTTTCTTATTTTGACAACTGTAGACAATTTGCATGAGAGGTCAAATCCTGTTTTGTAGAAAAAAAAAATATTTCAATATGTCGTCTGCTGAAAATTTTACCCTGGGTGCTGAGTGTTGAGAGTATCTACAAGCAGGGTCCAATTGCTTAAAGCATCGTTAGCTTAACAATAAGGGCCCAGTTGTTCAAAACTAAAGATGCCGTTACAACTTTGATCATTAAATATGACATACACGCTAATATTTTTGCTGAATAAATATTAGTAGCTTTTGCGTTAAATATTTTGCATTGCAAAAGCTACTCACATATTTTTTTTTTCAGCAAAAATACCTGTGAATTAGATATTGTACTGACTACTACAGTTAACATTTTAACTAGTAACGAGCTCGTTAAGCTAACGATGCTTTGAACAACTGGGCCCAGATTAGTATACAAAACAATAACCACATGAGTTACAGGACTAAAACGGTCCTAGCCAAACTAGATGGTGTCTTCGAGGATATGGCTACATCAAAGCCTAGCTCAGCCTGTAGATTCGCGCAGTCTGACCAGGCCTTGGATGTCCGCTGACAGGATTATTGTTTCTTGTGGAGTATATCAACAGAAAACAAAAATGCAGATATATTGTGCCAGTGTGCATTTCGCATACATGTAATAGGCTCGAATACCAAAATAGGCTCGAATAACAGCTTAATAGGCTCGAATAACAACTTAATAAGGTCGAATAACAGCTAAATAAGCTCGAACAACACTCGTTTTGGCACGCTTCACGAAATTGTATTTTTCGCTAATGTACAGTATAGATGATATCAATGCGAAAAAACAAACGTATTTATTCTAAGCACTCGGACACCTGTCTCATTAACATATAAATCCACGCCTTAACATATTTGTCTTAAAGTATAATCAGGTTCCTTTTTATACCAGATGATGTGTCTAAAACTGCTAGATGAGTGGCAAATAGTCTAGACCCTAATCAGACACCTCTTTCTGTGGCGGCTGATCTAGGTCTATAATGTTTGCTCAGGCATATGCCATAAGCATATTTACCCTATATAGTCGAACTCATTTTCTTCCTGCGGTAAGTGTCAGCTCCCTTGTCCTGCTGAACCCGGATATACCATGCCTTTGGTAACAGTGTAGATCCAGATCAGAGAAGCCAACTGATCTGGATCTGCACTGTTTGCCATTCTGTATGTGAATTTCTGTCAACAATCTGGATCAATGATCTTATTGGCAGGCATTTAGAAGTGGGCGTAGCATCTTAATTTTTTCAGCATGACAAGGGTTAAAATGAGTAAGGGTCCATTTTACTACCAACTGACATGTCTTAAACCGCTGGATGAGTGGCAAATAGTGTATCCTTGACCAGACGCTGCACATAAACTGTTTGCTCACGGATGTTAGCGTATTTACTCTAAACATTGGGACACCTTAACTCCCTATCATACTTGCTTAAAATGTGTATATATTCATTTACTGCCAGATGATGTGACTAAATACAGTTGGACAAGTGGTATACAGTGTAGAATCTGATCAGACGCCGCGTTCTGATCTGAGTCTACACTGTTTACTCAGACCGACAGCTCGAATAGTTAATTGGTTAAATACGGTATATTAGAATATACAAAAGCTTACAAGTGTTTCTGAAATAAGCGTATTAAAACTGGTAAAACTGGCCCCGAGGTTATAAAACTTTTTTCATGCTCAACTCAGCTGAGCATGAAATTTGTCCTGCTAATAAATCTCAAATTACTAATAAGTGCAAAATCTTTCTTGCTAAACATAGCTGAGCATAAAAATTTCTATGCTAATAAATATGGAAATGCCAACTTTTGTTGGCATTTCATATTTATTAGCAGAGGAAATTTCATGCTCAGCTGAGTTGAGCATGAAAATTTTTTTATAAACTCGGAGCCTAACTGAACATCAAATAAAGTGTTAACGATTCTTGTTGGAGTACATATCTTGTTTAGGGTTTGGAGTCTAAAATCAAGCATTTATCCTTACTCACCTATTGACATGTAGGTTCCATTTAATACAGAACTAATCCAGGCTGTTAGACTTTTACTCTCATTAAAGTATTCACATAGGTCAATGAAGAACAAACCGAACGAGAAAGCGATTCCATCTAGGATGACCCCAACCATAAACGCACAGAATGTGATAACCCAGCCCCAGCCCCCATCCGGCGGATCTTCCAAGCAATATCTTGTTCTGTTTGGAAATTTGTCTGTCCCGTTTTCACTGCCCGGAACACATATTGAATGAGTACTTGCGGTAACAGTTTCAAAAATAATATCATTATAACCATGGCCGGCTTTTACATCATTTGCTTTACTCTTGTGTTCATCTGATCCGTTGCATATAAGCAAGGGAGTTTTTACCTCTTCGGAAAGTTTTGAATCGTATTTAGTATTACTGTCTACTGCTGATTTATCCATAGCGTCTTCGCCTGTACTATTTAGATCCCTAAATTCTGTATTCACGTGATGTCTTTATTTATATCATGTTTGTCGCTATTCTTTTCCAGTCTTAGAATCACAACATAAAGTTAGCAAAATTATTTTAAAATCAGTTGCACCAGGTAGGTCTATAATATTAGGGTCTGCGTCACCGTCACACTCAGAAATGTCATCGTCGCCATATGTAATGCAAGTTTAAATGAAACCACTCGCTTGGAATTCGTCTTTAATTTCAGTGTCTGCGATAAGAGTTTTCTTTTTTAAAACGGTATCTTAAATCACTTATGATTGATGAATCGCCTGATTTTCTTTCTTAACTGTGACCACTCTATCGGCGAATTCTGTAGTAGACAAATTATTGGTATTTTTCTTATTTCCCCCCAAAAATAGGCTTTGACTGCTCATACAGATTTTCTCCTAAGAAGACAATTTGCATGAAATGTCAAAACTTATTTTTCTAATGAAAATAAGAAAAAAATGTTTCTAACTGACGTCTGCTGAAAATTTTACCCAGTGTGCTAAGCCTTAAGCCAGCGTGAATGAATTACAAAAACTTGTTCGGTTCTGTGTCTGTAGTTCTTATACGAATTCATTTTACCAGAAACAAACTTTATGTAAGCGAAGAAAATAATTTGAGACAACTAGATCATAATGATGATGCACCTATATAATTGTTGGTGTACGCAATGTCAACGATATGCTGATAAAGACAAAAACAAGGGTTTGAGCCTGTCCAAGTAAAAACCGATCTTCCCAGTCAGCATTCTCCGTAAATCTATATCGGGCCGTCATCGGCCCGTCAGGGTAGCTGACGGGCCGATGACGGCCCGATGTAGATTTACGTAGAATGCTAGCTGGGATGTCATACAAGGCCGACAACAAACTAAGCCAAACTGGTCGAAACAAGCTAGTCTGGCCCAGAAAACTTGACACTTTCGTATTTATGATATCTTGTCTTAGTGTGTTCACTGCTTTCAAGGGTCCTTCCGTCTAGAATCTATTCAGCTTCACGACAGCTGTTGTTAGGGCCATGTGGCGACCGTATCATCATGAAAACAAGCCTATATAATTTTGACCCCCATAAATCCCACTATTATACAGTAAAACTAGGGTTTACAGGGGTATACATTATTTTTCTTATTTTGCTGAAAAACATAAATTGTGGGTACTCGTTAGAACCGCCTCGTCGAGGCGGTTCTAACGAGTACTCACAATTTATGTTTTGAGTAGAAATGTGAAAAAAATATATATATTTTTTTTTTATCTGAAAATTTTCAGTTATTGGAGGTGAAATTTTCTATATATTTGAATAGGCGTGTTTTCGTAATGTCAAAACGTCTGTCCATATTGTTTATATTTTCTGGTCCTTTGTGAACATTGAACCCATCTCGGGATGTTTGTAAGTTATGAAGGTCACTGATGAGGCCATGGTGGCCGAAACCAGCTAGTCTGGCCCAGAAAACTTGACACTTCCGTTTTTTTTTCGATATTTTTACTAGTGTGTTCATTGCTCTCAAGGGTCATTCCTTCTAGGATCCATTTGCCTGGGACTGTGCATAGTCTTATAATGGCACGCCATGTTTCATAAGAGCATCATCAAGGCCCACCATCGTAGATCCTGAGCAGAATATAAATTTGTCGCCTTGCCAAAAGTTTTTTTTTTTTTTTTCTGCGCGGAGGAACACACGGTGTCGCGTCAAGAGTAAGGGTATACTCAGGCAACGTTCTAACGGCAAACACCCGAGATCACATTGTACAACTGCACTAACTAATCAGGAACGGCTGTCCGTTGGAATATTATACAATATACAATGATTTTGTAAGTGGACAGCCGAGGTCCTGATCAGTTTCGCAATCTGATCCGGGCCTCCTCTGTCTACAAAACTTGATGATATCAATTTTTACACATGTTTCGCTTATCGAGTCTCATATTGTAAAAACAGAGAGACGAAGAAAATTATAATAATTCAATTTTGATATGCACACTGCGCATCTTGCGCGTGTTACTTCATTCTACAGTATCTAATTATTCTGTAAGCTGACAGAGAAGGCCCTGATCAGACTGCGCGGGTACACTCAAAACCCCTTTTCCCAGGACGCACTTCATATGTATCCAACGAAGATCTGGACTCGAGGTTATAAAACTTTTTTCATGCTCAACTCAGCTGAGCATGAAATTTTCTCTGCTAATGAATATGAAAATGCCAACAATAGTTGGCATTTTCATATTTATTAGCAGAGGAATTTTCATGCTCAGCTATGTTTTAGCAAGAAAGAATTTGCAATTGTTAGTAATTTGAGATTTATTAGCAGGACAAGTTTCATGCTCAGCTGAGTTGAGCTTGAAAAAAGTTTTATAACCTCGGGGCCGGATAAGATGGCACGGATGCACAGGTCACCTATAGTCAGATTCAGAGCCCTTCTTAACACACACTATAGGTGCTGTAGTATCTTTAACCCTTCTCTTGCTGCGCACGACATGCCTTGTCTTAGCAAACAATGTAGATCAAGATCATTTGGCTTCTGAAGAAGCCAGCTGATTTGGATCTGCACTGTTTGTCATTAAATACGTAAATTTCTATCAAAAACCCGGATCAAGTAATCTGATTGGCTACAAATTAGAAGTGGGCGTGGCATCTAAATTTATTCAGCATGACAAGGATTAAAAATAATTTTTTCCTATATTTCTGTAGTATTATACTAATCAACTATTTGCTAGTAACTGAATAACGTCACCGTTTACTTGTGACGTAATCAGCGTTATTACGTAACGTCATATAAAAACCAAACTGGCGCCCTACAAAGAAGAAAATGACATTTAAAAATGTTTGGCGATTATCTGACTGTCGACAGGAAAGCATGAAAAGATAGAGTTAAATTCAAAATATCATTTTTTTTATTTGTTTATAATAATTATTTTTTGTTATTGAGAAACACACTCTTTGCAGCAGAGGCTGAAATGCATGACTACAAAAAAGTGAATTAGATTATTGGCCTTCATTATTCCCATCTACCCCGAAGATGCCTTTTCACGTGACGTGAGTCATATTTGTATCTCACCATATCATACACCTAGATATAAGTAACCATTTAGGTTAATATGTACATGAACTGTCGGCAACTGGCATACAGGTTGAAGAAAAAGAAACTCAACCTTTTATTTGACTACATTGCAGCGTAAACTCACCCCACATTTCATCCATTCCAGCTATAGTCTAGCAGTGTAAAGAGGGTAATCTGTAAAACCTCGACTGGGACATTGGCAAACAGTGAAGACCCAGATCAGACGCCGCAGAACGCGGCGTATGATCAGGGTCTGCACTGTCTGCTTAAATTACAGGAAGGTAAGAGATAAGTGAAACTGTCTTACGTACGAAAGACTACGAAAGACCGGTAGTGACATTTCAACTACATTAATTCAAGGTTTCAACTTCACGATTCACGATTTCAGCTTCACGAAATCACGATTTCAACTTCACGAATTCAAGTTCACTAATTCAACTTTACGAATTCACAAATTCAACTTCACGAATTCACAAATTCAACTTCACGAATTCACGAATTCAACTTCACGAATTCAACTTCAACTGTTGAATTCGTGAAGTTGAATTCATGAAATTCAATTCGTGAATTCGTGAAGTTGAATTCGTGAAGTGGAATTCGTGAATTCGTGAAGTTGAATTCGTGAATTCGTGAAGTTGAATATGTGAAGTTGAATTCGAGAAGTTGAAATCGTGAATTCGTGAAGTTGAAACATTGAATTAATGTAGTTGAAATGTCACTACCGGTCTTTCGTACGTTCAGGATCATTTTTTTCCCCGTTTCCTTGGTATTTTAGAAAATCGAGTTCCGCTCAAAGAGCCGGTGCTAGTGATCTTATGCAGCAATCTACAGTGCTGTCATCTAAAGAATCTCAATAAAACCCAAACTCTGATTTTTAAGCTTTTATGTGTTCTTTGATTCTAAGGCAACCTTCATAATTTTTTATTTGAGCCGGGGCACAGCATTTCCTACAAGATTGTATGTGCGCCCAGCGAAGACTCGGATCAGCCTGCGCATCCGCGCAGTCTGATCCGTATCTTCGCAGGGGACTCTGTGGGTAGCCAAGGATCCAAAGCGTTTTCGGGCGGACAGCGAAGACTCTGATCAGCATGCGCGAATGCGCAGGCGGACTTGAATCTTCGCTGGGCGCACATGTAATGTTGTAGGAAATGCTTACCCCGGCTCAGTTCTATTACCTCGTCATCGCAAAACAACATCGACTGATAAAAATAATAAGCTATGGCAATTAAGTATTTTGTAAAACCACGTTGTGTTACGTATCATAATGTTGTATTTATGCTACATGTCAAAACTGTTATACCCCTACCATATTTAGCCTGGCTATTCGATAGAACGGTTTGAGTAAGCAGTATGTCTTGGGCCAATACAGTGGACCCCGGACGTGTAACTCGACAAATACCTAATTACTTAATTAATAACATTACAGTATAAGCGTCAAGTATCCGGTCTCGATACTTCACCGAAAGCGGAGCATCACCGAAGGAGGAGTTATGACTTTGCCATCCAGCAGTACATTTTACACATATCATCAGACAGTCAGCTGGCTTTGTTCGAATTGTATATGTACGACAGTCACGGTAAGCAGTTAACCGTTTTAAAAAGCCCAATCACAACTGCAGCAGTCGTCATTTTCAAATATATTTTTTAAATTATTTTTCTGAGAAAATAAGTATTGGCATTTCATGTGAATCATTCACTTGGCAGACGATTCAGATGAAAATTCAAGACATTTTCCCCAGAACAAAATATAATGTCATCTGTAACAAAATTGGGTTAACCTGTCCGAATATTAAGGTCAGCGTATTGACCTAAATATGCGGACACCTTATCTTCTCGACATACTTATCCACAAGTTTGAACATGTCCATATTACTACCCATTAATCTGCCTAAAATACTGAATGGGTGGCAAACAGTGTAGACCCTGATCAGGCGCCGCATTCTGCGCCGCATTCTGCGGCGCCTGATCAGGGTCTACGCTGTTTGCTCAGGCCTTTCTGTCCAATTACTTCGGGTAAATAGTGTAATTACAAAATTACGGTAACTGGTTTAGTTTTGATTACGTGCGGGTGAATATTTTGTGTCTGTAGTTATACGTAAGCACATGTTCGGATGAACGTATGCAGTCATATTCATTTCGCTGTGCCGTATTTACCCTAAATGAGCTACACTGTCCCAATATTTGAGCCATAACGTCGGAAAACGTACCTTCTGACATGTTCCCTCGTCGCACGAAGATTCAAATCCGCGCAGTCTGATCAGAGTCTTTGTTGTTCGCATGAAGAACAAAAAAAACAACCCCCCCCCCAAAAAAAAAACAAACAAAAAACAAAAAAAAAAAAAAAAAACAACAAAAAACAAACAAACAAACTTTGCATCTTTTTTCTTTCGAAACTGCGCCAAGTGAATATTCTGATCAGACGGTGCGCATGCGCAGGCTGGTCTGAATCTTCGCTGGGTACACATGTCCGCAGATGCATTTTCTGACGTTACGGCTTAACCCTTCACATGCTGAATAAATTAAGATGCCATGCCCACTTCCAGTTTTCAGCCAATCAGATTACTTGATCCAGGTTGTTAATATAAACTCACATACTGAATGACAGCGCAGATCTAGATCAGCTGGCTTCTTCAGAAGCCAACAGATCTGGATCTACACTGTTTGCAAAGGCATGGTATATCAGGGTTCAGCAGAACAAGGGTTAAATAGCGGACGCTAAACGCTATACCATTATCCAAAAAAAAAAAAAAAAAAAAAAAAAAAAAAATAACACGTCTATTTAACTACCCGATATGTCTAAAAGACTTAACTGCTGGGTGCGTGGTTGCAAAAGGAAAATCGAGGGATCAGTGCAAAAAATGGACTAAGTCCAGTTTTGAAATAATCAGTGCTATAAATCTTCCAGTCTAAAATCATATCCTCCATAGAAGGTATAGACATCCACCATCGAATGACCTTTTGGACTGCCCATTCAGCAAATAAAATGTAGATAGTAAAAGTGTGCGAATGTATGCGCTTCACATATTTTCTAATCAGTCCGGAAACACAGAATGGCGACGCCCATAACCACAGAAAATAAGGTGAGTGTATTTCTGGATAATGTCTGCGGGGTTCTTTCATTCAGAAGATAACAAGTATGCTGACACAATTTTGTTTCTTCATCAAACAGTCAAAAATAGGCTACTGGTAGTGTTAAAAACCTTTCACTTCAACTGTCCCTAACACGCTTTCGATCGTTTTTTTCCGACGTCGCCATTTTGTAAACCAAATCGAAAGTGGTGTGCAAAACATGATCTTATTAGCTGTCATAATACAGTCTTAAAATAGACATTTCGGGTTTTTCCCGAGGTCAGTCGATGGTGACCTTTAATGACAAGATCTGGTTTTAAAATTTTCGAACTATTGACTGTCACACTGTCATTGATTGACAAACTTCTTTATAATGATACTTTGACTGGCATGAACCTTCCCTGAAGAGGCGACAAATTAATCAGACATAGTCAAGACTATTGTTTTTCTTTATTACTTCAAGAAACATATGTTTTGAAGATTTGTTAGATTCGCCGCAAATATAAAAACACGTGTTCTGTGGAGAAATAAGAATAAAACAAGCCATTTCTAATGTCATTCGGCTATGTTGAAGGATTATTTACAACGCAAATTCATTTTAACGACAACAGCTCAGTTTAGGAGATAATGCTTTAGTTATAATGGAGTTTCACTGTATTGACACTATCTTATACGCACTTTGTCCTAGTATTATCCTTAGATGTGTCAGAAATGACGAATTCATTTCAAAGAAGGAGGGCAAATCCGCTTACAAAATACAGATGTTCAGGAAGAGCCAATATAACCGAATATAGCCTGCCGATGACACCAAGAGGAGGAGCAAACACACCATGCCAGTACATAAGCCACAAACCAAAGAAACGGAGCAACCAGGGCCCAGTTGTTCAAAGCATCGTTAGCTTAACGAGCTCATTAATGGTCATAATGTTAACTGTTTTCTAGTAAGTATAATATCTAATTCACAGGCATTCTTGCTGAAAAAAATGTGAGTAGCTTTTGCAAATGCAAAAGCTGCTCACATTTTTTCAGCAAAAATATTAGCATATATGCCATATTTAATGGTCAAAGTTTTAACGATATGTTAACTAACGACATCGTTAGTTTCCAACAACTGGGCCCAGCTCTCTCTTCCAAAACAAAACAAGGTGATCACAATGCTAGACAGGATCCACTAAACACAACAATAAGACAACGAATAGAAGAAAACTTAAAAAAAAAAGTAAAAAAAGCCAGCAGCGAGCAGCCACAAGGATACGAAGCCATGCAAAGAACAAACAACACCAGAGCCACCGGTAGTTTATTCTACTGACCGTTCTAAGGCAGTGGTCCTGGTGTTGTTCTTACTCTTTGTAGCTCTTTGTAGCTTTGTGGTTCCCGCATTGCTTTCTGTTTTTTCTATATATGTTGTGATGCTAGCATTGTGGTCACTGTCTTCAATAGCTGCACACTTTGCTTTCTGTTTTACTAGTTGTGCTGTGATGCTAGCATTTTGGTCACCTTCAATAGCTGCCTATTTTGCTTTCTGTTTTACTAGTTGTGATTACGAGTAAGAGTGGCATCGGGACCCAGGGTGACGTTAGTCGGCTGTAAAAGTGCTTTCAAACCCCGGAGAGTAATTCTACTGACCGTTCTAAGGCGGTGGTCTTGGTGTCTGGGAAAGGGCTGCGGTTTGTGATTGTGGCACTCCCTGGACTTTTCTCTTACCTTTATTTTTTAGAACAGTCAGTAGCAAAAGCTACGGGGGATTTAATCCGTAAGACTGCATAAACTCTTCCACACTATATATTGGAAGAGTCCATTTTCGATTTTAAGTATGTCGGGCTATATGATATAGATACTCCTAGAGAAAAATGAATGAACTATTTGCAAACAGTGGAGACCCTGATCACACGCCGCGTTCTGCGGCGTCTGATCTCGGTCTGCACTGTTTGCCAGTTACCAGTTTAGAGGTCTCCAGTCTTCAATGGGTTAAATCGAGTTTACTGGTACCCAATCTTCAAATCTTCAAAAGAAATCTTCAACTCAATTGTTCAAAACTTCTCCCCAGTCTTTGATAGAGTTGGTACATGTAATAAATGTCTCTTTCCAATTTATACACTTGTTGTATTGATACCCTTCCAGGCTGTGATCCTAACTCTGGCAACAGATGCAGCTAAGTAGTACTGTGGTAGAAAATTGTAATTATGGGTATATTAATATGACTGTGTCACTCCATGTACATTAATAACTATTAGAACAACATTTTAAATCAAATTTATTTTATTCTAAGGTTCCAAAACCTAGTCCTTTTTGGTGTAAGAACGAGGCTAAGTTGAACAACCAATGGACTTAGCACCATTTGTATCTTGTAACCAAATGTTTACTGTTTTTTTTTTCCTTTAAATGAAAAATATTAGTCCAAGCTTCATATTATCTAAATTTAAGTGGTTTAGGACAAACAGTTTGGTAGCATTAACGTTATACATGTAATAAGAACAATCTGCGGGGAAGAATTACGTTTTAGCCACTTTTCTTAAAATTGATAAAATGTGACTTAGATCCTCTTGCACTAAGCTCTTCGATGGTCTAGTAAATAAATTGTATTGTCTAGTAAATAAATTACAGTCGAACCTCAATGGCTCGAACATCTTTAGGACCATGGAAATTCGTTCGAGACATGGGTAATTCAAGCCACTGAGGGTTAATCATGGCACCAGTTCAGGAAGCAAATCGCGATAATTTAGGGAAATCTTTTCGATTTTCTACACAATGACTGTATGTTGAGTGTACTCATTAGAATCGCCTCGATGAGGCGATTCTAATGATTACACACAACATACAATATCATGATAAGATAAGAAAAAAATCCCTAAATATTGGAAGGATTTTGGAGGGACTGAAAAAAGAGTTCGAATCATCCACGGTAAACGAGCCATCCGTGTTCGAGCCATTGAGGTTTTACTGTATATTGACATTAATACATTAATCTCCACTCTCTTTTTTAGCAAATTTAATAGACGACAAACTGAGGATATTGTTTTTATTGTACATAGGATCGAATAAATAACATCAGCGCAATAAACATTTCATAGCTTTTGTTACAAACATACACAAACTTTATTCGCATGGGCCGCCATATGGTTGTGCCAAAGACAGCTCAAAGTTGAGTTCGCGGACACTCGCTGTCGTCCGCAAAAATCTCGCAACTGACCGGAAAGTTCGCAAAAGTTCGAGAATGTCCGCGAATGCGAATGTTTGACTGAACACAGCCCTATTGCAGTTACACTTCGTTTACTACAGGAAAACTTCAATGTCTCGAACACCGATCACTCGTTTACCTTGGCTTGTTCGAACTCGTTTTTTTGAGTCCCTAGGAAATTCTTCCGACACCTCAAGAAAACAAATATTTAGGGATATTTAAGGAATTTTTCCTATTTTATCATGAGAATGTATGATGTGTGTGCTCATAAGAACCGCCTCATCCAGGCAATTCTAATGAGTACACTTCACATACCATTATTTCATAGAAGATCGAAAAGCTATCCGTATATCATTCCCAATTGTGTCATTACCTGGCGCTGTGATTAACCCTCATTGACTCGAACTACCCATATCTGGGACAACTTTCCATGGTCCTAAAGATGTTCGAGCCACTGAGGTTTGATTGTAGTTATGTTATCTATGAAGTGTTGTTTCTAATTGTCGTTTCATGTTAATCAACCTTGTCCATGGGAGGATTGTGTTCCTTGAAACTGGTCTTTCTTGGGCATCTCCAGATTTATTTTTTACGCAATTTCTCATTATGGAAACACTCCTATTCAAACATATTGGAAATTTCATCACCAAAAAACTGAAAGTTTTAAGATAAAAATTCTAATATTGTTCATATTTCTACTCAAAACATAAATTGTGGGTACTCGTTAGAACCGCCTCGCTGAGGCGGTTCTAACGAGTACCCACAATCTATGTTTTTGAGCAGAAAGAAGAAAAACAATGTATACCCCTGTAAACCCCAGTTTTACTATATAAAAGTGGGGTTGAAGGGGGTCAAAATTATATAGGTATGTTTTCGTGATGGTTACTAATCTCCGATGACTCTTTCATGTACTTAGGATAGATGCTCTCCCACTACCTGTTTGCTTTCCTGTACACCAAGCTCTATCAGCAAAGGGATTAACTCTAAAAGGAAAGAATTTGCTCCCAAGGGTAGAGCCCGTTTGAGAATGGAGGAAAGCCATTTTGACAGAGTTGCCATGCCTGAAAATATATCAATTCTTCTCCTTAACATATCCTTTGGGCATCTCTCAGATTGCACATGTGCATATGCTATGAGCATGTTCTGTCAAGGCGAAGACTTTACTGCTTATTTTTGACGCGTTGTTATTGTATCGGCAACAGATTCCAGATTTTCCAGAGTATTAAATGTTATTTCAGTCAATGACAGCACACCTGCAGTAATAATGAAAGCATACGTTAAACTGATAATAATAACGATCGATCAACCCTCACACTGCATCATATTGAAGATAAACAGTATCATATTGTACCATAGAAATGCAGTTATTCGTATTAAATACGTAATCGGAATGTGCTGGTTCTATGAGGGCGAGTCAAGAAGTAACCAGCCTAAAAGGACACTATCTTAAAATGTTATTATATCGCACCTCATTTACTCTCCTTTCGACATTTCTTTGAAAGTCATTTTTGCCTGGTACTTTATGCAGAAGAAGTAAATTTGCAAACTTGTAGCATGATTTAATGCAAAATTATATTGGGTCACTACCTGCATAAAAAGGTTTAGTAAAGAAAGGCAAAACATATTTTTTTAAATGAATAATTAAAACAAATCCAGTTTACTGTAGAAATTGCATAGGTCAGACACTTATTTGGCCATAAAATACATTGTATTCAGAAACTAAGAATAGGAACAGAATCGACAAATGGTTTCAGATAAGCAATTGTCAATCACAAATCAATTTTTCCTTTTAGAATAAAACGCAGAATAAATAAAACGTCTTTCCGAAGGTTTTCGAAAGCACAGTAAGGCTTGTATAACTACTATATCAGTGTCGCTGTATTCAGTGATACGATATCAGATGTTAAACATGACAAATGATCCAAAGGCTTGCTTTTCGTCTAAATTGGAATGAAGAGCTTTAATACGCTAACTCTAAGTGTTATTGGTAGCCTTTGTTCCGTGATTGTGGCTAATCCTGCGCTACTTCACGAAAACATGCCTATATAATTTTGACCCACTAAAACCCCACTTTTATGTAGTAAAAATGGGGTTTATAGGGGTATACACTATTTTTCTTATTTCTGCTCAAAAACATAGATTGTCGTTACTCGTTAGAACCGCCTCGGCGAGGTGGTTCTAACGAGTACCCACAATCTATGTTTTGAACAGAAATATAAAAAATATCAGATTTTTATCTGAAAATTTTCAGTTTTTGGTGGTGAAATTTGCGATATATTTGAATAAGCGTGTTTTCGTAATGATACTATTTTTGAAAGGGAAAGAGGCGAGTAAAAACACAGCGAACTAACAGATGTACACGGGTTTTCTCAGCCATCATATGCTCAAGATAAATTCTGGGTTGGTGCGTTCAAACGGGGTAGAACTTCCTTCCAATAGTTGTCACGGATGCGGAAATGTGTAACAAAGTGAGACATCTTGTATATTGTGAAAAGCATGTTCAGGTGGAAGAGATGCAAAGATATTGGGCAGTTCAAATGGTGTGCCCTCGCTAACAACCCGTTGGGTCCCCAAATCCCTTCGTGCTGAGTAAATGGCAACAAGAGCATCAGTAAACAGCGCGGACTGTTGAAGTGGTTTAGAACAAAGGGAGATGACTGCGTCTTATAATAATATTATTACACTGGTCTATTACTATATGGGTCAGAAAACACAATTCAGAGTCGTCAGTGGGCAGGATCTGGTTCCCTGAGGACGAAAAAATTCAACACACAAGCCAAGGATCACAAAATGATGACCACTGTATTTTGCGACGCCACTGGACTTTTTCACAAAAAAGAGTACAACAGCTGACGAGTACTATGCAAATTTACTTGACCAAATGAGAATCGCTGTGTGTAAAACAGCGCAGTTAACTCTCAAAAGTACTTTTTCTGCGAGGCAGTGCAAGAATACACAGTTGCAAGGTTTCGATGGATGTTAACGCAAAAGGCCGTAGTTCTTCAGTTCTGGGCTGATGACACTGGAACACTACTGGGCCAAATCTAAACGGTCATGCTGAAGGGTAATTGCAATAGGAAAAGAAGGAGTCGATCTCAAACGAAAGTTGTGCCTTGTTGACTAGCCCTCGCACATTAATTTGTATTTGATAAGATAGTTGTATTACACATATTTGACATTTTGGCCCTGTCACTGAAAGACCAACAATAAGACCTGCAAACAAAGAAAACACACATAATTTTGCCTTCTGTAAATCCCACTTTTATATAGTAAAACTGGGGTTTACAGGGGCATACATTGTTTTTCTTATTTCTGCTCAAAAACATCGATTGTGGGTACTCGTTAGAACCGCCTCGGTTCAACGAGTACCCCCAATCTATGTTTTGAGCAGATACATGAAAATCATCAAAGTTTTTTATCTGAAAATTTTCAGTTATTGGAGGTGAAATTTTCTATATATTTGAATATAGGGCGTGTTTTCGTAATTGCCGGCACATTTGCTCAGTCTAATTGTTCTGTATATTCCTTATGGTCTGACAATTAATTACTCATGCGAACAGCGAAATGCGTGGCTGCAGTATTTGCCCTAAATACCTTAACATCTTACCATACCTCTCTTAAAATTTCACCAGGTCTGTTTACTTTCTGTTCATGTCTTAACACTTCTGGATGAGTAGTACACAGTTTAGACTCATCAGACGTATGATTAGGGTCTTCATGGTTTGTCCAGGTTATAAAACTTCTTTCATGCTCAACTTAGCTGAGCATGAAATTTGTCCTGCTAATAAATCTCAAATTACTAAAAAATGCAACTTCTTTCTTGCTAAACATAGCTAAGGTGAATTTTTTCTGCTAATAAATATGAAAATGCCAACTATTCTTGGCATTTTCATACTTATTGGCAGGGAAAATTTCATGCTCAGCTGAGTTGAACATGAAAAAAGTTTTATAACATTGGGGCAAGGCCTCTCTCTCTTTCTCTGAATTTATAGCAGTTCACTCAGCAGATGGCAAAGTCATCATTTTTTTTTTTTCCCAGCTTAGTAGGTTAATCTTAGTCCTATGTGCGCGCATGCCAAAGTGATCGTTTTCATGCAGCATGGCTTACTTTATTTTTCAAACACGTAATTAGCGACAGGGTGAATGACTGATATGTTTTAGCAGTGGCTTGTTTTGTTATGCACGTATTCATGTTGATTAAATTCGCAATGAAAAAAAAAGACGAGCAGTGATGGAGAAGATTTCATTCGTGTCATATGCAGACAGCGAAGATTTAAAGCATTTGCATAGTTTCATCAAGACTTTTGTGCATTAGATGCATAAAGCATAAAATGTATGAACCTGCAGCAAAAACCCAGGTCAGGTTGCGCGGATTCACAGGGTAATTTGGGCTTTCGCTTTGTGTTTATTACTGTACGCAAGTTATGACTTAAAAATAAAATTTAGAAATAAAATGAAACTCAATCATTTTGGCAGCAATTAGAGCAAAACAACTTACAATCATTTAGCAGATTTTGAAAACAAAGAAAAGTACATGCTTACATAATAAACATCTAAACCGCAACGACAGAAAACGTGTCTTTGGACATATGCGCCCAGCGAAGATTCACCTCAATCTGCGGATTCGCAAAGTCTGATCCAAAACTTCACTGGGCGGATTTTGGAGCGGCAAGGATGCAAAATTTCTTCATGAGGACAACGAAGATACTGATCAGACTGCGTGAATGCGCAGGCTGAGCTGAATCTTTTCTGGGCGCATATGTCCAAAGATACGTTTAGTGACGTTGTGGCTAATATCATTACAACGGTAACTTGATGCCTAGCAACAGGCATAAGGTTTCATGAACCTATGGTACACCTGTTTCAACATACATTTGTAATTAGACTTTATGTTAGACAATATCTTATTTCATAACAACTATATATTATTTCATAACCTCCTGCACCTTGAACCGCATGATAAGTAAATAATCTCAGGGACATATAAAACGGCAGAGGTCCTGATCAGACTGCGCATATGCGCAGTCTGATCAGGACCTATTCCGTTTTAATACGTCCATCAGATTGTTTTCTATTAGCTTTTAGCATTGTTAGATACGTACAAAGAGTGGGATAGTTCGGCAAATACTAACTACTTTATCGGTCGCTTTGTGTACGCACACTGACCCGGTCCTTTACTTTTTGGACATGACAAGAAGACTCAAATTTTTGTTTTGTTTTGAGAACGTCACTGATATATTAAATAAAAGTAAATATTTATCACGAAGATTTTCGGACAAATATGCTTGAGCAAACAGTATAGGAGGTAACTGATCAGGGTCTTCAGTGCACATACTGGAAACATTACGTAGTCAAGATGATGTTCAATGTTAACCATTGTCATGCTGAACACGACATGCCCTGTCTTAGCAAACAGTGTAGATCCAGATCAGTTGGCTTCTGAACCAACTGATCTGGATCTACACAGTTTGTCAATAAATATGTGAATTTGTATCAAGAACCCGGATCAAGTAATCTGATTGGCTGGAAATTAGAAGTGGGCGTGGCATCTTAATTTTGTTCAGCATGACAAGGGTTAAATGTCAGCATAGTGAGGAGCTACGATGTACGTGTCATTTGGTCATGTACAAGTCAAGCATCAATGACTCGGACATCATTGTGATCACGGAAATTTGTTCTAGACATAGATGGTTTGAGCCACTGAGGGTTCATTATAGTGCAAAATCAGGAGGCAAAAGGGGGTCACTAAGGGATGTCATTTTCTATCTTTTGTAAAATAATGGTATGATGAGTTTATTCATTAGAATCGCCTCGATGAGGCGATTCTTATGAATACACACAACATACATTTTCATGATAAAATAAGACAATTCCCTAAAATATCCCTAACTATTTGTTTTCTTGAGTTATCGGAAGAATTTCCTAGAGACTCAAAAACGAGTTCGAATCAGCCACGGTAATCGAGTCATTGAAGTTGTATTGTACACAAAATAGTATCATAGCAACAGATAAGGCATTTTTTTTTCACCGCAAAATGCTGATATCTTTCTTATTTCTCCACGAAAACGTATGTTGTGGGTACTCATTAGAAGCGCCTCGGTGAGGCGCTTCTAATGAGTACCACAACATATGTTTTCATGGAGAAATAAGAAAGATATTATGTGGATACCCCCTCTTATCTGTAGCTATGAGTATGTCCAGGAAGAGTCACAATCACAGAATATAGCCTAACAATGATACCTAGAGGAAGAAAAAACAAACCGAAACAGACAGTACACACGCAACAAACCACAGACAAAAACTCCCCTTTTACCAAAAAGGTGATCGCAATACCAGATAGGATCCACTAAAAACAATATGACAAAAAGACGAACTGGACAAAACATGAAATACGCCTCGCAGAATACTGCTTTGAAGGAAACGGAAAAAAAAACAAAAAAAAAACAAACAAAAACAACAACAACAACAACAAAAAAAAAAATATATATATATATATATATATATATATATATACATATATATATATATATATATATATATATATATATATATATATATATATATATATATATATATATATATATATATATATATATATATATATATATATATATATATATATATATATATATATATATATATAAGCAATGCCGATGTTCGCTAGTCGAGGCTTAAAAGGGGCCTTCTCTAAAAGGCAAAATATTGCTTCCAAAGGGGAGCATGATCCGTCCTGTCTAGAAAAGACTTCCTTTTCAGAAGGGAGGCAAAAAAAAAAAAAAAAAAAAAAAAATGAAAAAAAAAAAAAAAAAAAAAAAAAAATGCCTCCCCTGAAAGCACATCTATTTTCCTTAAAGACATAAAAATAAGTTGTGTCTCTGTCTTTAATCTTATCACTGATAAGAGATTGGGCACAACAAAACTTAGTACGAGTAAACTGTAAATAAACGATATATAGGCAGAGGCCGACAGGTAGAGGCCCAAAAGGGAAATTTAGTACTAGTTTCTTTTTATCTGATCCATGGTAATTTCCCCTCCAAAATATTTATTACCCTCAGAACGTCTCTTTACTAGCCCCTGCTTGGATCACATAAGCACCTCCTTATGTCACATCTTTGATCTCTCTTGCATAGTGCCTATACCCAGTCAGCATTCTGCGTAAATCTATATCGGGCCGTCATCGGCCCGTCAGGGTAGCTGACGGGCCGATGACGGCCCGATGTAGATTTACGTAGAATGCTAGCTGGGTAGGTAGTGGCATGAGTGGTACCAACTTTGGTCTCATTGTGAAAGAAATCAGTAAGGTTACTGACCGGCCTCGATGGCTCAGTTGGATGCGCCATCCGACTGGAGACCAGGAGGTCGGGGGTTCAACCCCCGCCGAGGTCGGCAACGTTCTTTCGTGGATATTGATCATGAAATATTTTCTACGGTCATTCTCTTCCTTCCGCTGATTCAAGAAGGGCAGTTGTCAGTTTCTGGCGAAAGAATGTGCACAATACTGGTTAACCGCTCAGAGGACTAAGCCTGCCCAGTAAACGTGTGGTTAGGTAAACTGACCGTGCTCGACATGACCCCATTGGGTTGATTGGGCCGTAAAACCTCAATATAAACAAACAAACAGTAAGGTTACTGAATCTTAAGATACATTCTGTTGAACCTGGATAATTATGTATCTGCTTTTCCATGGTATTTCGACCTCATTGAGAGATAACCTATGCACAAACAATTATTGCAACACCAGTAAGATCATTTATCACTCAAATGTTTATCAACACTTAGCATGCTTGGTAAAAATTTCAACAGACGATATTTTGAAACATTTTTCTTATTCTTCCCAGAAAGTAGGTTTTAACATTTCATGCAAGTTGTAATTTGCGTGAAATTGGTTTTGACATTTGTGCAAATTGTCTCTAAGGAGATTATTTGCATGGAATGCCGAAGTCTATTTTCTTGGAAAGTAAGAAAAAATATGACTTCGTCACTTGCTGAATTTGACTAGACAGTAGTAAAGGTTAAGTACCTGTAAACAAAAATACATCAGCGATATCAGCGGAAGGAAACTGCGTCATGAAATGAAAAACAAATGATTAAATAGCACGAAACGTTGCCCGATTCACAACAGGTAAGATCGGGAGAGTGTTAACCTGATGATCATGTCAAAGGGTAGACTGGCTCCAGTCTCTAGTGACAAAATAATTTTTCTTATAGCCTGTTTAATAATCCTCTAAAATAAAACCAAAGTAATATCATGACTATAAAGGTCACTAGTGACCAGCCTTTATAGCCTTTATAGTCATGATATTTTTTTTTTTATCTTAGTGGATTATCAAACAGGATTATGAGAAAAATATTTTGTCACTGGAGACTGGAGCCAGTCTAGTCAAAGGGAAAAGGGTCTTTTGCGAAGGCTCAGATTAAGGCCTATTGTGTCCGCCGGCGTCTGATCTGGGTCTGCTCTGTTTGCCAATTACCCTTTAAGGCGTTTGTTTCAGACTACAACGGGTTAGTTAAGAATAAGTTTCATAATTCATTTCTGAGGTATAAAAAGAAAATAAAAACTTCAGTTATTCAGAATTCGCCACTTTATGTAGTACAATGTGGGTATCAAGGGATCAAAGGAAGTTCACATGATTTTCTATTCCTCGATGATTTTAACTGTATCCATTGAATCTATAAGCGAGCGACAAACGCCCTAATCACATTGTACAGGCAGATCTGGCCCTGAGGTTATGAAACTTTTTTCATGCCCAACCAAGCTGAGCACGAAATTTGTCTTGCTAAGTAATTTCAGTTTGCGCATTCTTTTTTTGTTTAATATAGCTGAGCATGAAAATTTCCCTGCTAATAAATCTGATGATGCCAACTATTATTATCATTTTCTTATTTACTCGGACCCATTGATGGGTACTGATGGGTCAGAGTTATTTATTAGCCGAGACAAGTTCATGACCAGCTGAGTTGAACATGAAAAAAGTTTTATAACATCGGGGCCTGGGTTTAGTCTGCTTTCGACATCTTTCTGAAAGTTGACTTTTGCCAGACGCTTTACACAGAAGCAGTAAATATGCAAACTTTTTTCATAACTTAATGCAAAAAAAAAGAAAAAAAAAAAAAAAAAAAGAAAATTCTTTACAGTGGGTCAAAAATATATTTTCATTTTTCCACAGTAAAAAGGACTGCAAATTATATGGGTATTTAAAATACATTACGAAAACACGCCTAATACATTGTTAATTTTACCGCCGAAAGAACGAAAATATTAAGATGAAAAATTGTGATAGTTTTCTTATTTCTGCTCAAAATATAGATTGTGGGTACTTGTTAGAACCGCCTCGGCGAGGCGGTTCTAACGAGTACCCACAATCTATGTTTTAGGCAGAAATAAGAAAAATAATGTATACCCCTGTAAACCCCAGTTTTACTATATAAAAGTGGGGTCCAAGGGGGTCAGAATTATATAGGCGTGTTTTCGTGATGACAAGCAGCTTTTCAACATGTTCCACTTGTTTAAATAGTCTTTTTTTCATAATATTGTTGTGAAATATCAATAATTAAACATCAGTGGAGAAAAACAAAAATTTCTAAATAAGAATGTTACTAATATAGAAAGTGCATGGGTCAAAGCAGTATATTGTCGTAAAGAAAATTTGAGGATAAATACTTGAGAACAAAGCATAAAAACAGAAAAGAGAAATGATTTCTGATAAGATATGGTCAATAAGAACAAACAAAAATAATTTAAATGTGAAACACCAAGCAATAACATCTTTCCAAGTGGTGTCGAAAGGATAATAGTTGGCTGCATATGCGATACTGTCTCTGTTCACATGCTCCACATTACCTGCATTTGCAGTTTGACCCCCGGGGCTTTGGAACTGACTTATATTTACATGTGTAACTGTCACATTATTTGACATAGTTATTTTCTCGTTAATGTCTTTGCCAGGATCATAGGCTCCCGATCAGGTAACACATTACATGGGCCCGCCATACAAAAACGTGTCTTCGGACATATGCGGAGAGCGAAGGTCCAGATCAGCGCAGTCTGATCAGGGCCTTCGCAGGTCGCTAACAGAATCCTTTGACTGTATAATGTATCAATGAAGGGCAAATGCCCTCATGAGACTTTTCGCGTGCGCAGGATGATCTGAATCGGATTATTTTGCGTATGTTCGAAGGATCTTTTACGCTTGACGCGGCCCATATTACATGTTGTACATTGGGTGAATGTCTGTATACAGGTAATGTATGACGGGTCTTTCAAATGCTTATCTATTAGCATGTTTGATCTGGCATTTGATATCATTTTTATTTTTCCAGCAATTCCGGTCCGACATTCAAATCATCTCCATTGCCAGTCTCTTTGTCCGTCATAAAACAATGCTCTTATTATGCCTTTGCTAATTAAATGCATATGTAAAAGCAAAAAGACAAAAGAAAAAAAAATGTAAGTAGAAATAATAGTTTAATAGAATCTTGTATACTAGAAAAGTACCTTCAACATTTTAACTGGTCTCTGATTGCTTACAATTTTATTGATTTAAATAACATGTTTCCTGTTTCATAGACACATCTATAACACGTTAGCATGTGATAGAATTTAATTGTCAGCGAAATCTTATATTAACCATCTCCTGGAAAAAACTAGCAAGCAAATGCGACAGCTGTATACGATTAATGTCGTTCTGTCTAGCAAAAGCTAACTAACTAGTGGCAGTATCTGGTTACATTTGTCTCGAACATGCATGTATTGTTTAAATATTTGAATAGGTTCTAAAACAAATGGATTTGTTTTCATTAAGTTGTATTTCTGTTGTCTTAACCTTTTAGTGGAAAGTGGAGACAACTTCCCCATATCTTTTTTTACAGTTGTATACTGAAGCGTTTGCTTTTTAGTAGTAAATTCTGCACAATCAGGACAACTTGTGTATTTACGTCGACAAAAGGCAGAGAAAGCTAGTTGGTTTACAAACTTAGTTGGTTTACAAACCCGAAAAAATGATAACAGCATTTCTTGTCTTATGTTATGAAATAAACTGCTATTTAGAAGAAAACGCCTAAAATCACAAAACATACCTATATAATTTTGACCCCCTTAAACCCCAATTTTGTATAGTAAAACTGGGTTTATAGGGGTATACATTATCAAGGTGGTTCTAACGAGTACCCACAATCTATGTTTTCGAGCATATATATTGTCTCCAACTGATCCGCAACAATAAAGTGGACTCTCTACAATGTTTTTTGAATACAAGTGTTGATTTAAGGAAGTACATTTTGTTCCCAATATTGTATGATATATTTGACCTAGACGCTTCCCAGTGTTGTAGAAGGGAGGGGGAGATATTCTGTTGGTGTTCAGACATGATGCTATGTTGATGTTCAATTTATTTTGAACGACATGCTGCTATCAGACTTTCTTATCGTTTATATCAACCCGTTCCTACTATGAATGGCTGAGAACAGAAATGAGTTATAGTATAAATGGGAATTGGCGTGTACAGTTTATATGTTATTTTCATTTCGTAAGTTATATTATGAGTTTTTTCCAAGTAAAGGTGGAGCAAGAGATGTTAGGTACGCTGGAAATACCTCTGATTTCATAAAAAAGAAGTTTGTGTTTGTTTCTGCGTTCACCGAGTGTTTCCCATCCCGTTTCAGAACCGAAGCACTAAACGGACGCTAACTTTGTTGCCACAGTTACAAGTCTTGCCGCCTCTGTTTTTTCGTTGTCCTTATTTAAGATGCAGTTGTTCTAAACAATATCTGCATAGTCCACGAAGGTCTTATAAAGGAGAAGAAAATAACCTGCAAAGAATTCCTATCGAATGTAAATTTAATTTCCGCATTTTGTTTACTCGATGCCATACTTTGGACCAGATCCATCTGATGGTTATGTCATGTGCGATCGCTTGAAAAGATAAGGCCGAGATGTACATGTGCCATTTCTTAGTTGATTGGCTGTTGATTCATTATAATGGAAGGATTACAAGGCTGACTGTGTTGCCTAGAGAAGAGAAGGGGTTTAGAGTTTGCACAACCCATTTAGATGCCCACCGGAGAACTTTCTCATGACGGCGTTAAGTTTATAAACAGCATCAGTCGGATTATCGACAACAGTATAAAGACTTGTAGCATCAGCAAAGAGTCTTATGGTAGAATTAGTGTTCTCGACAATATCATTAATATATCAGGAAATAAAAAAAGACCCGAAAATTGGTCCTTGAGAAATACCTGCATTTACAAGTCTTGTCGCCTCTGTTTTTGGATTTCAATTGGATGTAACATCAGGTAAGACAACCCTTTGTGTCCTGTTATTAAAATAATCAGTGAATCAGTTTAATAGAGAACCTCAAATAACAATCGACTTTAGTTTAAAAAGAAGACTTTAATGCGATATTCTATCACAGAATATGACACCTACTTCCTTACCTTTATCAATACTGAATGTATTATACACATGAACTAACTGTTGAATCGCCAGGACTAAAACCTAATTGAGAACTGCATTCTCTCAAAATATATTGAACACGTATTTGTGAACGAGTTTTCCAGACACTTTTCCAACAGAACTAAGAAGAGAGATAGAACTGTAGTTTGTGGGATCTAAAGCATCATTTATTAGTAGATTGGTGTTACTCGTATGTTTGCTTGTTTCCAACCAACTGGTAGTTTGCCGCGTGATATAGAAAAGTTAAACAGGTCACACAGACTTGATAATGGTCTTGAAAGTTCTAATAGAATACGATTGCTTATACAGTCTGAACCAGTTGCTTTCCCTGTTTTTCGAGATTGAAGACTTGCTTCTACTTCATTAGACGTAAAATGAATCGTATCTAGAATATTAGTTTTTAGTAGCTACACTGGGAAGTGAGGCATTACTTTCATCTAGTGTATTTTGGTCACTGAAATACGTAGCAAGGATTTCTGCCTTGTCTTTGTCGTTTCTATAAATAACGCCTTGTGTATTCAGTTGAGGAATGGTGGATGCAGATGTTGGTTTTATCCGAGCGTTTTATAAAGTGTTTGGTCGTTTTCCGACAGTCCCTAAGTATTGCCTTCGAGTTTGTCTAAGAATTTGTTTTTCTTTCTCTTTTGGTTTACGAATTTTGTACGTTTCATTGTTTCTTAGATTCCTATAGTTCTAAAGTTCAGCAGCAGAACCTTTCTCTTAAGAGACAAGTTAAGCGCAAATGTGCGAGGAGCGAAGACACAGATCAGCCTGCTGATCGACAAAATCTTATCAGGACATTAGCTCTATCTACGTCAATGAATTCTACAGCAACCAACGATTCTCAGAGGAAAGTTCCCTGATCATATTGCGTGGAAAATAGACTGACGTTTGATCAATGTCTACACTGATTGTCACTAATTTGGAAGCTCTATGTGCATTAACAGGTAGTTAATAAAGGTCTAAGTGAGAGTAAATACGGTATGTATTGCGAACATGTGTATGTCTAACTATCAGCGCCCAGTCGTTCAAAACTAACGATGTCGTTAGATAACGTATCGTTAAAACTTTGATCATTAACTATGGCATATATGCTAATATTTTTGCTGAAAAAAAAAATGTGAGTAGCGTTTGCATTGAAAAAGCTACTTACTTTTTTTTCAGCAAAGACAGCTGTGAATTAGATAATATACTTACTAGAACTGTTAACATTTTGACCACTAACGAGCTCGTTAAGCTAACGATGCTTTGAACAAATGGACCCTGGCTGTCAATTTAGTTTCCTTGTCTGATTTATAGCATGTTGTGTATTTTTGCATGATCAGAATAACCTACGAAACATGATGTTTAGCACTTTTTAATATTTCCTTTTCCTCAGGCTGTACGTTTGATTACTCATAACTTACCGTATATACCTTAAGTATTTCGATAGACAGGCTTGACAAAACAGTGTAGATACAGATAACACGGCGTTTGATAAGAATCAGCAATTCTTTCCACTGGAAATACCACCATCATTAAACACAACGTTCCCGAGGCATAGACCATTACGTAGCTCCTATCTAAATTCTGCATTTAAACACATTAGCCATATACACTCTAATGCTTATAAATAGCAAACAGAGAACAAAACCAAAATTACAAACATTTGAAGAAATAAGATTTGAATCATTTTGAGTACAATATTGGCGGACGAATATGAATACTCCAGTAAAACGTACCAAATTTGCAGCGTTGGGTAAAAAGTGTAACCCGAACCGCGGTTCTACTAAACACCGAAAAGGACATTTTCCACCGAAAATAACTGAATAGGGGTTATCGGGTACCGAAAAGGACTTTAATTAAGTGTAAATCTCAGTCAGTTCTAGTAGCCTATAGATGTTCGGGCAACCGTCCCTGTCTGCACTCTCAATGCTTTGATTTAAATTCTTCAATCGTTTTCTCCTTACAGGATGAAAATAGTTAATTGGCTTACACGAAAGTCATCGTTGCAAGAGCTTTAAAGCTCAAAATTACCATAAAGTTACGCATTACCCTTAAAGCGCCAAGCAAACCTTTTAGCAGAATAAACGTCAAAGACATTCTATTGTTTTCTTTCGAAAAAAAAAAAAAAAAAAAAAAAAAAAAAATACACACTAAAATGTACCTCTAGTGTACAAAACAATTTGCTTATACAAGATATGAAACTAGTATTTCTTTTGAATACATATATGTTTTCGTATGCACAGCTTCATAACGGCTTGAGCAGTACTCTATTTTCAGACTTCCCGGAATGAACTCCGTGATCCGAAAGAACCAGAGAAATGTACACTTCACTATTATGCAGTATGGGGATGTACACAACACTAAAAAACACCATCTGTGGTTAAAAAATCTGAAAATACCGATCCTTCGGACACAAGGAACACAGACATTGCCCAGCTAGCATTCTTTATAAATCTATAGCGGACCGTGATCGGCCCGTCAGCTACCCTGACGGGCCGATAACGGCCCGCTATAGATTTATAAAGAATGCTTACTGGGTGTATGAAAATAGCAGACTCGGTTAGTTGAGTCTGTTCATGGACAGCAATTTAGTATGCAATGCCGCTCACGCCCTCTAGCACCGACATTTACCCTTCATCCATTTCCGTAATGGACTATTCAGCCCTTGAATTTGGACATGTCGTTTACTCAAATAGAGTTATAGTCTAAAATCAAAGACAGAATGGCAAACAGTGTAGATCCTGATGAGACGGCTCGTAACGAACCGTCTCATCTGGATCTACACTGTTTGCACACGTATCTGTTTTAATCTGCAGAGCTGAAAGGGTTAATGATTATGTTTCTATTTGCTTGCTTTCCGGCAGCATTAATGTATTCCATCAAACAATAAGATTTGGAAAGCGCTTCAGATGTTGCCACAGTCAACTTACAAACAAACAGATCTGGACAACGCCTTAAATGTTGCCACCATCAGAAAAAAAAAAAAAAAAAAAAAAAAAAATAACAAAACAAAAAAACAAACAACAACAACAACAAAAAAAAAAAACAACAACAACAAAAAAAACAACAACAACAACAAAACAACAAACAATAAGATCTGGAAAGCGCTTTGCCTGTTATCACCATCAGTTTGACAAATAATAAGATCTGGACAGCGTTACTGATGTTGCCACCATCAGCTCAACAAACAAAAAGATCTGGAAATCGCTTCAAATGATGCCACCATCACCTTAACAAACTATAAGATCTGGACAGCGCTTCAGATGTTCTTTCCATCAACTTGAAGGTGGCAACATTTGAAGTTCTTTCCAGATTTTATTGTTTGTTGGAATACCCATGAATACTTCATCTTTACTATCTACATCAGTCACAGTTGGGTTTCTGTTTACACTGCTAGTCAAAACAATCACGGAATTTACATGTTCCTTTCGCTGCTTCTTTGTAGATGTTTTGTAAATAATGAAACCTGTGATTAGAACGAGAGACAGTATCACAATACCAACTGGTACGCATATTAAAAGAGCACGTTTCGAATCAGGTATATTTATAGTCAATTTACGAACTATATCTTGGTGTATATTGGATTCGTTGTTAAATTCATTATTGGGGTAATGTTTAATTCCTGAATGCGGATTGTCTTTCTGTATCGGGGGTACTTCATCTACCAATTTAAACAGCTGATCTGGAGAATGTAAGGGAGCTTCTTCTTTTAAGTTTGGCTGCAATGTATTTGGACCAGTTTCCGACTTTTCGCTTTCCCTGGTGTTCGTCCCTATCATATTACTCTGCATATCAAGGGGCATTGCCCCTAAATCTTGAAGCCACGTCGAAATATCTTCGGGAGCTTCTATATTCGTACTAGGTTTAGTTTGTCCTACTTCATTTTCTGACGTGATTTCATTTATGGATGTAATTTGATGTGTCACCGCCTCACCTTTCCCAGCGGACATTGTCGGTTCAACATACTGGCTAGAACTGTCAGTTACATCAATTCTGACACTTATGGCTGCATCAAGTTCTTCATTATTGTTCTGCACCAGATTGTTTGTCCCCGGAAACACAGTCACACAGTATTTCGTATTCATTAGAATTATCAACATCGATATCTGAAAAAAAGTATATGAAGGTGTACCGTATTTACCCAGTTATTTACCAATCACAACTGCAGCAAACGACATTTTTAACTTAAAAAAATCGTTTAACAGTGTTTATTGAATAGCAAAAAGTGCAGAACCTGATTAGACGCCGCGGTTTGATTTGATCAAATTACCGTACATACATATATGTATTCGGGCAAACAAGCTTGAGCAAGCAGTGTAGACCCAGATCAGATGCCACAGTACGTGGCGTCGAATCAGGATGTGATCTCAAATTTATCCACAATTACCCATGAAAATGAAATTTTGAGTCAAAGCTGGGTTCAACTGAATCTTATGAACCACCCCTCACCCTCTGAATCCACCCTTGAATTAGAATATTGTCCACTGTTGTTGATATAAAGTAATTAAAATGAATACATTATGTCTTATCATGTTGTGAAATTATATGATAGTATAGGAAGTGCATACGCTTTAAAAAGGGCGGCAACTCATTTAAAATTGTTTTTGACTGTCTTCTGAAAAGAAGTCTACTCTAAAAGGAAGGAATTCGCTCCTTTTGGGAGCATTTTGTTTCTTTTTAGAGTAGAACCATTTTCAGAAGGGACCTGATGTGTAGAAAAGCATTTGAGAAGTCGCAAAGGTTGGCTACCTTGTAAAAAATAACGAAAATCTACAAAGCTGATGAAAATCTACAAAGCTTATCTAGCACCCTTAACAATATTTTGTAAAATGTGACAAGTCATGAAAAAAAAAACAAAACAAAACAAAACAAAAAAAAAAAAAAAAAAAAAAAAACTTTCTTCACATTGGTTTTAAGGGAAAACAATTTTTACGTGAACTAGGTTTTTTCAAGGTAATAAATTATTACTCTTGTGAAAACACAATTAATAAAGTAAAAGACGACGATGGTGAATCTTGAAAGATGATGGTAAGCATTACGAAAACACGCCTATTCAAATATATTGAAAATTTTACCACCCAAAAAATTGAAAATTTTCAGATAAAAATTCTGATATTTTTTATATTTCTGCTCAAAACATAGATTGTGGGTACTCGTTAGAACCGCCTCGCCGAGGCGGTTCTAACGAGTACTCACAATCTATGTTTTGAGCAGAAATATAAAAACTAATATATACCCCTGTAAACCCTAGTTTTACTATATAAAAGTTGGGTTTAAGGGGGCCAAAATTATATAGGCATGTTTTCGTGATGACTTGAAAAAAAAATAAACATTTGTTAAGAACATGTACTATGTTTCTTCTTTTTTTTTTTAATTGATGTCAAGTTTGTCTTTTAAAATGACAATGAATGAAACAAAACAAAACAAGATAAAAGTGCTTACAAGGATCACTTTGTAATGTATCTCCATATTTCTCAGTCACTGATAAATAAAGTAACACATTTAACACAACATAAGAAGTTGAAATGGATAAAATAACTGGTCTAAAATTACACCTAGTTAATTAGCTTTTGTTTTTATGAAATTTTTCCTCAATCCCTTTTGCGCTGGGTTTTCCTCTTGCGTCACGAAATTCGGAAACCAATCGCATGAACACATGTTAAACTACAAACTGGTTCCGATCACATAACTAAGTCTTGTTTGATAGATACCAACGAAGAACAATACGTATTTAGAGACAGATGACAGATTATAAACCATTATAATAACGGGCAACGTCAAGCGGAAAAGTGACTTTAAACATGCGAAAAATACACAGATTCAGCTCAACCTGTGCATGCGCAAGTTCTCATCCGGGCTTTTATTCTACACTGATAGCAGACAATTGAATACCTGATCAGACTGCACGGATACACAGGCTGATCTGGATCTTCGCTGTCCGCATATGCCCGAAGACACGTTTTCACTAGGCGCGGCCAATATGACATGCATCACATGTCATTAAGCGTAGAGGTAAATATAGACGAGCTACAATTAGCGGAAAGCGGGACACTAACTGTCAAGTAAAAATTAGTCTTCCGTAATTGTTGTATACATTAAAGAAATACAATTTGTATCTGCATACTTCGTGTCGCGTCAAAAGAAAAAAAAAAAACAAACAAAAAAAACAACAAAAAAAACAAAACAAAAAAAAAAAAAAAAAAAACAAAAAAAAAAAACAAAACAAAAAAAAACTGCTCTTCAAGCTTATACAGCTTCAGGTCAAACTGCGAATCAAACTTGTTTATATTCATAGACTATATTAGAAATCTCATTGGTCGAGGGCATATCACTTGCAGGGTAATATTCCGTCATCCTGTAATATTACCCTCGCAAGTTATTTTACTCCCTCACGTCACTTCGGTAAGCGCATTTCATGTGCAGGGTAATGCAGGTTTGCCCGCAATATTACTCTTGCAGATAATTTTACCCTCTGGTGACGTCATTGATGTCAGTGCAGTTGCAGTTGTGAAAGTTCGGAGTGATAAACAATTGTTGCCAGTGTAAGAGGGTAATATGACGATTCATTCACCCTCGACATTTAATGTTACCTTCGGGAATCATTACCTGGTTCGGGTGAACAAATCGTCATTTAATTCTCGTACATGGGCAATAATTGTGTATTGCAGGGTAATATCATATAATTACTGACTGTTGAGGTATTGGATGTGATGTGATATCCACCAGAGAATACCAATATTGACTGAGGCGATAGCCGTGGTCAATATTGGTATTCAATGGTGGATATCAACGTCATATCCAATACCTCAATAGTCAACAATTGGTCTTAATTGTTTTATATCTTACCTTGTGTTATTTTGTTCTTGTGTTTTTCAGTCCTTTTAGCATTGCGATTACCTCGCTTGGGGAAGAGAGAGCTAATCTTAGTGCTTTTCGTATGTGTTTGTTCGATTTGCGCTTGTTTGGTTTTGTCTGTTTCCTTATCCTCTTGGTGTCTGGGATGGGCTGCGGTTTGTGATTGTGGCACTCCCTGGACTTTTCTCTTACCTTTTTCTTGTAAACTTATTTTTTTCTTTTGTTAATTTTACATCAAAATGATTGTGCATGTGTTCGTACCAAACCATGCTGATAGACCATCCCTTTTTATACCCCGCCCCACGATTGTGGTGGGGTATTATGGTTTCACATTGGACGTCCGTGTGTCTGTCTGTCCGTCCGTTCGCCAGTCGTACGTACGTCCGTATTTCGTTTCCGGATGATAATGAATAAACATCAAAATATTTATTCTTATAAAACACCACACGCTATATTTCAGCCGTAGTAACATAGTAAAAATATATATCACATTTATTTTTTAATATTACCCTTGTCCTGCTAATAAATTAAGATGCCATCCCATTTCTAATTTGCAGCCAGTCAAATTACTTGTTCCAGGTTCTTGATACATATTCACATACTTAACGACAAACAGTGCAGATCCAGATCAGTTGGCTTCTTCGGATCTGGATTTACACTGTTTGCAAAGACAGGGTATATCCGGGTTCAGCAGGACAAGGGTTAATTTACAAATACAGTAAAACCTCAATGACTCGAATACCGATGGCTCATTTACTATGACTGGTTAGAACTTGTTTTGAGTCCCTATGATATTCTTCCGATATTCAAGAAAACAAATATTTAGGGATATTATAGGGAAATTTTCTTATACAGTAATGAAATGTGTTTCTTGTTTGTACTCATTACCCAGCGGGCACACGACGCTTATACAGCGTCGTCTCAACGTCGATGCAACGTTTTATATAGTAAAACTGGGGTTTACGGGGGTATACATTATTTTTCTTAATTCTGCTTAAAAGCATAGATTAAGGGTACTCGCTAGAACCGCCGCGTGTTTTCGTAATGGTATGAAGTCATATTGTCTTAAGAGGAATAGATACACTTTCAGAGGAGGCCACTCACAAAAGAGTTGTCTCCCATTTGATAAAGATTAGGAAGAAAAGAAAAATAATTAGCTCCCCTTGGAAGCAAATTCGAATTCTTTCCTTTTAGCGTTGACCCCTTTCAGTAGCAGAGTTGTGGGCAGGAAGGTAAGCATGAAGTCACAAAAATTAATTGTCTACAGTTGTAAAAAAATGACCAGCAGAAAATCTACAATGTAACCAGTCCCATCACAGAGATAATTTAAATTGAAGACCTTTGATATAAAAATCACCAGTCGTGACAACAATTTTCAATACAATTAGGTTGTTGCTACATGTTAAGTCCTGTTTGTATGATAGCACTCATTACGAAAACACGCCTATTCAAATATATAGAAAATTTTACCTCAAAAAACTGAAAATTTTCGGATAAAATACTCTGATATTTTTCATATTTCTGCCCCAAACATAGATTGTGGGTACTCGTTAGAACCGCCTCGGCAAGGCTGTTCTAACGAGTACCTACAATCTATGTTTTTGAGCAAAAATAAGGAAAAATAATGTATACCCCATTTTTACAATATAAAAGTGAGGTTTAAGGGGGTCAAAATTAAATAGGCATGTTTTCGTGATGACGATCACCCGCTGTACGGCTGCCCTCTTTACTTGCGGTTCTGTTTTCTTGTGTCAGATTTTCTTGTTCTAATACTAGCATTATGGTTACCTCACTTCAACACTTTGCCCACTTTGCTTTCCGTTTATTTTCTGTGTGGGCTTTGTTTGCTTATGCTTGGGTTGCCTCCATGCGAGCAGTGTGTGTTTGTTTACACATCACGAAAACATTCCTATATAATACTGACCCCCTTAAACCCCCAGTTTATATAGTACAACTGGGGTTAACAATGGTATACATTATTTTTCTTATTTTTGCTCAAAAACATAGATTGTGGTACTCGTTAGAACCGCCTCGGCGAGGCGGTTCTAATGAGTACCCACAATCTATGTTTTGAGCAGAAGTGTGAAAAATATCAGATTTGTTTTATTTAAACATTTTCAGCTTTTGGAGGTGTATAGGTGTGTTTTCGTAATGAACATTCAATTCTAGGGTGAAGATTTGGCTTCAGTAAATTTCGTCTATTCAACTAGTTTTTACTATTGACAGTCCTCATGCGGTAGTTCTTTGTTGTTCGTTTTTGTGTGGCCTTGTCGCTACTCGCTGCGGGCCTTTTTCGAACGGTTTGTCCTGTGACTTGTCTTAAAATTGTGATTAAAGAATCCTGTCTAACATTGTGATAACTTTGTTGGTGAAGAGGGAACTGGTGGCTTTGCATTACGAAAACACGCCTATTTCAAATATACAGAAAATTTCACCTCCAAAAACTGAAAATTTTCAGATAAAAACTATGATATTTTTCATGTTTCTGCTCAAAACATAGATTGTGGTACTCGCTAGAGCCTCCTCGGCGAGGCGGTTCTAACGAGTACCCACAATCGATGTGTTTGAGCAGAAATAAGAAAAATAATGTATACCCCTGTAAACCCCAGTGTTATAAAAGTGGGTTTCAGGGGGTCAAAATTATATAGTCATGTTTTCGTGACGGTTTTACTTGACTTGTGGCAAGTGACTGTCATTATGTGTTTGCTCTTTCTTTTGGCGCCATTGGTAAGCTTTGTTTTGTAATTGTGGCTCTTCCTGGAAATGCTTTATGCTGTTTCATTTTCGTGCGAGCGCCAAAGGATTAATCAACGTCTCTGACAAACTTATCCGAATATGTTATTAGCTCTGTCAGCTTCACTTTATTTGCTTTTCCATTCCTCAGATCGTCTCCAATCTGAAATATTTCAATGCTTGGCATCCCGGTGTAATCGTTGCTGCTTTTGACGTACAGAATTCTGTCACCGATAAGACCAGTCTTGCCGTGAGCCTGAGGAAAAAACAGAGACTCGATTTAACCCTTTCATCCCTGAGTTACTGAAGTGGACTCTTCCATTCTTGACATGTTTGGACATGTCCACTGATGTGAATAGGGGTTTCATTCTAGAAACACTGAATGGCAAACAGTGTAGATTCTGATGAGACGACTCGTTACGAACCTTCTAATCTGGATATACACTGTTTGCACAGGTATATACTTCGGTCTTCCGGGCTGAAAAGGTGAAAGCTTCAGATAAAAACTGAAAGTTTTTCAGATAAAAGTTCTGATATTTTTCATATTTCTGCTCAAAACATAGATTGTGGATACTCGTTAGAACTGCCTCGCTGATGCGATTCAAACAAGTACCCACAATCTATGTTTATGAGTAAAAATAAAAAAAATAATGTATACATGAAATTACACAGGAAATAAAATGTATAAACATTGCACTTGGAAACACAGAACATATAGAAAAACAGAAATTGAAGTCTCTGATTCAGTGAAATTCTTCATATAGCAGAGTCCCAGTTAGCATTCTGCTTAAATCTACATCGGACCGTTATCGGCCCGACAGCAATGCTGTCGGGCCGATAACGGTCCGATATAGATTAAAGTAAAATGCTCGCTGGGGTATAGTTTGCAGGACTGCATACATCCAATAACACTGGCTAAAGCGGAACTCGATTTTCCGCATTATCCAAATGGACTTAATGCTCATAAGGAAATATAAACAAATTACACTTTGATGAACAAAATCACGAAGCAAACCCTTCTAGAGGCATAGAAATTAGAAGGCATTAGGTGGGGTGTGTGTGTGTGTTTGGGGGTGTGTGTGTGTGTGGGGGGGGGGGGGGGTGGGAAACAACAACAACAACAAAACAAAAAAAAAAAAAAAAAAAAAATAGCAGTACAATTGTTATTACCAACATATAGACAAAGATCATGGATCGGTCAGCCAAAACCTACGTATGGAGTGAAGCGGAGAGGTTTGAGACTACCTTTACACAATCGAAATTGCCCATCTAATTCTGTACATTAAGCGAACATTTACATTAACTAATGAGATTCCAAGGGAAATAACTAAACAAAAGACAGCACTTGTTTCCAAAGACGTTGTCATTAAAATGAGTTTGCTGTTGTACAGAATACTAAATGAGCAGACAGACATGTAAGAAAGGCCTTGCTTTGTTCTTATTTCCTTATATAACATATGTTTTGGATATGTGTTAGAATCGCCTCACTATGTTTTTTTAAACTATTAAACACAATATACTTGCATAATGTGTGACTAATTGTTACCTCTTAAGCGAAGGTTTCGTAACATTCAAATTGTCATTATAACGAATTTTGTCGTTGTATCGAGTGTCGGTATAAAGAAGGTTGTCTGTATATGTTCGATCCGCATAAGGGTACTCTACCTCATCTGTCACAGTGAAACATATATTATCAAAAACATGTGAAACAGGAAAAAGCAAAGAGGTCAGTGGCGTTATGAAGCCAGGGCACAAGAAAATAACAAACATGACTACGATGGGCCCGACCACAGATATTGATCCGATCAATACAGATTAAGGAGGGAGCCACCATTTAGTCTGAGGACGATCCACCCCGTGGAATCAATGAGGAAGCATAGTTATTAACCATAATTACGTTAACAACCATGCCTGCAGTTTTCCGCAGAATATTCATGTTGTAACCTGTTTTATGAAGCAAGTGACAATGTAGGCATAATAACACACTGTTTTGAAATACAAACGCCGTAGTTATCGAGCAGAAGCTAAAGCGGTAGCTCACTAATCACACATCAGCTGCCATGGTTAGTAGAATAAGACAGCCATGCACACGAAGCAGAAGTTCTCCGCCATAGGAAATTCCCAAAGTGAACCATAATAAACTAAAAGAATGTGAATCAATGTCCGCTGAGAATAAGTTCATGTTTGACACGATCATCGTGGTTTCAAATTTTTCTAGTAATAATTTAGAAATTTGTACCGCAACGTGAGAAAACATACATTCTGATATTTGCGCCCAACGAAGACTCAAACCAATCTCGACAATTGTCTCTACTGAAAGTGTATGAATTTCTTTTAAGCCCACGAGGTTATAAAACTATTTCCATGCTAAAATCAGCTTGGCATGAAATTCGTCCTGCTAATAAATCTCAAATTACTCTTGCTAAACATAACTGAGCATGAAATTTTCTCTTCTGATAAATATAAAATGCCAACCATTGTTGGCATTTCCATTAGCAGGGAAAATTTCATGCTCAGATGAGTCCATTACGAAAACACGCCTATTCAAATATATTGAAATTTTTACAACCGAAAAAGTAATTATTTTTCAGATAATAAATTCTGATATTTTTCAAATTTCTGCTTAAAACATAGATTGTGGGTACACGTTAGAACCGACTCGACGAAGCGGTTCTAACGAGTACCCACAATCTCATTTTTTTTTTAGCAAAATAAGAAAAACAATAAATACCCCTGTAAACCCCAGTTTTACTATATAAAAATGGGGTTTACGGGGGGTCAAATTTATATAGGCTTTTTTTCGTGATGTGAACATAAAAAAGTTATATAACCTTGGGGTAAGGTGTCTGAATGTTTGCTAACTAAAATACATACCCCGGATGGCATTGTGAAGTCTCTTAGGTCCTCAGGTCTAATGGCATAAAAATCTTCAACTGCTTTTTTATAGTCCCCGTGTTTTTCAAACTGTCGAACAAGGTTGTCCGAAGGATTGGGAAACCTGCTGGCTGGAAATACTGTAGCATCAGATATGAGCCTCTTCACAGCCATTAGCCCCTGCTTAGCAAGCCTTATACCTGTAAATAAATATGACACTTTGTGATGATATTTGCTTCTATCTTAGAACACCTTCGCGTATCGCTGGGTATACCTCAAACAGTTTTTGTGCTGTGTTACGAGAAAAAATCTCTTCTGACTTTCTTTTTTTGTGTGCAGTGGTAAAGAATCGGACTCGAGATCGAGAGTTACGGGGTCCGATCCCCACTAACATCAAGTGTTGTTTCCTTGAGCAAGAAACTTTATCCACATTGCTTAATACTGGTTTCTATCCAGGAAAAAAGAGGGCCACATGGAAGATTAGTGTTAGTTTACTAAATGTGTTACCTTCTATAAATAAAGTCGACTATTATTATTATTATTACTTTCCGTCCGTAAATCAATCTTTCAGTGCTTATGCCCGGCCCCTTAGCGAAGTCACATGCCTGGTTCTTTGGCTGAAGTTTCCCCTATTGTTTACTTGAGTAAACCATATATGTTCCAACGAGACTATGCGGAAGCACCGGCTCGCCTGAACCATGCTATATCGGCTCCTTTGCCGTGACGCGGCTTCTTTATCATTAGATTCCAAATGTCTACCGACACCCATGTCTGGATTTTTAAACATGATTTATTGGTATGACTGATATTCAAAGGGTAAATGTGACAGCGTAGATTCTGATGAGATCTGGGACCGAGGTTATAAATCTTTTTTCATGCCCAATTCAGCTGAGCATGAAATTTAGCCTGCTAATAAAACTCAAATTACCTATTCTTGCAAATTCTTTCTTGCTAAACAAAGCTGAGCATGAAAATGAATCTGCTAATAAATATGAAAATGCCAACTGTTGTTGGTATTTTCATATTTATTACCAGAGAAAAGTTCATGCTCAGCTGCGTTGAGCATGAACAAATTTTATAATCTCAGGATCTGCGCAGTTTATAAAAATCCTCTGATTATTGCATGTGTCACTATTGTTATTTTAAAGCCAGCTTCTGTGGAACCGCATGATGTACAGCGTGGGAAAAGGGCTCTTATGTCATATTCAAACAGCGAAGGTCCAGATCAGCATGCCCATCCTTGCAGTCTATTCTGCGCAATCTCCGTTCGCCGGCATATACCACAGTATCCATTAATTCTGTAAGCGGATAACGAAGGCCCAGATCAGCCTGTGCGAATGCGGAGGTTGATCTGGACCTTAGATGTCCGCATATTGCATAAGGACCCTTTATGTGCGTTGCACATCATAGGTAACATGTTTTTTGTGCAGAAGTAAAGGAAATTTCAGTGTTAATCTATTTAAAATAAAAAGGCCTGTCTAGAGTACAGCTAAGAAGTATATGTTTTTTACAAAGATATGTTAATGTAATGATATAAGGGCCATACTGAAAAACAATATTTTTCGCTTCTTCTCCTGAACCAAAAGGTCAACTGACTTGAAACTTGGTAGAAAGCTTGAGAGTGACTTGTAGACCAAAACTAGTTAAAATCGTTCTGATCAGAAATCCGCCCTGGCTGCCATTTTGAAAATATATTTCTAGCTTCAACCGAAAAACCAATTGACTTAAAACCTGGTAGGAAGCATCGGGGTGACTTATAGATCAAAAGTAGAGAAAATCATTCCGATCGGAAATCCAGTATGGCCGCCATGACCGCCATCTTGAAAATCTATTTATCGCTTCTTCTCCTGAACCGAAAAGCCAGTTGAATTGAAACTTGGTAGGAAGCATCAGTAGCTTGTAGATCAGAAAAAGCTAAAATGGTTCCGATCGGAAATCCAAAATGGCCGCCATGGCCGCCATCTTGAAAATCTACTTTTCACTTGTTTTGCTTCGAAAGGCCAATTGACTTGAGACGTGTATGAAGCATTGATCAATAATATCTAAAATCATTTCGATAGGAAATCGAAGATGGCCGCCGTGGCCGCTATCTTGAACATCTTTTTGTCGCTTATTCTCCTGATTCGAAAGGCCAATCGACTTGAAACTTGTTCGGAGGCACCAGAGTGACTTGAAGATCAAAAACAGCTAAATTTATTCCGGAAATCTAAGATGACCGCCATGCCGTTTTGAAAATGTACTTTTCGATTCTTCTGCCGAACCAAAACGACAACAGACTTAAAACTGGTGAGGTGACTTGTAGATCAAAATAGCTAAAATAGATCCGATCGAAAATCCAAGATGGCCGACATGGTCGTCATCTTGAAAATCTAGTTTTCGCTTCTTCTCCTGATCCGAAAGACCATTTGACTTAAAACTTGGTAGGAAGCATTGGGGTAACTTGTAGATAAAAATAGCTAAAATTGTTTTGATACGATATTCAATATGGACGCCATGGCCGCCATCTTTAATATCTGTTTTTTCGCTTCTTCTCCTGAAACGAACGGCCAATTGACTTAAAACTTGGTAGAAAGCAAGGGAGTGACTTGTAGATAAAAAAATAGCTAAACTCGTTCCGATCAGATATCCAAGATGGCCGCCATCATGAAAATCTATTTTTCGCTTCTTCTCTTAAACCAAAAGGCTAATAGGCTCGATAGTAAGAAGCATCAGGGTGACTTGTAGATTAAAATAGCTAAAATCGTTAGGATCGGAATCCAAGTTAGTCGCCATTGCAGCTATTTATAAATCTGTTTTGCGCTTCTTCTCCTGGACCGAAAGATCAACTGACTCAAAACTTGATAGAAAGCATCAAGGCAACTCGTAGATAAAAAATAGCTAAAATTGTTTCGATCGAAAATCCAAAATTGCTGCTATGGCCGCTATCTTGGAAATCTATTTTTTGCTTCTTCTCCTGAATTGAAAGGCCAATTTAACTAAAACGTGGTAGGAAGTATCTGAGTGATTTGTTGATCATAAATAGCTAAATTTGTTCTGATCGGAAATCCAATATGACCGCCACAGCCGCCATCTTAAAATTTTATTTTGAGCATTTTTTCTGAACAAAAGGACAGTTGACTCGAAAGTTGATAGGAAATATCAGAGTGATTTGTTCAAATATAATTAAAATTAATGTGATCGGAAATCTAAAACGGCCACTATTTTGAAAATCTATATTCATTACGAAAACACGCCTATTCAAATATATTGAAAATTTTACCACCAAAAAAGAAAATTTTCAGGTAAAAAATTCTGATATTTTTTCATATTCCTGCTCAAAACATAGATTGTGGGTAATCGTTAGAACCGCCTCGGCGAGGCGGTTCTAAAGGGTACCCACAATCTATGTTTTGAGCAGAAATAAGAAAAAATAATGTAAAACCCAGTTTTACTATATAAAAGTGGGGTTTTAACGGGGTCAACATTATATAGGTATGTTTTGTGATGGAAGTTTTTCTCTTGAACCGAATGACCCATTAACTCGAAACTTGTATGGTAATCAGGTGAACGATACATGGTCATATTGGCTTTCTTGTTTTATGGTTTGCCCTGTTCGTTGTATTATTGTTGTATATAGTGGATCATGTCTACCATTGTGATCACATTGTTGGGGAAAAGGGAGCCGGTTGCTTTACTTTTCTTTGGTATGTGACTTGTGAAATCTATACCTCACATGAGGAAAAACAAACTACAAGGTACAGATATGAAACTACAGGTTAAGAAATCCTATTCAATTTATAATAACGAATAATAAAACATTGTCTAGTTTACCAAGTAAATCCTATTATTATTACAGGCTATTAATCAAACACATACAAAAAGAACATATAACGAAACTAATTTGTCACATTTATTTCTTAAAACCATACCGGAATGATATTTGGAAAATTGGAGTCAAAATTCGACAAAATAGTAAAATTGCCGAATTTAACTAAGTTAATTCTTAGGCTACTACCCCGTCAAGAAAATATACTTCTTTGGAAAATACGAGTATCACCCTGAATTAAATGTAGATGTGGCTGTCCTACAATGTTTATTGAATGTTATAAGTTGAAACAGTTACGCCGTAAAGCGGAAGAAGTTTAAGCAGAGTAGGCATACACCTAAAAATCACAAATATTAATAAGCTTCTGATATTTGTTACAAATCCCTGTACAAAACATGCACTTCAATAAATATGTTGACATCACATACATTTTATCGGTATATAAGTATTGGATAAAAAGAAATGAAGTATCAATTGATATAATTAGCTGGGTCTGTTGTGATTTAAAACTATGGCAAAATGTCTAGAGCAAGACGGCTAATGGTGTCGGATTACTTTCTAATTTCTTTGGGAAATGGAAAAAAAAAAACAAAAAAAAACAAAAAAAAAAAAAAAAAAAAACAAAACAAAAAAAAAAAACAACAACAAAAAACAACAAAAAAAACAAACAAACAAAAAACAACAACAAAAAAAACAAAAAAAACAACAAAAACAAAAAACAACAAACTCTTTAGGTTATTGGACTTGGATCTTCACTTTTCGTTTGTTCTTCTTCCTTGAAAAAAATATATAAAATAGATAGTAATACAAAACAAGCGAGAAGAGTAAGTTTTGCTTACTCTTGTCGCTTGTAAACAGACTACTCTGCTGTTCGTGCGAGGAAAGAATAGAGTTTCATTGGGAATGGAATTCTTCTCTGTTGTGAACCGGCGGGTTTGCTTGTTTTGCTGTTTTTTTTTTGTGTGTGTTTTTTATGGTGGGATCGAGTAGTATAGGAAACGGAAAAACAGCAGACTAATGTCAATATATAGTAAAACTGTTTTAATACTCCAAAAACACCTTTCACATGTACTTACTTTTAAGTGAACTATTACTATTGCTGTATATATTTTATGCATTTTCTCAAGTTGAAAAATAATATTGTATTGTTCATTGCTGTTGTCACGTGAAATTACTTGCTATATTTTCATTGAAGGGGGAGGACCGTAACTAATGTTGTGGAGACTTGTGGCCCAACCCCTTGCATTGTATAGTTGCAATAAATATGATTAAACAACATGTACTGAAGGGCTTGCAGTAATATCCAGAATTATCATCACGAAAACATGCCTATATAAGTTTGACCCCCTTTAACCCCACTTTTATATAGTAAAATTGGGGTTTACAGAGGTATGCACTATTTTTCTTATTTCTGCTCAAAAACAAAGATTGTGAGTACTCGTTAGAACCGCCTCAGCGAGGTGGTTCTAATGAGTACCCATAATCTATGTTTTGAGCAGAAATATGAAAAAATATCGGAATTTTTATCTGAAAATTTTCATTTTGTGGTCGTAAAATTTTCAGTATATTTGAATAGGCGTGTTTTCGTAATGTGATTAATTAGATACGCTGTCTTGATTTGACAGCATGCATTTTAATTACCATTTAATGTATATATGAACTTGTGAATGCCTGCATGTACACGTACACACACACACACACACACACACACACACACACACATGCATCCCACATCCGTGCACACATAAATGCACATATATTCACCTGCGTGCACATTTATGCATGTGCATAGTATGAAAAAAAGACATTATTTATGTTCCACCAACAAGCGAATTAAGGGAATAGGTGTAGTATCATCAATTATTTGAGATTTTCCCAGATTCTGCAACCACGATGATACAATTTGTCTCATACAGCCATACACTTACGCATTTAGCGTAATATCAAAGACTCATAACAAGGTTTACAAGTTACTTTATTTTGTTTTTTGACAAAATGTTGAAGATAGGTAAGTATATTTAGTTATATATAGGCTGATTATGTTTGATGTAAGATTATTTAGCAAAATAATTTAGTTTCTGTATATACAGTGGTGACAGCGTTTTTCATGTCCACGGAAACGCATGCAAAACGCTTTTTAACGGTTTGGAAACGCAGCGTTTCGACCACGTTTAAACGATCGTTTACAGTTTTAGCCAATCAGATCATCGTTTCTGAAACGTTTCAAGCGTTTCAAATATTAACCAATCACATTAGCGTTCGGAAAACGCTGTCATGGAAACCATGTCTGGTTTCAAACGTTTTAGCGTTTGCAGAGTTAGTCAATCAAAATCCCGCGGACTCAATTTATTTTACATCTTTTTTTTTTTTTTTTTTTTTTTTCCCCAATTTCACTTAACTATAATTGTTATAAAATTAATAAAAATAATAGTCAAATAATTTTATGGAGACGAGTATCTGATGCAATAAACAGGAAATGTGTTTTGACGGAGAGTGATAGTGGCCGGACTCTGTAGCTCAGTCGGATGCGCTTCTGACTGGTGATCAGGAGTCGCGGGTTCGATGCTTGCCGGTGCAGTCAGGTAATAGTTGTTTGTTGCACACTATTTTCTCACCTGAGACAAACACTGGGTACATAAATATTTCGATTATGAATTACATCAAGTGGTATTAAAGCTACTTGATTATATTGTATGCAATGATTAGACTCACATCAATGAATGTAATATTTGTAGTAATAATAATAATAATAACGATTACTAAACATATATTTTCAAGTCACGGTTTTGCAGATTAACATTTCACTGTATCCGCGTATACGGGGAGTTCCCTGTCCAAGATTGCGGCTAAGTAGCGGTTGGAAAAAATCTAGAGTAAATACATGTATTTCGTTATATTTTTCCTTCCGCGATGATTTAGGATGTTAGATGGTGGCAATTAGCTATTAAAGACACAATTTAGATTGCATAACACGCTAATGACCATAAACAGATAAAAATAAAGAGTTCTTGGTGACTTTGGCCAACCTTATAGGTAGGGGCCTAATAAGGGGAAATTATTGACATTAGTAAAGTTTATGATTAAAACATAGAAACAGATAAGGTCGGTAATTTGGCGAAAGATTGGTGTGCATTTTTTTTTCTTTTTATTCATTAAAATATAGCTGGTTGTTTTTAATAAAATCGCCTCGCAAAGGCAGTTCTAATGAATACCCACAACATATTTTATGGATAAATTATGGATAAATTAACACTTATGTCTTAATATGCTAGTTTATCATCAAATTCCCTCTTCTGCATAAATTTCCATTAGCACAATTTCAAAGCTTCGTCAAACTAAAAGATAATCACTAAAAAGGGTATAATAAATAAATCCATTGCTCAGGAAAAGCATAATTTTGGAGCACTTTTTTTTCGCAAAGACTTTTAAGAATTATTTACCACGCTATGGGGCAGTTTCAGCAGACAAGAAATTAATAAGATTTTGTTTTTATTTTTTCTGAAAAATAGGATTGGAAATGTCAAATGCCATTTTACGGGAAATATAAGAACAAAATCTTTATTTTTCTTTCATTCCCAGCAATGAATAATGATAGGAATGCCTTTCAACTTCCAGTTAAGAATGATTGATTATTGACTTTTGAAAGTACTGGAAAACACGTTGTGTCTTAAAATACAATATACAACGGAAAAGGAATTTAACAGTTTTTGGCAGAATCACTTTAATTCCTGCAAAAAAGAATGGACTTTCAGTGAATATGTGGATCAGTCTGCACATCCCGCAATCTTATCAGTCTGTGTTTTCTGGACGAAGAAGCAGTAGATCTTCTAGAGCGTGTGGTGAAGACTGATCAGACTGTGCAGACGTACAGGCTGATCTGAATATTCACTAAACATACAGAGTTTGTAGAAATAACTGTGTTTCAGAAAATTCAGTTTGCGCAATTGCAGAAAGTAAATATTCACATTTTAGGATACAATCATTTTTTTTTTTTTTTTTTTTTTAATTTCCTATCAGACTTATTATACAGTTCTCCATCAGTAGAATTAGGATCCAGTTTTTGAAGTGTTCTTATTTAGTTTAAAAATAAGTAAATAAATAAATAAATAAATGAGGTTCATTTGAGAAACTTTATGATCGATTTATGATTATGATCATATCTTGTATTTTTATGTTTCTCCTCCAGAAAATATATGGTTGGTACTCATTAAAATTACCTCTGTGAGGTGATTCTAATAAATATACACAACAAAATTATTTTAGTGGAAAAATGAAGACACACGTCAATTATTATCAAATACTCTATGCTACATGAATCTGGAGTACTGTGCAATTAATGCGTATAATATCATGATATTTTCCAATTTTTATTTATTTACATATTTTTTTTATTTATACTATCTCCTTTTTGTTCTTTCAAATGTTACATAATATTAGCCTGTGTATTTCTTAAGGAGGGTGAGGTATAGGAAATACTCATTCCATGTATTGTTTATTGGAAGTTTTATGATATGCAGGTGCACTTCCAAATCTGTTTGGATGAGAAAAAAAAAAGAAAAAAAAGAAAAGAAACATCATGCATAAACAGATAATGCCTTAAAAGGATATATTGCTCGTATATTTGAAATTAAGACACACCAGACGTAATGTAAAAAAATATATATCGAAGAAGACTTACTTAAAAACTGCTAAGTCAGTTTTGTACAATAAAAAAAAACAACAACATTTCAATTTCATCCATTCATCATTGATATAAAGTCATTTTCATTTTAAACTACTGAATACATGTAGATGCAAAGTAATTTTACCAATATTAAAAAAGAGGAATACATGAAAATATGTGATAAATATAGGGCATCCGCGCACTCGGATTTGCTTCGTGGCTGCTCATCTGTACATTGTCTTATTCGATACGATTTGCCAATAGTCTTGCACATTATCTTCTAATATTTAACCTATTGTTACTGAATGAACTCACCCACCCTATATACTGGAAGATTCTAATTTCGATTTTAGGTATGCCAGACTATGTTATGTAGAGAAACAAATGGTTGAACTATTTGCAAATAGTGGATACCCTGATCAGACGTAACGTTCTGCGGCATCTGATCTGGGTCTCCACTGTTTGCCAATTACCCTTTTAGGAGTATCCAGACTACAATGTGCTATAAATGCAACATTGATTAGTATGTTCATCCGTGCATTTTGATCTGGTTCGTTGCAGTTCGTCTGTACAATTTTATTATCATTATTATTCGAAAGGATCTGCTGTTTCTCCAGTGCATCGTCTTCTAATATTTAAATATAGGTTGCAATATGCAAAATACTAGATTAGAATGTGCATCCGCGCACTCTGCTCTGGGTCATTGCTGCTCGTCCATACATTTGATCTTCGTCTTCTAATATTAAAATATAGCGTTCTTAAGGTTAACAGCTCTGCATATACATGCCAAAAATGTTTTCATAGTGAGAATATACTTTCATGAAAGCCCTCCAGCAAGATATTTGCCGACTGTCCACATAATTGCCATGATGTGCACAGTGCATCGTATTCGAAAAATAATGGCCCAAACAAGTAAAAATGGACCTATTTATATTTTACAAATCTGATCAGTCTGTGTATTAGATGGATACTGAGCGATTCATGTATTACAGTATTTTATACTAATGACCTGATCAGTGAACTGAGTGGACACCGTTATGCACTAGACTGATCCACTCACTTTAATCTGAGTAACACCTATGCTCAGAGGGACGTTTTCACTGGATAAGGATCTAATGAAAGGATTAGTATTGGTGACACATAATTCTAACAATAAATTTCAGTAAAGCAGATCATCTGTTCCAGCACCATTTGTCTAAACGACAGTGTACATTTCATTTTAAAAAAAGGTGAGGGCGTGAGGGGAGGGACGTGAGGTGGAGGGGGGGGGGGGGGGGAAATATTACTCAAAACAATAATGGCAATTCACAGGTTCGACGTAGTTCGGACTGGTGTTGAAAATCTTTGATCTTGATCCTGCTGCGCAAGCTGATCTGGTTTGATCGGCACTGGTTGAATATATATTAGCCCCTTTGAATAGAAATAAGAAACGACCTTTTGGTATTTGAGAACAGCTTAGACCAAGGTGAACCGGCATTTCCGCGCAGTCTGAACTTGGTCTACACATATCACCAACAGAATGGATTATGTCAACGATTCATTGTCCAGTTGAACCTTTATCACTCTCTGGGCTAACTCAGCAGATGGCAAATTCATGACCTCTTTTCTTATTTTCTCCCGTAAAACAGGTTTAACATTTCACGCAAATCTCCACTGAAGACAATTTGCAGGGAAAGTGAAGTCCTGTGGATATAATATGTATGAAAAGCCGACACCTGTTTTCAGGATAACATAAGAAAAATACTTCAAAATGTCATCAACTGAACATTCTGTACATTTCATGCAAATTGTCTTGAATAGAGACAACTGGCATGAAATGTCA